>JASDDO010000335.1:0-250000 GCA_030015575.1 Agapanthus africanus
AAAGTTTCAGACTTGTGTTTCAACAGGAACGCATGCCCGTATCTTGAGAGATCGTCAGTGAATGTAATGAAGTACGAGGAACCATTCCTGGTATGTGTAGACATAGAACCACATACATCACTATGTATTAATCCCAAGAGTTCCGAAACTCTTTCCCCGTGTCCACTAAACGGAGTTTTGGTCATTTTCCGTTTGAGATATGACTGGCAAGTGTCATAAGATGAAAATTAGAACGGATTCAAATATCTATCTTTATGCAACTTAGCTAGTCGTGTTGCATTGATATGACTTAGTCTACAATGCCACAAGAAGGATTCGTTCTTTTTTAAACTCTTCCTCTTGTGTGTGTTTTGTACATTAAGAACTGTGGTTTGGTTTAGAATGTATATGCCATTATTTAACGAGCCTGATCCTATCAACTTTTGATTCAGGAAGATATTCATAAAATTATCCTGTACTACAAAATTATATCCTTCTTTACTTAATAAAGAAACCGATATAAGATTGCATATCAGGGTCGGTATGTAATAGCATTCGTTCAGAACCAATATATTACCATTTGGTAACACAAGGTGATATTCGCCAACTGATTTGGCTGCAACATTTGCACCATTCGCTACTCTTACGGAATGATCACCCTCTCCCAGTTCCTTACCTTTCCTCAGCCTATGTAACATATTACAAATGTGGGATCCTGATCCGGTATCTAATACCCAGGACGTAGAGTGAACTAAGAAACAGTTCTCAATAACTAACACACCCGAAAAAGATGCATCAACATACTTATTCTTTGTTTCGGCAGCGTGAGAATCCGGATACGTCCCTATTCCCTGGTCGGACTTATAACAATTATAAGCTGGAGCGGGACCAACGTTCCCCTGCACAGTATAACAAGCGGGTTTGGTCAATACATCAATGTTATTATCTTGATTAAGGCGTGACATGGTCTCTACCTGGAGAGAGAGAGAAGAAAACACTTTATCGTATGCTCTTGCAAGATTAAATTGGTTATTATCTTATCTAATCAGGATGGCTCCCACTGTTTTAATCAAATCTTCCTTCAAAAAACCCTAAAAAGGAAAGACTAGCCGGGATTAATTACAGTCTACAACTTCGCTAACCGTTCAGCCAGGCCAGTGTCAGTACTTTGAGGGAGGTTCCCCGTGCTTTCGCACGGACCTAATTAAGATAAACCTCGTCTTTCCCTAGGGGTAGCCCCATTAACACCTTTCTAGAACCTAAATGGGTTAGCTAATTGTAAAGTGTAAAACTCTCCTAGTAGCAACTCTTGCTCGCAGCGGGTATCGGGATCCAACTATCTCATAGAAAGTATGCAATCTCATTGCAAATTTTAACATTTGAAATTTCCGATAATAGTTTTTACCCCTAGTGACTTATGACCTTAACTATGGTCAAAAAATCATAAGCACTAGTCAAGTTCTACCCATTATTTCTTGATTAATTAGATCCACCCACATGCGCCTTAACTATGGTCAACAAAGTCACATAACTTTCCTAATTAATCGCATCATATGCTATATAGGAAGACATCACTCAGCTACCGTACACCGCGCCTTAACTATGGTCAACAAACGCAGCACGAATACTAAGTACTCTACTTCCTAAAATGACGGAGGGTTACGTCAGGTTTTTCAGAAAACCTTTTGCGTAATGAACTTGATATCGTTGTAGAAACAAGTGATTTTGAAAAGGTGTGTTTTTTAGGCTTTTAGTAGCTTCGCTAAAGAGATCACTCCCGGTGAAGGGATCCCGGCTTTTTCCTTATCGAATAAGGTGCAGGATATTTCACAAATACCGCTATGCAAAGCAAGAACTATAGAAGCAATCAAAAACATAACCTAGTGAGTTGTAGCATCTGCTAGTTTCGCTAAAGAGGCCACTCCCGGTGAAGAGATCTCAGCTTTTTCCTTATCGAATAAGGTGCTGGATATTCTACAAGGAATACCACTATGCAAAGCAAAACTAGAGCTACCCTTTTGGAAAAATTGATTCTACAACATCTTTTAGATTTCTTTTCTTTTCATTAATCTCATTAATGAATTCCCATCATTTATGCTTCCTAAGCATCACAGAAGAAACGAAAGTAATAATATTTATATATCATATATATATATATAGTATAAGCATTCGTCTTACGCATATAAAATGATCACATCACAGAATATCAGCAGCAGAAGAATCACATATGAAATATTGGATATACTAGGAATTCCGTGTTTTATTTAAGCCAGTAAAAACGCGGATTCCACGGTCGTGATGAATAGCCAAACCCATATCCCTAGACCCCTGTTCTCCTCCGAAAATAGAGACGCCACCGCGTAGGTCCGTCTCACCTGAATTTCAAGGGCAGATGCTATTTGGTGCTATCCGTCCACCTCTCCGAAGATGCCAAGTTGATTTATGGCACCGTGTATCGAAGGTTTGAACGGATGCGGCCGATGTAGCAGAACTCGTCAGATTCCCCCTCGTTGAGGGGTTTTTGATTGTGGGGACGCTCTTCCCTGTAAGCGCAAGCCCCTGTAGTTAATTACGCTACCGCATCGCGGTAACCACTGTCTCCTTCTCCAGATGGTCACTTCGTATCTTGGGTGTTCGTTTTGTTTTTGGTTGCCCGTGAATTGTGTACGGAGACTAATTTATGTTGTCGCCCGTAGGGCGTGGATTAGTCCAAATCCGTATTTTCTTAGATTTGGGTTTTGGTTTGGGTTTAAGGATACGTTAGTCTCATTTGAGACTAAGATCAACTTAAACGTTTGTTAAGGATACGTTAGTCTAATTCTAGACTAAGATCTACTTAACGGGATCATTTAGATCCAACAAAAGTGCATTTAGGCTCTATCGTTTAGTTTAGGGACATTGCGGTCCATAATTAGTTTAAGGACATTACGGTCCAAGGTCAAGGACATCATAGTCCATGGCTTTAAGGACTCCACAGTCCAAGGTTAAGGACATCATAGTCCATGGGTTTAAAGATCCCACAGTCCAAGGTTAAGGACATCATAGTCCATGGGTTTAAGGACCCCACAGTCCAAGGTTAAGGACATCATAGTCCATGGGCTTAAGGACCCCACAGTCTAGTTTAAAGACGTCATAGTCTATGGAATGCATGGTTGTCAGGACCCGTCATCTCTCTGAAGACGTTGAAGGATTACAACGACAAATATCAGAGGAGTGAAGAGATGTACCCTTGAACCAATTTTGGTTGGGGGATTTGTAGTCCAATTAGGACTAAGATCTAAGATTTATAAGTATATGGGCTCAGTTAATCTGAATGAGGGGTTTATGGCCAACTTGGGCTCGGCCCACTCAGTTAAAATGTTAAACATTTGACAATGCTAAGCATTGATTTGAGTTCTGACAATGTTTTTGTCTTTTATTGAATGCTGAGCATTCATCATAGCTCTAGGGCTTTATTTAAAGAACAGTTTATATTCAATCAGCGCACACATGAGAAACACATGGCGCGCTTGGCGCTAGCGCCAGATAATGAGCAGCGCGCTAATTTAAATTTGGAGCGCTAAAGCTCTGCAGCGCTTTGCGCTAAATGTAGAGCGCTGAAGCACTTCTGTTAAGTAGCACTCACGTGAGGAGCACGTGGTGCGCTTGGCGCTGTGCGCCAGTCTTGAGCACAGAGCGAGCGCTAAGGCTCTGCAGCGCTTTGCGCTAAATGTGGAGCGCTGAAGCGCTTCTGTTAAGTAGCGCACACGTGAGGAGCACGTGGTGCGCTTGGCGCTGTGGGCCAATCTTTAGCGCAGAGCGCTTCTTTAAATTTTGAGCGCTAAGGCTCTTCTTTTATGCAACTTAGATCAGTTTGCGCCCTGAAAATTAAATTCTCTTTTTATAAGAAACTTTGTCTCAAGGTTCTAAGAACAAAGTTCTTATTTTATAGGAGATATTTCAATCTCTTATTTTGGTGAAAGGCTTTGCCTTTATGGATCTATGATCCTAAGAGAATTGAATTATTCTCCTTCCCCCCATTTTATAATGAGATGTTCATGATCTCTGAAAGACAATTTATCTTATAGATCTATGATCTGTGAGAAGAATTATGTTCTTATTATTATTATTATTTTTTTTTATGGTGAGATCTTTTGATCTCTTTGTGAAAGACCTTGATCTTATAGATCTATGATTTTAAAGAAAGAAGTGAATTCTTCTTTTTATACGAGACAATTTCATCTTTCTGTTATTTTTACCTTTGAAGAAAATTTTCTTCTTCTGAGAGCTTGGCTCTTCTTTCTGAGATTTCTCAAAGTTTATGGGGGGGTCCTCTATCTGTTTTCTGTTTTTGAGACTTGAAGTCTTGGGCCCTTTATATAGTGAGGGCTGATCAGTTCAATCAGTTGAAGAAATATTCTTTTTAATTGATTTGGGGATGTTTCCCCCGTTGGATCTTTGTTCCAAGGGCTTCTGAATTACAGAAGGCAATCTTCTTGTTTTTAACAAAATTGGAGAATTTCCTCTAAACAGAATTTATTCTATGTTTTTGGTGATTTTTAATCACCATTAGATCATTGATCCAACGGTGCTCTGATTTCCAGAGCACAATCTTTTTGTTTGGAAAGATTTTGAGGAATCTTTCCTTAACAGAATTTTATTCTGGTCAATTAATGATTTATCATTATTATTGGATCTTTGATCTAACGATGGGGAATATTTAGTTCCAGCGCTAGCGCACTCGTGCTTTGCACGTGATGCGCTACTTCAAAGCGCTGGCGCTTTTGGCGCACTTAGCGCTAGCGCACTCGTGCTTTGCACGTGGTGCGCTGCCTCAGAGCGCTGGTACACTTAGCGCTAGCGCACTCGTGCTTTGCACGTGGTGCGTTTCCTCAAAACGCTGGCGCTTTTATGAAGCGCCGCTTCATTTCAAATTTTGAAAATTTGAACAGTGCCTTGCTCTGATTGGGGAAACAAATGCCCCCCACCGTTGCGCTCACATGGCTCACACATGAGCGCGGCGGTGGCAGCATCTCCACCATTAGATCAACTTAGAAGTTGAAACGGCACTCAATGCCTATAAATAGGACCTTCGGTCCTTAGGATGATAACTGTTCATCTTCATTTTTGTCTTCTGAGAATTTTTATTCTCTTTCAGAGCATAACTCTTCATTTTAAGAACCTTCAAG
Source organism: Agapanthus africanus (assembly GCA_030015575.1). Classification (NCBI taxonomy): domain Eukaryota; kingdom Viridiplantae; phylum Streptophyta; class Magnoliopsida; order Asparagales; family Amaryllidaceae; genus Agapanthus; species Agapanthus africanus. The sequence continues at coordinate 5,148 of JASDDO010000335.1, forward strand.
CGTCAAAACTCTGCCAAATTTTTGGTAAGATTTGAACTTTATCAATAGAGCTTTGCTCTTCCTCAGATCTTAGAACTCAAAATGCTTTTAGGGTTTTACCCATTAACAGAGTTTTGCTCTTCATAGATCTTAGATCTAAAAAATGTTATTAGGGTTTTACCCATTAACAGAGCTTTGCTCTTCACAGATCTTAGATCTAAAGAAAACCTTTTTAGGGTTTCTTAACCCATTAACAGAGCTTTGCTCTCTTGAATAATAGAAATTTATTAATCTCTTATGAAGAACTCTTAAGAGTTTGTTCATGGATCTTGAAGACCTCAGAATTTTAATTCATTAAAAAAAAATTATTTCAATTTTTCTGATGGGTTATTCCATCATTTTTACAGAGTAAGGCTCTTGAGGAATTTTTATCCCTTCATCATTAGAGTTGACAGATATCACTCTGCCACAGAGCACTGCTCTCAAGAGGAGATTTACTCCTTAGCCCAAGGGGTTCTTATTGAATGAGGATCAATTGAGCATTTCCTCATTTAATGACAGTCTCATCAAATGATGAGACTGTTTTATTAATGATGAACTGTCATCTAGATTATGTGGGTCCCCTTTGGTCCCTTTTCACTGCATTGCAGTGTGGTACAGATTTAAAGTACCTAGTGACAGAACTTCAACTGTAGCACTGGCGGCTGAAAATTTGTTCTTTTCCGTGCAGGTACTATGTCTTTCGATGCTTCCTTCCCGTTCGTCCATTTGGAAGGCAGATTCCCCGAAGCGCCCGTAGACCGAGAGGTTTTTGCGCTAATCAAAGATCATGACCCGGAGCACAAGAATCTTCAATTGTGGGGAATATGGTATAACCAGATCATCATGGGTCGGCACAGCTTCTCTTACGCAACACCTTCACAGGTCATCTCAGCAATTCATTATGCTGACGTACCCCCGGTGAACTATGCCGTGGAGGTGGTTAATTGGACTTCAGAGGGTTGTCTTCAGACCTCTATAGCTGCAATACCTGTACAGCCACCGATGGCTTTGGACATTCTAGGGCGGCGTATATGCCAGGGCGAGTCACGCCCTTGGGGACAGCCATACAACATAGGCCTAACTCCCCGTCACTCAGCTGGATATCTGCAGTGGGCCCGATACATCTTATCGGCAAAGAAGTCAGAGCTGCTGAAGCTCGGGTTGTACCCCACGATCTATGCTTCCCTGTTTCAATATTCCTCACCTCCAGCCTGGTGGGTCAAAGCCTTTTTGGAACAGTGGAACGTTCCAACTCATACCTTCCTTATGCTAGATCGGGAAGTTTCCATCTCTTTGGAAGAGTTTACGGATATCTCCGGCTTGCCTGTCAGAGGGGAGCATTATGAGGAGATCTTGCCCCCTGATGAGTATATTTTCGCTGCCCGACTGGTGATGATGGGTCTAAACCCAGAGAGTGTCATTCAGCACCGATTCCCCAGCTTGATCAAGGTGCTAAACATTTACGAGGGCCTATTTCTTGAATCTTGAAGCCATGGGGTTAGTTTTGCGGACTTCATCACCCGTTTTCTCCGCCCAGAAGTTTTATCGCAACAAGGTGAAAGGTTTGCCAAACTTGATGATCCTTTCAGCTTTGGCTTGAATAGCCGGCCAATATTGGATGCCGATCAAAAGAGTTTCTTTCTTCCAAATGTCGCGATTGTCTCCTTTTTAGAAATTGCCGCTCCAGGCATCGATGAGGAAGCGTTTTTTCTAGGGTTCCTCGGTTTATGGTTAAGCTGGTTCGCGCTTCCTATGCACCCTCGCTACATGAGACCGTCTGTCTTTTACCCAGCTCATCGGATGGTTGAAGGGAGACAGGTTGCTGTTGGGATTGTTGGGCTGGCTCATTAGTATCACGGCCTTAGTTTGGCGGCCGACACTACTCAACCGGGAGTGCAGCCCGTGAACTTCCCGATGCATTGTTTTACCTCATGGCTTGAGTTGCATATGCTCGGTGCTTTTGGAATGCACAAGCGGCCTCATTTCTGTGAAACTTGCAATTTTCCATGGATCATGCGGCTGGTCAATGCTTCCATTGTGGAGCTAAGTCAGCGAGAGGCTCGGGGTGTAATTCTTCGCCCATGTACTGTCGGGGTGTTGGATATATGTATGCCCTAGAGGCCATTATGTGATAGTGGATGTATCTATACATGTATATATATTCAGTTTGCATTCTTGCTCGACATGATAGTATGCTATCTGGTACTTCTTTATCTGACATGTTGATTTGATCATGCTTTTATTCATTCATACATGCTGATAAAGCCCCAAGGATATCTGCTTGACTACTCTGATTATGATAGAGATCATACTAGTGGGACATTTGTAGTCTATAAGCATATCCTGAAATGTCCCTAGTCGGAGGTGTATCGAGACGGAGCATCGATATACCAGAGTAGACTAGCGTATATGATACTAGACCCATGTGATGGGCGATGGATGTTCCCACATTCATCGATGTTTGACATCAAGATCATATACGGGTGCTCAGTGCTGACTGGGTACACTGGACGGACTCACCGAGAACTCCTATATGGAATTATATCTATCGTCGGATAGCAGTTCTCAGGTGACACTGGTACAGGTTAGTCTGTAGACCCGAGATCGTCATGGAGTCTTGTGTGTTCTCCCACTGTACTTTGATTGCCACCCTACCACGGCTCTACTGAGTCGTGCAAACAGGTGGCTGTTGGGTACAGTCCCGAGACACACGAAGGCAATGAGCGATAGGAGGGGTTTCGTCACTCCCGGTATTGGGAGTTGATGCTGTGCTGTGCTCGACTGGTTATAACAGCAAGTCCCTGGCCAGGGCTGCTGAGATTTGCTGATAAGTGTTATCAGTAGTTTCTCGATCTGTTATAGACCATTCACCGACACGACTTATTGAGTTATTGGGGTCGACGTGACCATCCCTAGGCTCGATATGCAGCATATCTGACGAAGAGACTGGACTGTACGGTAGTGTTGCCGGATGGCTCGACGGGAGTTGTAGCAGGTTCGCTTGTTGTCTTCTGATCGCTCAATACCCGGGTGGCCGTTACGTTTAGCTGACCGCTTGCGGCTTGAGGGTCCTTGATATGATCATCACCCTCTGCCGGCGTATTGACGAGTCTTAGAGTCCCATAGAGGAGTTACCCAGTCCAGGCGAAACGTTGTGGTGCGCGTATGCGATATGCGCTTGCACCCGATTGAAATGTGCGTATATGATACCGTATATTAATCGGGCGGCTTGCTAATGGTCGGGTCATACGTGATATGACCGGATTAGTGAATCAAGTGTTGATTCATCATTAGTTTCTCACTACAAATCCTATCTTGTTTATTTTGGATGTATGCATGCATGTATGCATTCATTCTTGTTCATGCACATATGGATGTGCAAGCACACATGCATACATACATCATTATCATGGTTGTTTATACAATGAGAATGGTGGATGTATAAGAATTACACCATGGTTTTTTTTGGATTATTATTGGATTTAAATTAAAGCAAAAGGAAATGAAAAATGGGTTAAATCATTTAAGAGTTTCTACACTCTTCTAAACTCTACTATGCTCACCTAACTTTTAACCCATGGTTTATTTTCTTATTATGCTTTTAACTTAAATCAAATGATATCTTTAAATCTAACCATGGTTGGTTATGAGAAAGAAAAATATATATAGTTATTTTTCTTTTCTCTTTCAAGGATAATTCATTCTCTTCTTCACAAAAAAGACCACCATCTTCATCAACCTCCATGCTTTGCTCTCTAGTTCTTATAAGAGAGTAAAATACTCATAAAAATAGGATTTTGAAGTGAGATCCATAGCCACAACATCATTCTAATCAAGTTTAGCCGACTCGATTAGAGTGTTCTCTTGGTTTTTCCAAATTTGCTAGCTTGGACGGGAAACTCCGGGTGGATCGTCGTAGACGTAAGAGGACAACAAGAGGATCTTCTTCCAACACCCAAGAGCCTAAGGAGTGAAGCAAAAAAGGGGAGCTACAAAGGTTGTAGCCTTCAAACCCTAATCTTTACTAGCTTTTAGTTTTATAACCCTAATTTCTAGGATCGATCCCTTTGCATGTTAGTTTAGCACCTTAAAAATCATAACTTTGGGTCATGTGATGCTTCAAAACACTTCATAGGGTGCTATACTAACCTTACATTGGTATCAGAGCCGACCTAGAACATTAGGCGACCTTTTTGCGAAGTAAAAACTCCGATCGAAACAAAAATACGACTTTTAAGGTTGCTCTCTGGAAATTTTTTAAAAACTGACTTTTTTCAGAATTAAAAATTCTCAAAAAATAGAGCAGGTAAATATAAGACAAACTGGAAATTCCGTGCCCATGAACAGTACTTTTGGCCGCGGAACCGCGGCATAAGCAAGCTTAGGCCGCGGATCCGCGGCCATATAAGGGGATCTTTGACCAATTTTTGCACAGTGTTTTTCTTTACCTGCTATAGTATATTTTGAGTATGTTTAATCTGAATCTACTGTTGAAAAATTCTGGAGATGTTTTTGGACTCGTGGTTTCGATCGGAATTTTCATTTCGTTTTCTTTTCCGGGTAAACTAGAAAGTATTGAAGTGTTTGAACGAATATCATTTACTCAATATTCACGGGGTTTAAATAGTTTGGAGATACGTGCAAGTCTTTTTGCGGTGGTCCCTCTAGAAGACAACAAACCTTAACTCGATTATGTGACCGTCTCGAACTGCCCTTTGAACCCTAGGGTTTGGGGCAGTACGGCGTGCCACATGTGAGGCGTTGGCTTGACCCTTCTACGGCTGGACCGCCACTACTGTGTCACACTCCGGATCTTTTGAACCCTGCTCAAGTGTTGAGCTTTAGTGAATCTTGGGTGCTTGATTGTTCGTTCGAAAACTTTAATACTGTCTGTTTGTCTGGAATGTGATACAATATGTGGAATTCATATGGTTTAGGTATGAAATACGAAAGATGTGATATTTCGCATTTATGATGTCTAAAGAGAATCTGGATTCCAAATATTGTAGTTTTACACTTTCTTTTCTGTGACCGTAAGTGTAGTATGTTAGATATCGCCGGTTTCGTTGCTATACATCAACGACAATTGGGGTATGCATACTTACTTACGTTGATGATATGTGATATTATGTGTTGCTGAGATATGATGTGTAGGATTGTCGCGATCGAATAGCCGGGGGATTTTTTTTGTGAGATGAGAGTTTTACATTTTCATTCATGTAAATTCAAATGTAATGTAATATTCTTTTATTTGGGGCACTTCCAGGTTGCAGTTGTGTCACCAGTGTTGTATATTATTTACTTTTCCGCATTAGGATGGACCCAAGGAGGGGAGCACAGGTGACCGGGTTCTGGGGTTCAGTGGGAGGCCATCTCAAGGAGTCGAGACCGGGTCTCCTAAACTCCAGGATTGGTAGGGTCACTTGCCGCTCTCGTAGGGGTCCAGGGTGTGGGCTTGGCTATTCATCGCGACCGTGGAATTCGTATTTTCTATTCTGGCTAAATACTAAATACGGACGTCCTAGGATATCCCACGTTATAGCTATGTTTCTGCTGCCTGTGTTCTGTGATATCTGAGACGATTGACATATTATATATATGATATATAGTAGACGTTGCTTATGTTTTACACCCGCGCTAGTCCCGTCCCGGTATGCCGTTAGTTAAGTAACCTAACGGTGCATAACGGAACATTGTGGCGAATGCGGATGGCATAAGCGTACGTGTTATTTTCGTTTCTTTTCTGTGATTGGCTTTAGGACTTAAATGATGGGATTACATTAATGTGATTAATGTAAAGAAAATAAACCTAAAAAGATGTTGTAGAATCGGATTTAAAAACTACTCGGCTATTTATGAAAAAGCTACATTTCAAAACTGCGGAGCTTAAGCCACTCTTTTTGAAAACTGTTTGATTCTACAACGATATCATATTCAAAGCGTTAAAGATTTTCTTAAAAATCATTCGCAACCCTCCGTCATTTTAGGAAGTAGAGTACTTAGTATTCGTGCTACGTTTGTTGACTTTAGTTAAGGCGTAGTGAACGGTAGCTAAGTGATGTCTTCCTACACAGCATATGATGCAGATTAATTAGGACATTCATGCGACTTTGTTGACCATAGTTAAGGGTCATATGGGTGGGTCTAATTGATCAAGAAATGACGGGTAGAACTTGACTGTGACTTATGATTTGTTGACCATAGTTAAGGTCATAAGTACTAGGGGTAAAAATTACATCGGGAATTTCAAGTGTTGAAATTTGCAATGAGATTGCATACCTTCCATGTGATGGTTGGATCCCGATCCCACTGTGGGCAATAGTTGCTCCTAGGAAAGTTTTACAGTTTACAATTAGCTAACTCATTAGGTGACTAGAAAGGTGTTAACGGGGCTCCGCCTCTGGGAAAACGAGGTTTACTCTAATTAGGTCCGTGCGAAAGCACGGGGAACCTCCCTCAAAGTACCGACACTGGCCTGGCTGAACGGTTAGCGAAGTTGTAGACTGTAATTAATCCTGGCTAGTTTTTCTTTTTAAAGGTTTGAAAGAAAAACTTGATAAAAAGCAGTGGGAAACATCGATTAGACAAGATAATAAACCAATCTAATCTATGCAAGAGCTTTCGCTGAGTGTATTCTTTTCTCTCTCTGAATGGCAGATACCAATGGCTGGACTTAAGCTTCTACTAGATAAAAACAAACTGATTGGGACCAACTATAAAGACTGGCTAAGGAATCTGAAGATCGCCTTGACTTATGATAAAGTATCATATGTCCTCACGGCTTCAGCCCCGCCCGTCCCAGGTCCAAAATCCTCAGTTGCGGAAATTGAAGTCCGCAAGACATGGGACGCTGACTGTGCCACGGCCACATGCTTCGCGCTTGCATCGATGGATAACACACATCAAAAGCAGCACGAGGACATGGACATTCACGGGATACTGCTCCATACAAAGGAGTTGTATGGGGAGCAATCCCGCGTATTACGATACGAAGCATCAAAGAAACTGTTTCAGATGCGAATGGCCCCTGGCACACCAGTAGGAGACCATGTGTTGAAGATGATAGCTCTTATAGAAGAGCTTGAGGACCTTGGATGGACAATGGACAATGAACAATATATAGATATTATTCTGCAGTCCCTCCCCTCCACCTTTGCTCAGTTCATAGTGAACTTCAACATGCATGGCATGAAGAAGGACCTCCCTGAACTCCTTAATATGTTAAGGAGTGCAGAGAGCACTATGAAGTCAGCAAAGACTCCCGTTATGACCATTGGACAGTCTTCTTCTTCTCGCCCAAAAGCTAAGGCCAAGGGAAAGAAAAAGAAGAAACCCACTAATCCTAAGGGCGGAGTCAAAAAGGTGAAGGGAAAGGGAAAGTCCACGGCTGGAGACCCGGGGAAAGGCGAGTGTTTTCATTGCCACAAGACAGGACATTGGAAGCGCAATTGCACGGAGTACCTAAGTCTCAAGAAGAAGCATGGTGATGCTTCTGCTTCAGGTGCGTTTGTGACTGAAAACTGTTTTTCTATAAACTCTGCTTCCTGGGTATTGGATACCGGTTCAGGTTCTCACATTTGCAATTCTATGCAGGGGCTGAGAAATAGCAAGGTTTTGAGGACAGGTGACCATACTCTCCGCGTTGGAAATGGTTCCAATGTACATACAGTCGCAGTGGGAGAGTATCACTTGGGGTTGCCATCTGGATGTATTTTGATTTTGAATCCATGTTATTTTGTACCAACTATGCTATGTAATATAATATCCGTTTCTTTGTTGGACAATGAAGGGTATAATTTTGTGTTGCAGAACAATGTTATGAACATTCACCTAAATCAAATGTTGGTTGGGTATGGTACACTTAATAACGGAATATATGTCCTAAATCAACACACAGTTTTCAGTATACAACACACTAATAAAAGAAAACTTTCAGAATTAAATGAAGCTTTTCTTTGGTACTGTAGACTTGGTCATATTAACGAAACAAGACTAAACAAGTTACACAAAGATGGGTATTTAAATTCTTTTGAATATAAATCTTATGTGACTTGCCAGTCTTGTATCAAGGGTAAAATGACCAAAACTCCATTTACCGGACACGGAGAAAGAGCTACTCAGCTCCTGGGCCTCATACATAGTGATGTATGTGGGCCTATGTCTACACAGGCTAGAGGCGGTTTTTCATACTTCATTACATTCACTGACGATTTCTCAAGATTCGGTCATGTATTTTTATTAAAGCACAAGTCCGACGCTTTCGAGAAATTCATTGAATATAAACAAGAAGTAGAAAAACAAACCGGCTTGAGTATTAAGATGCTTCGATCAGATCGAGGTGGTGAGTATCTCAGTACAGAATTTGCAAACTTCCTAAAAGAGAATGGGATTCTCTCTCAGCTTACTCCTCCTTACACACCACAGCACAACGGTGTGTCAGAACGACGGAATAGGACCCTATTAGATATGGTCCGATCCATGATGAGTGACGCTGAGTTACCAGTCTCGTTTTGGGGACATGCATTGGAGACTGCAGCGTTTCTGCTAAACAGGGTTCCAACCAAAGCCGTGTCTACCACGCCATATGAGATATGGAATGGGAAGAGACCATCTCTTAAAAGAATTAAGATTTGGGGTTGCCCGGCCTATGTTAAAAAGCAGAATCCGGACAAACTCGAGACACGGTCAGTCATGTGTAACTTTGTGGGATATCCAAAGAATTCTTATGGATATCTGTTCTACCACAAAGAGGAACAAAAGGTGTTTGTTTCTCAGTAAGCCACATTCCTCGAAAAAGAGTTTTTCACAGATAAAGATGATGGCAAGGTAGTAGATCTAGAAGAGGTTCTGGAGACACAAACTACAAATGACGATTTGGTTGAACCGACTGTTGCAACAGAAACTGAAGAACCTCGGCCACTCCGTAGGTCTGGTAGGACTTCTTGCCCACCGGAGAGGTACTCTGGTTTCCTCATTGATGGTGACAGAGAAGATTGCATCATGGATGATGATGATCCTACCAGTTTTCAGCAAGCTATCACGAGTGGTGACTCTGTGAAGTGGCTGGATGCCATGAGATCCGAAATGGAGTCTATGTACACCAACAAAGTATGGACTTTGGACGTTGTACCCCCTGGGGTAAAACCTGTGGGGTGCAAATGGATCTTTAAAAGAAAGATTAGTGTGGATGGGCAGGTAGAGACCTATATGGCAAGACTTGTGGCGAAAGGTTTTCGTCAAAGACCAGGTTTGGACTATGACGAAACTTTTTCGCCCGTAGCCATGCTTAAATCCATTCGGATCCTACTTGCTATCGCTGCTCACTACGACTATGAAATTTGGCAGATGGATGTTAAAACAACATTTCTAAATGGAGATTTAGAAGAATGCGTTTATATGGATCTGCCAGAGGGCTTCATTGACAGTGGGAGCAGCGAGAAAGCGTGTAGATTGCTTAAATCCATATATAGGTTAAAGCAGGCATCTCGGAGTTGGAACATCTGTTTTGATGATGTTATCAAAGAGTTTGATTTCATCAAAAATCCAGATGAACCTTGTGTTTATAAGAAGGCTGTAGGAAGAGCTGTCACATTCCTCGTATTGTACGTGGATGATATTCTTCTGATAGGAAATGATATTCCTATGCTACAGTCGGTCAAATCATTCTTATCACTAAGGTTCTCCATGAAGGACCTGGGTGATGCCACATACATCCTGGGCATAAGGATCTATAGGGATAGATCCAAAAAGTTATTGGGATTGTCCCAAACCAGGTACATCAACACCATCCTAAAAAGGTTTAGTATGGAAGACTCCAAGCGGGGTGCCTTACCCGCTTGCCATGGAGTCACTCTCTCTAAGGATTCTTGTCCAAAGACCGATGAAGAGAGAGCTCGCATGAGCATTATACCTTATGCTTCGGCAGTAGGATCTATAATGTATGCGATGTTATGTACACGCCCAGATGTAGCTTATGCACTCAGTGTCGTAAGCAGGTATCAATCCAACCCAGGGGAGAACCACTGGACAGCTGTGAAGAACATTCTTAACTACTTACGAAGGACTAAAGAATTGTTCTTGGTGTATGGTAATACAGATCTCCAAATGGAGGCCTTTACCGATTCGAGCTTCCAGAGCGATAAGGATGACAGCAAATATATCTCAGGGTTTGTATTTACCCTCAATGGAGGGGCGGTAAGTTGGAAGAGTTCCAAACAAGATACCGTTGCAAACTCTACGATGGAAGCTGAGTACATTGCTGCAAATGATGCCGCCAAGGAAGCCGTCTGGATGAAGAAGTTCGTCTCGGAGCTAGGAGTAGTTCCAACCATTATTGATCCAATACCTTTGTATTGTGACAATAATGGGGCGATGGCGTTAGCCAAGGAGCCCAGATCCCATCAGCGGTCCAGACATATCCTGAGGCGCTTTCATTTGATCCGGGAGATTGTAAATCGCCGCGAGATCGAGATTAAGAGAGTAGACACAAAGAACAACGCCGCGGATCCACTCACCAAGGCCCTCCCTCAGCCACAGCATGAGCGACTTTTTGAGATGTTGGGTATGAGATACGCCAATAACTGGCCTTAGTGCAAGTGGGAGATTGTTGGATATATGTATGCCCTAGAGGCCATTATGTGATAGTAGATGTATCTATACATGTATATATATTCAGTTTGCATTCTTGCTCGACATGATAGTATGCTATCTGGTACTTCTTTATCTGACATGTTGATTTGATCATGCTTTTATTCATTCATACATGCTGATAAAGCCCCAAGGATATCTGCTTGACTACTCTGATTATGATAGAGATCATACTAGTGGGACATTTGTAGTCTATAAGCATATCCTGAAATGTCCCTAGTCGGAGGTGTATCGAGACGGGGCATCGATATACCAGAGTAGACTAGCGTATATGATACTAGACCCATGTGATGGGCGATGGATGTTCCCACATTCATCGATGTTTGACATCAAGATCATATACGGGTGCTCAGTGCTGACTGGGTACACTGGATGGACTCACTGAGAACTCCTATATGGAATTATATCTATCGTCGGATAGCAGTTCTCAGGGACACTGGTACAGGTTAGTCTGTAGACCCGAGATCGTCATGGAGTCTTGTGTGTTCTCCCACTGTACTTTGATTGCCACCCTACTACGGCTCTACTGAGTCGTGCAAACAGGTGGCCGTTGGGTACAGTCCCGAGACACACGAAGGCAATGAGCGATAGGAGGGGTTTCGTCTCTCCCGGTATTGGGAGTTGATGCTGTGCTGTGCTCGACTGGTTATAACAGCAAGTCCCTGGCCAGGGCTGCTGAGATTTGCTGATAAGTGTTATCGGTAGTTTCTCGATCTGTTATAGACCATTCACCGACACGACTTATTGAGTTATTGGGGTCGACGTGACCATCCCTAGGCTCGATATGCAGCATATCTGACGAAGAGACCGGACTGTACGGTAGTGTTGCCGGATGGCTCGACGGGAGTTGTAGCAGGTTCGCTTGTTGTCTTCTGATCGCTCAATACCCGGGTGGCCGTTACGTTTAGCTGACCGCTTGCAGCTTGAGGGTACTTGATATGATCATCACCCTCTGCCGGCGTATAGACGAGTCTTAGAGTCCTACAGAGGAGTTACCCAGTCCAGGCGAAACGTTGTGGTGCGCGTATGCGATATGCGCTTGCACCCGATTGAAATGTGCGTATATGATACCGTATATTAATCGGGCGGCTTGCTAATGGTCGGGTCATACGTGATATGACCGGATTAGTGAATCAAGTGTTGATTCATCATTAGTTTCTCACTACAAATCCTATCTTGTTTATTTTGGATGTATGCATGCATGTATGCATTCATTCTTGTTCATGCACATATGGATGTGCAAGCACACATGCATACATACATCATTATCATGGTTGTTTGTACAATGAGAATGGTGGATGTATAAGAATTACACCATGGTTGTTTTTGGATTATTATTGGATTTAAATTAAAGCAAAAGGAAATGAAAAATGGGTTAAATCATTTAAGAGTTTCTACACTCTTCTAAACTCTACCATGCTCACCTAACTTTTAACCCATGGTTTATTTTCTTATTATGCTTTTAACTTAAATCAAATGATATCTTTAAATCTAACCATGGTTGGTTATGAGAAAGAAAAATATATATAGTTATTTTTCTTTTCTCTTTCAAGGATAATTCATTCTCTTCTTCACAAAAAAGACCACCATCTTTATCAACCTCCATGCTTTGCTCTCTAGTTATTATAAGAGAGTAAAATACTCATAAAAATAGGATTTTGAAGTGAGATCCATAGCCACAACATCATTCTAATCAAGTTTAGCCGACTCGAATCTTTTGGTTTTTCCAAATTTGCTAGCTTGGACGGGAAACTCCGGGTGGATCGTCGTGGACGTAAGAGGACAACAAGAGGATCTTCTTCCAACACCCAAGAGCCTAAGGAGTGAAGCAAAAAAGGGGAGCTACAAAGGTTGTAGCCTTCAAACCCTAATCTTTACTAGCTTTTAGTTTTATAACCCTAATTTCTAGGATCGATCCCTTTGCATGTTAGTTTAGCACCTTAAAAATCATAACTTTGGGTCATGTGATGCTTCAAAACACTTCATAGGGTGCTATATTAACCTTACACGGGGATGGCATGACCTTTGTTGATAAGGTTATGACTATCGGTAAGGAATCCGCTAAGACGGTGCATCCATTGCGGGACACCTTTAAGGACGGAGCTTCTACCTTGAAAGCTCGGGAGATTCTCCATTTATACTCGATCAGGACGGGATACTTGGTGTTCAGGCAGAATGACTCGGCTTTGTTTATAAGATATAACCCTCACCGTTTTTCCCAGCAATCAAGTTACAATAAGGGCGTCCCGCTCAAGGCATTCTTGGCGGAACCGATTTATACTGAAGAGGGTATCCGGAGCGCTTTGCACCATTTCATGCGCCTAAACACAGGGTCCAATTTCTTCATTAGTGAGCCGAGTTATGTTCCGAAAGCCCTGAACGTATATGTGGCGTGGTATCAACACGCGATGGGTGCCGTCATCAGGGAGGAAAAAAGTTGTTGCTCGATCGTAAGGGTGCAGCCCCTGTTGGTAATCCAGCCATCCCTTTGAAGCAACGGACCATCGTTCGTCCTCCTTTGAGAGAGGATGCTGCGGTCGTGGTCCCGCGTGATAGGCCTGAACTACCGATACCCCATGCTCCCGTGAAAGTGATGACTGTGGCATCTCTCGAGTCTGGCGTGGGTTCAGATACCGGGATTCGTCGTCCCAAAGTGCCCACCAAGCGTAAGCTTGTGCTAGCGGCGACCGGTACTCGCTCGCAGAAGAAGAAGAAGAAGAAGTCAATTCTTTTTGCAAACGTTGTACTCGTCCAGGAGCCTCATGCTCCTTATAGCGAGGGCCTGAGCGAATATGGGATCAACGAGGGCTTATTTATGGCGCCGGATGATACTGATCTGGAGGCCGCCATCGCAGCTTCCGAGCGACTCGCTAGCCACAAAGCAGGATTGATCATCCTTGCACAATCAAGTAAACTTCTACCGTATCTTTTTGCTGTTATTTTTTTGTTATCGTGTTTAGACTGACACTCCTTCTTTAACAGGCATTTCTACTGAAGAGGTTTTCACGGCTTCCCTCAAGACTTTTGAGGAGGAAGAGAGGCTTCGCGCTTCGCTGGCCGTTGGTATATTTTGGCTCATTGTGCCTTCATTCTCTTTTCTTATGGGTAATCTGACCCATTTTTCATCTTATCGCAGGGACTGCCTTAACTCAGGTCATCCTCAGTACAGTGCCAATCCCGCAAGGTGATGCGGAGATGCTTCCAAGGCCAGCTATCGAAGTCCCGGTCTCCTCAGCATTGCCAAAAAAGGATTTACTTGAGCAACCTATGACGGACGCCATAACGGCTCCAGAGGTAGCTCCTGGCGCGGACAATAACGTCTCCTTGACGGAAGTCCTGAGAAGATCAGCTCTCACGGCCCAGGCGGAAAGGAAGCGTAGGAGGCGTATAGCAAGAGAACGTAACACCGTCTTGGCCGCGGATGCAGGCTTAAGCGCTGCTACCCCCATCCCTGCTTCTTCAGAGGGTTCCGGTCACCCTGTCTACCGCTCACAGACAGGCGGCACGTGCGGCTCGGGAAGCAATTGAAAGGCCGACCCAATGTAACGTAACACTGAGTCCTTTTGTCAAAGTTTTAATCTTCAGATTCTCATATATCCTATCCTGCAGAGCCGAGTCTTGATGAGGAAGTGGTATGTGAAACGGCGGCAACCACCGAGCCTGAAGTGGCCACTCTTTCTCAAGAGTCTGGAACTGCCCCAATTGCCACTCTTTCCCCTTGCGGTTCCTTGCCATTGCCGGGCGCTGCGAGTATCACGACGGTTCTCGTGGAGTTGGGGGATGAAGCTACGGGCAGCGAAACTATTCCGATGGAGGAGGGTGAAGCAGTCGCTGCACCTAGTGACGCCCTTGTCGTGGTTTCGACCGGTGACTCACCAGGTAGATTTTGGGTCATTGCTTTCCTCTTCATTCTGCAATCCCTTTCAATCTCTTCTGACAGTATTTCTATCGTTTCTAATGCAGGTGTGGTGAGCGTTGAGGTTGTGCCACCCGAGGAAGCATCACCAGTTGCTGCTTTGACGGTGGTCGCCCCTTTGCCTTCTCTCGTGTCCTCCCAAATGCTGGAAGGTACGGGTTTGTGACTTATCGGTTTCATTATAGGCAATATACTTTATGTACTGACATTGCGTTATTACACCCTTGCAGGAGTCCTTTTTTATCATCTGTATCAGGTGCTGCACCCACATTTCTCCTTCCAGTCGGAGATTGCTTCATCTAGTAGCGTCGGTGAGTACAGTCTTTAGCTAATATCTTCTTTTTCTTTTCTGGGCAGCTAAGTCGTTGCTAAATCTTCTTTGTTTTAACTGCAGCACTACAGATTGAAGGAGGAGATAAAAGAATAGTTGTGCTACCGCTACTCCCGGCCTTGCCACCTGCCGCAGCCGGTATAGTCTACTTCATCACTCATGTGATTTATTTATTTTGCGAGTTAGTTTTTAACCGTAATTCATTTTGCAGCAGTCGCACCGGTTCCCGCTCCCTTCGAATCTTGTATATTAATGCCAGTAGGACCATTTTCTAGACGTCCATCTTCTAAGGGCGCTACAACCAGCCTTCGTATGTTGAGTGAATCCATTGAAGAGCTTGACGCGGAGATCCCTGGACTCGCTGCAGATTTTGCTGCTGAGGTTAATCCTATGCTGGCGACGCTCGTGAACTTCCATAGCGAGGGCGTCGTTGAGTCTTAGGTTAATCACTGCAGGAAAATTGAGGCCTGCCTGCATGAGCTTGAGCTCGGACGTCCTTCTCCCGAAGTCCTGGCTGTGAACTCCCAACGGGATGCGTGGGTCAAGCAGAGCACTCCCTACCTCTACCATCTTGAACAAGAAGCAACCTTAAAGTGTAAAGAGTGCAAAGAGACTTCAAGCGAATCTGCCCGGCTGCACGCTCAGGTTGATGCAAATGTTGTACAGCTGAAAGCTATCTTTAAGGGCCTTCTACGATGTATTTCTAACGGGCTAACGCTGAGGCAGAAGCTCGACCTCATCGAGCGAGATGCGCAGAGTCGTAGGGTAGCTCAGCAGGTCATCGATGAGCAACTTTCATCTTATTTGCAGCAACGGGCTCAGGTTGAAGCAGAGTTGGCCGCGGCAGCGGACCGTGAAAAGGGGCTGAGGGGAGTGCGCGAGCAACTGATTGGTTTATTGAAAATGCTTCCCTCCCAATAGTTGTTTTTGTACCAATTAACATTTGTAAATTTTGAATAACATGTATCCATTTTTTATTCTTTCATATGATGTATCTTGTACCCAATTGAACTTATAAATAAAAGATACATTTCTTTCATACCATCTTGTGTTATCTCTTGCTTTCTTCTCTTTTCTTTGTTGTCGGCATGTTACTTTGGTAAGCGTAGCCTGTAGAGAGCATTCCATCTTGAACTCTTCGAGAGGTAGTGATGGCTTAGGAAGCAGGTTCAGATTTGCTGCCTAAGGATTTTCAACTTTATGAGTCGTGAGGGTCTCATAAAGACTTTTCTCCCTACGAGTCGAAAGGATCTCGTAGATGTATTTTCTCCTTAGGAATCGTGAGGATTCCTAAGTGTGTTTTCTCTTGGGAGTCGTAAGGATCTCACAAGAGAGTTTTCTTCCTTACGAGTCGAGAGGACCCGTAAGTGATTGATGAGGTTGACATTATCCGTGTATCACGGAGTTAGAGGTTGCTCTGGGTGTTTCCCATGGGGTCAGGATTGACTTTAGCCGTGTTCCACGGGACCAGGATTCGCTCTGGCTGTTTCCCACGGGGTCAGGATTGACTTTAGCCATGTTCTATAGAACCAGGATTTGCTCTGGACGCTTCCCACGGGGTCAGAATTGACTTTAGCCATGTTCCACTAGACCGGGATTTGCTCTGGACGCTTCCCACGGGGTCAGAATTGACTTTAGCCATGTTCCACTAGACCGGGATTTGCTCTGGACGCTTCCCACGGGGTCAGGATTGACATTATTCGTGTTCCACTAGACCAGGATTTGCTCTGGACGCTTCCCACGGGGTCAGGATTGGCACTATCCGTGTTCCACTAGACTAGGATTTGCTCTGGACTCTTCCCACGGGGTCAGGATTGACATTAGCCGTGTTCCACTAGACCAGGATTTGCTCTGGACGCTTCCCACGGGGTCAGGATTGACATTAGCCGTGTTGCACTAGACCAGGATTTGCTTTGGACGCTTCCCACGGGGTCAGGATTGACATTAGCCGTGTTCCACTAGACCAGGATTTGCTCTGGACGCTTCCCACGGGGTCAGGATTGACATTAGCCGTGTTCCACTAGACCAGGATTTGCTCTGGACGCTTCCCATGGGGTCAGGATTGATATTAGCCGTGTTCCACTAGACCAGGATTTGCTCTGGACACTTCCCACGGGGTCAAGATTGATATTAGCCGTGTTCCACTAGACCAGGTGTTGGATATAGTGCCCTCAGAGTCAATTATTGGATCACAGGCACGTGATTGCAATGATTGAGGGAGGACCTATACCGGCAGGACAGTCTTACACAATATGATAGTATGCTATCTGGTTTGCCTTTATCATCATGTACTGTTTCAGGTGACCTTACAGGTCACTATTGCACGTTGATAGAGCCCTTAGGATTCTTGCTTGACGGCCAGCAGTATGATGGCGATCATATACGTGAGAGCTGGGGTCTATAAGCACATCCTTAAAAGGTCCCTAGTCGTGGGAGTTTCGAGACAGGGCATCGATACTCCAGAGTAGACTAGTGTATACAGTCGTGACCCCGACGAGGGGCGGTGGCCGGTCTCACAAGCCACTGGTGTCAGATGGTTCACCTAAGATGTATACAGGTGCTCATTGGGTTATGAGTACACCGGACAGGACTCGCCGGGAACATGCTAGTTGGTCTTATACCTGACGTCAGATAGCAGTCCCCTGGTAACATGTGTACAGGTTAGTTCATCGACCTGAGATCGTCATTTTTCTCATGTGAGTTCCCACTGTGCTTTGATTACTACCCTACCACGGCTCAAAGGAGTCGTGCAAACAGGTTTTAGTTGGGTACAGTCCCGAGCTACATGGAGGCAGTGAGCGGATCTGCAGGGGTTCGTCTCTCCCGGTATTGGGGGTGAGGTCGCGCTGTGTCTAGGAGAGCCATTACATAAAGCCCTCGGCCGAGGAAGGAGATTTACTGGTAGGTATTCCAGTAGTATCTCAGGGTGTTCTGGGCTACACTCCGACACGACTTGTACCGCTTTTGGGGGTCTGACTTTTACCAACCCCCTAGGCCCGCCATGCGATACTCATAGACGAACGGACCAGACTGTACGGATATTGTCACTGACAGACTCAGTAGGGTGTCAGGATGAGTTCGCTCATCGACGTCCTTTTTGGTCAATACCTGATAGCCCGTTATGTATGGCTAATACCTCTGACGTGCTAGTGGTTAAATCTACAACCAAAGTACTGACGAGTCTTTAGAGTCCCCCACAGACCGTTTTCTCAAGTTTCGGGCGAAACGCTGTAGAGGCCGTATGGAGATATGGCAGGGTTCGATCTTATACGTGCGGTATTGCACGGATCATGATCGGACGGATAATACTAGCGGGCTTTGGTTTAAGCCAGATCCTAGTATTGTACAGTGTAGATTTTGTCTCTTTGCATTTGTATTCAGTGGGAATACAAATGCGGGTATGTATATACAGTCGCGGGGTTTTCCTGTAATTTATTACGGGATCAGTTTTTTGAAGTTACCAGTTTGCATTCCGTTTCGGCCAGTTTCCCTTTGTTCCTTCACGGCCGGATTTTTCTGATGGAGGGGCTAATTTGCAAATGTGCAAATTAGCAATTGTGGAGGGTTTATTTGTAAATGAGGGATTATGATAGATTAAGCATCTTTGCTTTTTCTTTCATCGCATTAATGAGAAAGGATTTGTGATGAGAATTGATTTGACCTTGATGTGATTCTTTTTCCTCATTATCATTCCCTTTTCTCCACTTGCTTTATGCTTGGATTTTTCCCTTGACCATGAGAGGGGGAGGCCGACCACTTGGATGAGGGAGGGGAATTCATTTGATGAGGGAAATTTGTTGTTCTCATTTTGCTTGCGACATATATTCATCAACCTCTCTCCAAAGTTCATTCTCTCCTCTATCTAAAATGGCAACTTCAATCGCCCCATAGAGGCAAACCATTCTACACTATTCTGCAGCAATTCTTGGACACGTCGGCTCGTCAACTTCGTGCCCGAGTTGCCTCGGTCCAGAGGTGGGAGCCCGTAAAAGAACCCGGTGATGTGGTGCCCTTCCGACGAGGAGATGAAGACCGGAGATTCGGTGAGGAGATCGGAGTGGAGGCCGAAGACCGAAGGACACGGATCGCTCGGTATAGCTCTCTACCCTTTCTCTTGTTAGCTAGGTTTGGGTTAATGGTTCGATCCGGGGGTTTTAGGATGCGGTAGTGCCGGTTTAAAGTTAAGAAAAAAAATTCGTTTCCGCATTTTGGCCTCGGAAAGACGGCCGGGGCGCTACCATAGCCTAACACCAGGATTTGCTCTGGATGCTTCCCACGGGGTCAGGATTGACATTAGCCGTGTTCCACTAGACCAGGATTTGCTCTGGACGCTTCCCACGGGGCCAGGATTGACATTAGTCGTGTTCCACGAGACCAGGAAGGGTTGACTTTATCCGCATTTCACGGAGTCGGGGGTTGACTCTCAGTTGTCTGTGCACCGCCGAGTCATGGAACTGAGAATTGCCGCGGTTCTGCTTTTCTGATGTTGCGTCTGTTGTAATGAGATGAATATCGAGATGGTCTCTAGGTTGTCTCTGAACCGTCGAGATTTGGTCTTCTTTTTCTGATGGAGCCTGGTGGGAAGGTATGGTTCCCTCTTTGTTTGTGCCCCTGGATTGTATATAGGGATCGATGTGATCTCACCTGTAGGGCAAAAAGTTTCATTTTATATATTTTTCTTTCCGCGATGCTCTATCATTTTAGCTTTTATATCGCGAAAGTCGCGATTGCCCAATCATTTCGGCTATTTTTCGCGGTGCCCAATCATTTCGGCTATTTGTTTTATTTACTCGCTGCTTTTTATTGCGAGTTGCCCAATCATTTCGGCTGTTTTTCTATGCATACATTTTTACTTGCTGATTTCGTTGCAAGTTGCCCCATCATTTCGGCTATTTCATATGCATTTTTGGCTCGCTAATTTTTATCGCGAGTATAGGATTTAGGATCTGATACCGATTTAGGCATCAGCATCGCTACAACTGGGATATTGCCAGGAGCGAATCATCATTTGCCTTTGTCGGTTAGAACAAAGGTGGTTTAGCGAATAGGGTTAGGGTCCTGTCAACTAAAGCTTTCAACTTCATGAGCCGTAAGGATTTTATGAAGGTATTTCTCCGTACGAGTCGTGAGGATCTCGTAAGTGCGTTTTCTCCTTAGGAATCGTGAGGATTCCTAAGTGTGTGTTCTCTTATAAGTTGTAAGGATTTTACAAGAGTGTTTTCTCCTTATAAGTCAAAAGGACTTACAAGGGTCGTCCACTGTGTAAACATATCCCTAGTCACTGGTGTGACTTTGTTAGGGAAATGTTTATTCGCACCCGTGGATTGTATACAAGGGTCAATATTGAACCGCTTGTAGGGCATTCTAGGGATTGTGATGGCTTAAGAACAGGTTCAGATCCCTATAGTTTAAGGCTTTTGAATCTTATGAGCCGTGAGGGTCTCATAAAAGGGTTCTCCTTACGAGTCGTGAGGATCTTGTAAGTGTAATTTCTCCTTAGGAATCATAGGGATCCCAAAGTGTGTTGCTCCCTTGTGAGTCGTAAGGATCTCACGCGGGTATTTTCTCCTTACAGGGTCGAGAGGACTTTACAAGTGTCTTTTAACGAGATTGCGCCCTTTCGGGTTTTCACAAACTCGCTGGTAGTCCTGCTGTTTTTACTCAAGGAGCCCTTTCGGATTTTCATCCGTGCCCATCTTGCTTATGGACATACCTTTTTTTTGTCGTCAGCCTTAGGATGCTGCGGTCAGTAGTAGTTTATAGACATCTCGGTCAACAGCCAGTTTTAGGATATAATGGTACATCGTTAGTTTAGGGACGTTCCGGTCCGATAGTAGTTTAAGGACGTTTCGGTCCGTCGTTAGTTTTAGGACATTTCGGTCCGTCGTTAGTTTTAGGACATTTCGGTCCGTAGCCGGCTACTACTTATAGAGTTTGGGCTCAGGAAGATAGCAAGCGGACATGGGCGTCGTCATCTATCATTAACCTAGGCCGTGACTCATCAGGCGTAGTATTTTTTTAGCAATCGGCCGTTTATTGTCCTGAAAGGTCTTTCGCCATGCATGTCCATGAGTAGATAGGCTCCACCTTGATAGACCTTGTTTATAATGTACGGGCCTTCATAGTTCGGCTCGAATTTCCCTCGCTTGGCACGATTGCGGATCATAGGTCTCTTGACCACTAGCACGAGTTCGTCTTGGTCGAATATTCTCGGCCTAGTCAATTCCTCATACGAGCGCGTCCTCTTTGCTTTGTACGCTTCCAAGTTTTGTTGCGCCATGAGCCGAGTTTCATCGAGGGCATCAAGCTCCTCAAGCCAAAGATGAGCATTCTCTTCGTCTGTTAGCTCGTAATGAACCGCCACCCGTAGAGAGGGTAACTCTATCTCGAGGGGGAGTACCGCTTCTGTGCCGAATACCAATGCATACGGTGTTGTGTTCGTGGCTGTTTTGAACATAGTTCGATAAGCCCAGAGAGCTTCATGCAGTCTCTCATGCCAGTCCTTCTTATTTCGAGACACCATCTTTTTCACGATCTTCGTTAAGGTCTTGTTGAAAGCCTCAGCTAGACCATTAGCTCGGGGATTATAGACCGAAGAGTATCTCCAGTCTATATTATGCTGTTGTACGAAGCGGATGATCTTATGGCTTCTATAGGCTGTCCCGTTATCAGAGATAGTCCATCACGGAGTGCCGAACCGATAAATGACGTGTGTCTTAAAAAAATGGAGAATATTCTTCGTCTTCACTTCCCTTAGCGGTACTACTTCTACCCACTTGGAGAAATAATCAGTTGTCGCCAAAATGAATCGATGTCCTCTAGACGATGCTGGTTCGATGTGGCCGATTATGTCGGTTCCCCATATTTTGAACGGCCAACTAGCTACCGTTGTATGTAGCGAATTTGGATGTTGGTGGATAAAATCCTCATGAATTTGGCACGAGTTGTGCTGCTTCGTGTATTCTAGGCAGTCTTAGATCATCATGGGCCAATAGTAGCCCATCCTTTTGATCTTCAGTTTCATCTTCGGCCCGGCTTGGTGAGAACCGCAGAGTCCGTCGTGAGTTTCTTAGACGACTCTCCTTGCCTCTTCAGGTCCCAGGCATCTTAGCCATAAAGAATCAAATGATCTCTTATACAGAGTATCATTGACGTAAGCAAAAGATAGAGCTCGTTTCATGAGCTGATGTCTTGAGGAAGCATCTTCAGGTGTTCGACGGGATTTGAAGTAGTCTATAAAGACTTCTCTCCAATCCATAGCCTTTTCCTGGTCTTTTATTTGTAGGGACGTTTGCTCGGTAGCTCCCTTTTCTTTGGATAACTCCGGCGTTATTTCTGTCGGCGCCAGAACCCCACGGCTTTACACAACGATCCTCACGTCATCGAGGTTCTTGTTGGCCAGTTCTTTAGCGAGCTTGGCTAACGCATCTGCTTTGCTATTCTCTTCTCGCGGTATGCTTTCCAGGGCGTAGGAAGGGATCTGAGTCATCAATTGTTGCACTCTATCGCCGTACATTACCAACTCTGGTTTGCACGTTTGATAGTTGCCATTTACTTGACTAACGATCAGCTGGGAGTCTCCGTATATGAGGAGGTTCACGATTCCCATGTCGACAGCGATCTCAAGACCTGCTATCAAAGCTTCATATTCGGCTTCATTGTCCGTCCTCGGCTCTGTTAAAGAGAAGGCAAAGCGCATTATCCCTCCTTGTGGAGTCACGAAGATGAGGCCTACCCCTGAATTGATTATAAGGGTGGTTTGTTTGCGCTTCTTCATGGAAGATGCTCCGTCGAAGTAGAGTTCCCATCGGGTATCATTCTCTCTTCTCTCCCTGTCGATCGTGTCAAACGCGTGCTCATCAGGCAATTCGCAATTTAGGGGTGAATCGGTAGGTATAGGATGCTCGGCAAGGAAGTCGGCGATGGCCTGGCCTTTCACTGCTTTGAGAGGACGATATGTTATCGAGAAATCCATCAAGAGATGGGCCCATTTAGCGAGCCGTCCCGTTAATATGGCCTTTGACATCAAATATTTGAGGTGATCTATCTTTGATATGAGATGAACCTCATGTGCTAACGCGTAATGTCTGAGATTCGTTATCGCGAAGATCAACGCCAGGCAGTGTTTTTCGATGGGAGAGTAATTGCTTTCTGCCTCCAAGAGAACTCGACTCAAATAGTAGAGGGCTCTCTCCTTCCCTTGGTCGTTCTCTTGTGCTCACAACGCGCCTAAAGACCCTTCAAGGGCAGTTGTATACAGAATGAGAGGCTTTCCCTTAACCGGAGCGGTTAGCACCGGAGGATTCTGCGGGTATTGTTTGATTTCGTCCAGTGTGCTTTGGCATTTGCGATCCCAGACGAAAGGGGTTCCCTTCTTCATCAGGTGACTGTAAGGGTGGCATTTTCCAGAAAGATTGGCTATAAATCGCTGGATATACACGATCTTTCCTTGGAGAGACAGCAGTTGCTTGAGAGTCCTTGGCGGAGGCATTTCCATGACCGCCTTGATCTTCAACGGGTCTATCTCGATGCATCAATGTCATATGATGAATCCTAGAAACTTGCCCGAGGAAACTCCGAACGCGCATTTGAGAGGGTTCATCTTCAAGTTGTATTTCCGAAGACGTTGGAATACTATTTTTAGATGCTCCCAATGCTCTTCGTGCGATTTTCTTTTCACCACAAGGTCGTCAATATAGCATTCGACGATTTCATGTATGAGGTCGTCGAAAATCTTCGTCAAAGCCCTCTTATAGGTAGCACTGGCATTCTTCAGACCGAAAGGCATCACTTTGTAGCAGAAGATGCCCAAAGGGGTCCGGAAAGCGGTATGTTTCTGGTCCTCAGGATACATCTTTATCTGATTGTATCCCGATGAGCCGTCCATGAAGGAGAAAACTTCGTGAGTGGACATGTTGTCTATCATCAGCTCGATGACCGGTACGGAAAAGTCGTCCTTCGTGCAAGCTTTGTTGAGATCCCGGAAGTCTACGCATATGCGCACCGTCCCATTTTTCTTCATCACTGGGACAATGTTGGCGATCCAGTCAGGATACTGAACCTCTTAGATGAAGCCGGAGTCGATTAGCTTCTTGACCTCGGCGTTAATGCTCATCTCAACCTCGAGCCGCATTCTTATCGGTGCTTGTTTGATCGCTTGATGTCCGGAGATATCGCCAATTTGTGGACGGCTATTTCTGGATCTAATCTGGGCATCTCTGAATAGTTACCTGTGAAGCAGTCTTTATACCGCATGAGCATGTCTTTAAGTGTAGCCACCCTTTCTTCAGACAACAGCTTACTGATGAATGTCGGCCGCGGGTCACTTGCCGTTCCTAAGTCAATTTTCTTGAGGGTATCTGCAGTAGTATGTATCCCATCTTCCAGCTGTTTTGGCGCCGGTGGAAACTCTGAGATCACCTCATCATCATTGTTCTCGAAGCACCAGAGGAGGTCATCCATATTCTCGGGTTCTTCTTCTGACAGCGTTATCACGTGACAGGTACGAGATCGCTTCCAAGACCGACGTTGATCCGGCTCTGCTTTCGTGGCTTTCGGTTTATGCTTCTGCGGCGGGGTTACCCTCGAGCTGCTGGATAGAGCGAACCTGCCTTGCTGATACTGGTCTTCTACCCAGTCTTTGAATGTGAAGCAGTTTTCGAGGGGATGTTCTATTGCCCGGTGATAGGAGCAATAGTCTGGGTGAGAGACCTCGTCTGCTTGCTCAGGGTGCTTGGACTCTGGGAGCGTCATCATCTGATGTTTTATGACAAGATCGAATATCTTCTTTGTCTTGTCTTGGGAAAAAGAATATGCTCGACCCATCTTTTTTATAAGAGACGAATCCAGGCTGCCCAATTTTCGATCGCGAGGCTTCTTGGACCCGCTACGCTGCTGTCGAACATATTTTCCGTTCTTCAGTTTATTTTTGCCTCCGCGTCGGGTCTTTTGTATGACGGGCTGGCGACGAAGGTCATCGTCATTTTTCGTAGCCAACTGAAGGAAGCGCTAATTCTTGGCTTTCTCATAGATGGCCATTTCGCGGCTATGATCATCCCGGACTTTTTGACCCGCTCCCTTATTAGCTTGTCCATCTGTTCTTCGAATGACGGACTTGGCATTTTCACAGTGGGACCTCGTTTTGGTTCAGGGTTAGCATTTTCCCACAGAGCATCTCCTTCTTCATCGAAGTCGTGTATGACATAGCAGTCATGTAATTGCTCCCGTTTCTTGGATCGGATATATCCAAGCCCGATCGCTTCCATTCTCCCATTGGGAAATTTTCGCTGAGTTCCGGGGACGTTCCAGATCCTATCAAAGAACTTAGCTTTTCGAGCAGTCTGTTTGAAGGGTACGCCTTGGCGCCTCAACAGCCTTTTCAATCCTTCCGTGTAGTATCTGGGCAGACAGATGGGCTGGAGCCTGTCAAGCGTAGAATCGACACCATGCCAAATTTCCTTCTCCGCTTTGGTTTCCGTGGATCGATAAAAGAGGATCGCCTTTTCCTCTCTTCGCCTGGGAGGGACGTAGAATGTCTGCAGTTCCTGCACAATATAGGGATCAAGTGCGTCGAGTTCTTTGTAATGCTCTCGCGGAACCATGGCGATTTGCAAACTCTAATCATCGTCAGCGAAGGTTTGTATTGATGGCCGAGCAGAAAATACGGCATTGACCTCATCTTCCGAGTCGCTGCCGAAGACCAGAATAGGGGTGGACGGTCCCGGCTTGTTGCATTGGGGCAGCCTTGAATAAACTATTTCTTCTTCCTCCTCGGTATCACTCCCGAAGACCGGAATAGTGGTGATAGCTTTGTTCTTCGGTTTGTGACATCTTTCCGTGTCTTCGAAATCTGGTAAGAAGTATTTTACATCTTCATACTTTCGAACTTCATTCACGGAGAATGGGTTCAACTCCTCTGTCACGGTATATTCGAGACCATCCTTGAAATACTTCATACACTGATGTTGTGCAGAAAGGATGGTGTTGTACTCATGTAACTAAGGCCTGTCGAGCAAAGCATTGTAGCATGTCTTAGCATCAATGACATGAAATTTAATGTTCGTGACGAGCAGCCCAAAGCGTAACGTTAGTATCACAGACCCGAGCGTCTGTGACGACTGGGAGTCAAAACCGGAGATGGTGATTTTATGAGGTGTTGAACACTCATGCAGATTTCCTTCAACACTCTTATATTGAGTAGGTTGACGGAGAACCCATTGTCAACCAGGATTTTGCCTATCTTGATATCATGACATATCCGGAGACGTAAAGGGGACGGTTATGCTCACACGTCCCGAGGAGGAGATCTTCATTGCCAAAGGTGATATCGGCCGTGTGCACTTCTTCCAGTTTGTCCTTCATCTTTTCTTCGGCGAGGAAAGCTTGGAACTGCTCAGGCTCTTGCAGTGCCTTGATCAGAGAATCTCTCACCTCTTGGGATAGAAGAAGGGCATCGAGAATTCTTGGCTGTGAGGGTATCTTCCTCAGGTGTAACGTTTTAAAAATAAATAAATAAATAAAATCCTTCAGGTGAATTTTCTGATAATCGGTAAAATAAACCGTATTTTTCGTAAAACTCAACTACAATTATTTTTCAATATAGATTTAAATATACTTATTTTGACTATATAATTGCTAGTATTTGGTATTTATTTAGTCACTTATAATTTATTAGTTTACCTAAATATTTTTCCTTAACCTACCTCCCGTGGATGAAAAAGTTTCAGATCCGCCGACAAGTAATTATTTTTAATATTAACATAAGCTTTTAATTATACATTAAATGGGTGAAAATTATAAATTGGAGTGGGTAATTTCATAAAAGTGAACCATGACATATTAGAATTAGGTTTGCAGCACGCTTTTCTCTTCTTGGATTTGTCTTCAAAATTCTAGACTTTTCTAGGATGGTTTAGAAAAGAAAACTAATTAAATAAAGAAATTATTGAAAAGACTTAATGAGATGATTAATTGGAGAAGTTTCTTCACATTTCCACACACCTCACACTCTCTCTACTCCCCTCCCAAACCTGGCCGAAATGGGCAGCCCCGCAATTCCCATTTCTCCATTTCATTTTCCCTTCAAAAATCTCCAAAAATTCATGAAAAATCCAAAATAAAATACCACAAATTCCTAATTTAAATCCTACCCATTATTCTTTGGCATATCTAGCATGGATCTTGAAGCAAAATTAGCACTTTGGAGGCCATGATTTTCATGTTTGATCTCATGTTAGTAAGGTATAAATCCTAAACTAATGGCTAATTAGTTGTTTAACTATTTTAATTTAAGCTTTTCATGTAATAAATTGGTTTTTATTTCTAATTTGTGAAATTAAAGAAAGGGTTTCTAAATCAAGTTAGGGTTTTTATAAAGT
Source organism: Agapanthus africanus (assembly GCA_030015575.1). Taxonomy (NCBI): domain Eukaryota; kingdom Viridiplantae; phylum Streptophyta; class Magnoliopsida; order Asparagales; family Amaryllidaceae; genus Agapanthus; species Agapanthus africanus. Next base: position 32,440 of record JASDDO010000335.1, read on the forward strand.
GTTCATGATTACATGGTGTAGTTAAATATGATATAGAAAACTTAATCTAGTTGCTAATTAGTAAATTGTTGTATTTAAATTATCCTAATTAGAATTTTTGCAAACTAGGTTTCTATAAAATATATATATAGGTGAGATAAAATTCTAGTGAGGGTTTCTATCATTAGATTATGGTTCTAATGAGTAGATTAACATGTTAATAGAATGCAAAACCTAATCTAGTTACTAGTTTGCTAGTTTTCACTTTAAAATTATGCTAATTATGCTAATTTTTCAAACTAAGTTTTTGGAAATTGATTAAATAATTGAGATTAAAATATAATTAGGTTTTCATGACATTATTAAAATTATAAATTGTAGTTTAATACTTTAGATCATGCAAAACCAAGCTTAGTGGTTGTTTTGTGCATTTTTACTTTGAAATTGTTAAAATTAGATAATATTGCAAACTAGAATTTTAGGTTTAATAAAAATTGATGAGATTAAATTATGGTGATGGTTTGTATGACTTAGTTATGATATTTAGTGAATATTATGGCCATTAGTTTTGTTAAAACATCGAGTTTCGAATTAAAACGATAATTAAGTGCTTTCTAGGTTTTCAGAAATAAATCGATTTGATTTAATTTTAAGATTTTTATGATTTAAACCCTATTTTATATTATAATTAGTGAGTTTTGGAACTACGATTTATACGATTGTGTTTTATCTCGATCAATCGGCATTTGTACGCCGATGTTGAGGGTTATTTGGTTCTTTTGCATGAGCGGGTCATAGGTTTTAACCTATGCGCGTTTCGTGCGACGTTTTGTTTTTGTGCGCGATTTCGGTTTACGATATTATATATATTTCCGTATAGGTACCTCTCACGTGGATTTCGGACGATGAAGAAGAGGATGGCGGCATCGACTTCGTCAGACAAGGACCAGGTGAGTAGATGTATATCTACGGGGGAAGTCGGGTGGATGGCATAGCACCCCCGCAAGCGTAGAGTAAGGATATTATATACTATTATTAGGAAGTCGGACATGACCTTAGATTCTTGGTGAGTAGGGTATTATTGAAGACTTTAAGTTGGCTTAGACTGATTTAGAAAGACTTAACCAGAGGATGATTGCCTTGGAGGGAATTCGTAGGTTTCATGTAGACACACACACGCACACACATAAACTTAACTTGGTGTATGTGTGTGTTTGTAGGAATATTTGTTGGTGTACACACACACACACACACACACACACACACAACATATACATATGATATGAGGGTATTATATAACACTTGGGGATGAGTCGATATGATCGGACATGATGCCGTGAGATATTGGATATATGATCGAGATATGAGATGAAATGTGTTACGATATTAGCGGATCGTTGGGTAATGAGGAAATATATAAACGATAATATGTGTAGATGGCATTGAAATGAACGAGACTCTAGAATAAAACCCAAATCGTAATATGTGACATAATCACGATATGATATATGACATGATATTTTAGTGGATCATTTCACGATGTATATTTACACAGAAGATGATATATGTTTGATGATATTCGAATGTATGTGATTATGGTACAGTACCCCTGATCATGATTTTATTTGATGATGATATTATACGAACGATGATGTATATGTGATAGTTGACACATACCCTGATTTTAGGATGTCGTACGATGGATTTTACCGTACGAGGCATAGATGTGATGATTGATCCGCACTCTTGACTCGAGAAAGTCGTACTACATACGTGACGCTGTTGAGGCTAGATCGCCACTACTAGAGATATCGACTAAGACTTTAGGAGGATTCTTCTTACCTTTCAACTAGTTTCTTTCGTTAGTCCCTTAGCTGGTTAGGTAGATATTAGTTCAGGCTCGAGTCATACTTATTTTCAAAACTAATGAATCGTGCCTATTTTTAAAGGCAGCCTGAGGGATACGATGGATTTTTCAAAGGACATATCTTTTCTTAAAAACCATATAGCCCCTAATTTTCTAAAAACCACGATTCGTGCTTTTTCAAACAACAAACTGTATGACTCGTAATTAGTATGTATTCTCTAGTTGTGCATTTACTACACATTCACCATTATGTTCATGTTGAATTCATCGAATTGCATGTTAATACATATATTTCTATAGCTAATATGAAACTCCGCCTGTTAGGACACCAGCACCATTACCGATGATGCGCATGTTCTACATACGCTTATTTGACGGCTCACACACATCATCATCGGAAATTGTCATGTCACGTACACTTTAAAACATATTATCTCATTGATATAATCAGTTAAATGATAGTTCCAATATAATATTTGTAAGTCGATGTACAACACACCACGACTTGCAGGGAGGCGGAATAATGAAAAACGATCTTGTTTTAGGCGTAAACATCGACTAACCGAGAATCTTTGCTTAAACAATAACTAACAAGAAACCATAGAAGTGTTAACTACTATGTTAAGTGATTATACCTAAAGAACTGAGTCCTTCGTCTTGTCGTTCTCCACGTCCTCTCCGGCCTTCTCTATGTAGTAGAAGATCCACCCGAGAGCTTTACAACAAGCTTCACCTCAAACTAGAGCTAACTAGGTTTCTTAAAGTGCTAATCTAAGTAACCTAGGTGATATAGAGAAGGGTTATGGATTAAGTAGTCTAATCTAATTCTTGATCTCAACACATGAGAGGGGAGGATTAGGGTTTGAAGAGAGAGAGCTTGAGGAGAGAGAAGGTGAGCATGAGAATAAGATGAGATAATGATGTATCATAATAAATATCAAGTATTATCAATTATCAAATAAAAGAAAATAAAGGATTTACAACCATGCTTGATAAATATCTAAGGGTGATTCATCTTCATGAGTCATTAAGCATTTATGATGCATTAATGACATGGATGAATCACTCATATGACTCACTAATCTCATTTAATGCATATACCATCTTAACCCCCAAGTCATCATCTTCTAGAAGCTTCTCGCGTAATTACGAGAACGCCCCTCCTATCCATAAAAACACGGAAAAACTTTAGACTGTATAAATCCAATAACCGGATACTAGAAACTGGCTTAAACCAAAGCCGGCTAGTAAAAACTGTCCGGATGTCGTATGTGCGTAAACACACGTATGCGTCTGAACCCTTGCCGTAAAACCATACGACCTCTATATCGTTTCGCCTGGAATAGGGAAACCCTCTGTGTGGAACTCTAGAGACTCGACTACTACGCTGGCAGTGGGTTTAACCACAGACCGCAAGCGGCACTAGCTGTACGTAACGGTCCCCAGGTAGATGTCGATAAGAAGGCCGATGAGGAAACCCATCCGAACACCTACTGAGCCTGATGTGACAATCTCCGTACAGTCCGGTCTATTCGTCTAAAACTATCGCATATCGGGCCTAGGGGGCGGCAAGCGTCAGTCCCCTAATAGCGGTATAAGTCGTGTCAGAGCGAAGCCCATTACACCCTGAGAAACTACTGGAACCTACCAGTAAATCTCGCTTGCCCTGGCCAGGGACTTTGCGTAATGGCTCTCTGACACAGCGCGATATCAACTCCCAATACCGGGAGAGACGAATCCTGTCTAACCGCCACTGCCTCCAAGTGCTCGGGACTGCACCCAACTGCTACCTGCTTGCACGACTCCTTTGAGCCGTAGTAGGGTAGCAATCTAAGAACAGTGGGACACACTCGAGGCGAAGTAGCAGTGTCAAGTCTGCGGACTATGCTGTACTCATGTCACCTGGGAACTGTTAACTGACGACTGGTATAAAACCCAACCAACAGTTCCCTGCGAGTCCTGTCCGGTATACCTGTAACCCAACGAGCACCTGTATACTATCTCCAGTATGACGTACTGACGGCTGTAGGACAGACCATCTCCCCAACTGGGATGAGAAGCGTACACACTAGTCTACTCCGGAGTATCGATGCCCTTTCTCGATAATCCTAAGACTAGGGACCTGAATAAGGATGTGCTTGTATACTACCCAGCCCCCACTAGTGTGACTGCTATCACAACGCTGGTAGTCAAGCAAGATCCTAAGAGCTCTATCAATACGTATACTCACATATTAAGATAGAAAAACCAAGTAGCATACTACCATGTTTAGCAAGACTGTTATATACATGTGAATATCCCAAGCTTCCATTAAGTAATATACAAACTAGTATGATACAATAATGGCCCCTAGGGCATATACACTAACAATCTCCCACTTGCACTAAAGCCATGTACTGGCATATCGAAGACCGATGATCACGAGTAGCCTTTCGAACTGAATCTGAGGTAGGGCCTTTGTGAATGGATCAGCAATGTTCTCTTCAGTAGCAACTCTCCGAACCTCGATCTCCCGACGATCAATGATCTCCCTGATCAGGTGATACCACCTTAAGATGTGTCTGGACTTCTGATGGGACCTTGGTTCCTTCGCTAAAGCTATAGCTCCGTTGCTGTCGCAATACAGAGGTATTGGATCAACAATGGTAGGAACCACCTAAAGTTCTGTTAGGAACTTCTTCATCCAGACCACTTCTTTTGCGGCATCGCAAGCAGCTATATACTCCGCTTCCATCGTCGAGTCAGCAACGGTGTCCTGCTTGGAGCTCTTCCAGCACACCGCCCCTCCATTGAGGGTAAAGACATAACCTGACATGGACTTGGAATCGTCCTTATCACTTTGGAAGCCGGAATCAGCATAGGACTCCATCCTGAGGTCTTTTCCGCCGTAAACCAAGAACATCTCCTTAGTCCTCTTCAGGTACTTGAGAATGTTCTTTACTGCTATCCAGTGCTTCTCCCCTGGGTCTGACTAATACCGGCTTACCACGCTCAGTGTGTAAGCTACATCTGGTCTGGTGCACAACATCGCATACATTATAGAGCCTACCGCAGAAGCGTAGGGTATAATAGACATGCGTTCCCTTTCCAAATCAGTCTTGGGAGACATCTCTTTGGATAGGGTGATTCCGTGACAAGCCGGTAGATTACCGCGCTTAGAATCTTCCATACTAAATCTTTTCAGTACAGTGTCGATATACCTGGACTGCGAAAGTCCCAACATCCTCTTGGATCTATCACGATAGATCCGGATCCCCAGAATGTAAGAGGCATCATCCAGGTGTTTCATGGAGAACCTGTGTGATAAGAATCCTTTGACAGATTGTAGCATAGGAATGTCATTTCCTATCAATAGAATGTCATCCACGTACAAGACGAGGAATACGACACTTCTGACTACAACTTTACTATATATACATGGTTCATCTGGATTTTTGATAAAGTCATATTCTTTGACTGTCTCATCAAAACAGATGTTCCAACTCCGCGATGCTTGATTTAGTCCATAAATAGACTTAAGCAACTTGCATACTTTCCCGCTGCTCCCACTCTGATTGAAACCCTCTGGCTGATCCATATAGACGCACTCTTCTAAATTACCATTCAGAAAGGCCGTCTTTACATCCATCTGCCAGATTTCATAATCATGGAAGGCAGCAATAGCAAGAAGGACCCAAATGGATTTGAGCATAGTCACTGGAGAAAAAGTTTCGTCATAGTCCAAACCAGATCTTTGACGAAAACCCTTTACAACAAGTCTAGCCTTATAGGTTTCCACCTGTCCATCTACACCAATCTTTTTCTTGAAGATCCATTTGCATCCTATGGGTTTTACCCCATCTGGAGCAAAGTCCAAAGTCCATACTTTGTTGGTGTACATAGACTCCATTTCGGTCCGCATTGCATCTAGCCATCGTACCGAGTCGCCGCTCTGGATGGTCTTCTGGAAGCTAGTGGGTTCATCATCATCTATGATGCAATCCTCTCTATCCCCATCTATGAGAAAACCGTAGTATCTCTCAGGCGGATGAGACGGCCTACTACTCCTGCGGAAGGGTGCGGGAATGTCCTGTTCTTCTTGAACTACTTGTTCTACCAAACTTTTAGTATTAGTTTGTGGTTCTGGAATTTCTTCCAGTTCTATTTCGCTCCCACTTGTTTCCTTTTCTAAAAACTAATGTTCTAGAAAATGGGCATTACGAGAAACAAATACCTTTTGTTCCTCTGCGTAATAGAATAGATATCCCCTGGACTTCTTTGGATATCCCACAAACTTACACTTTACTGATCGTGCCTCGAGCTTGTCCACATGCTGCTTTTTAACAAAAGCTGGACATCCCCAAATCTTTATATACTGAAGATGGGGTTTCTTCCCACTCCACATCTGATATGGAGTGGTAGGCACAGTCTTGGTAGGAACCATGTTCAAAAGATATGCCGCTGATTCTAGCGCATAACCCCAGAAAGATCGCGGTAACTCAGCATTACTCATCATGGATCGTACCATATCCAATAGGGATCGATTCCGTCTCTCCGATACACCGTTATGCTGTGGAGTGTATGGAGGAGTAAGCTGAGAGAGAATTCCTTTCTCTTCTAGGTAACCTAGGAACTCGGCACTCAAGTATTCACCACCTCGATCAGATCTTAGTGTCTTGATACTTTTGCCGATTTGGTTTTCTACTTCATTCTTATACTCTTGGAATTTCTCAAAAGCCTCGGATTTATGTTTCATCAGATAAATGAATCCGTACCTTGAGTAATCATCCGTGAAAGTAATGAAGTAGGAAAAACCACCTCTTGCATGTGTAGACATTGGACCACATACATCGCTGTGTATGAGTCCTAAGAGCTCGCTCGCTCTTACTCCATGTCCAGTAAATGGAGTCTTTGTCATCTTTCCTTTGAGACAAGATTGACAAGTGGCATAAATTTGATATTCGAACGAGTCTAAATATCCTTCTCTATGTAACTTAGTCAACCTTCTCTTATTGATGTGACCCAGTCTACAATGCCATAAGAAAGCTTTATTTAAATCTGGAGACTTTCTTTTTAGTGTGTTCTGGACATTGAAAATCTGGAGTTGGTTTAAGACATATATACCGTTATTTAGTGTACCGGACCCAATCAAACCATGATTAAGGTGGATGTTAACAACATCACTTACAAACGTGAAATCATAACCTTTATTTGATAACAAGGAAACTGATATAATATTACACGTTAAGCTAGGTACATAAAAACAGTTATGTAAAACCAAAATGTGTCCACTTGTCAATCCCAGGTGATAATCCCCGACGGACACAGCTCCCACGCTAGCTCCGTTAGCAACCTTTAGGGTCATATCACCTTCCTTCAGCACTTTACGGTTTCTCAGTGCCTGCAATGAATTGCATATATGAGATCCTGATCCGGTATCCAATACCCAGGAAGTAGAGTTGATTGACAGACAATTCTCAATTACAAACACACCCGAAGTCGAAGCCACAGCTTGCTTCGGTCCTTGGTTCTTGGCATTCCACGCCTTGCAATCTTTCTTCCAGTGCCCTTTCCTGTGACAATGGAAGCACTCATCCTGGGCCACTACCGGCACTACAATCTTTTTCTTTCCCTTCGTTCCCACCTTACTAACACCTCCTCTAGGTCTGGTGGCGGCCTTCTTCTTCCTTCCTTTAGCCCTAGCCTTGGACCCGGAAGAAGAAGCACCGCTAACAAACATAGCGGGTGTTTCCCTTGCCTTCTGCAAGGTGCCCTCTACACTCCTCAACATGTTAAGGAGTTCCGGAAGTTCAACTTCTTTTCTTTGAATGTTGAAATTCAGAATAAACTGGGCGTAGGTGGGAGGAAGGGACTGGAGAATAAGGTCTGTATAGAGCTCATTATCCAAAGTCGTCCCAAGGTGTGCGAGCTCTTCTATATAGCCTATCATCTTAAGGACATGTTCTCCTACCGATGATCCGACGGCCAACCTCGCTCGAAACAAGTTCTTTGAGGTCTCGTATCTTGCTATACGAGATTGCTCCCCATACAGATCTTTTGTATGGAGAAATATGGATTCTAGATCCATATCCTCGTGCCTCCTCTAATGTTCATTGTTCATCGAGGCAAGCACGATGCACTTGGCCTTCGCGCAATCTATCTCTCAGGTTTTGTGGATTTCCTTATCCGCATTACTGGATTTGGGACCAGGGACAGCAGGTGCCTTAGCGGTGAGGACGTACCCCAATTTATCATAGGTCAAAACCATTTTGACATTCCGCAGCCAATCTTTATAGTTTGGCCCTGTCAGTATATTTTTCTCTAAAAGTAACTTAAGTCCGGTCATTTTCAGGGTCGCTGTAATTAGGAGAGAGAGAAGAAAACTCTTTAGCATGATGCTCTTGCAAGTTTAGAGTGGTTTTTAATTTATCTAAACTGGATGGCTCCCACTGTTTCTCGAATCCTTCCCCAAACCATAAAAGAAAAATTAGCCAGGACTATTCTCACTGTACAATACTTGCTTAACCGTTCAGCCAGGCTAGTGTCGATACATCGAGGGAGGTTTTCCAATGCTTTCGCGAAGTTCCTTAATTAAATAACCTCTTTTCTCTGGGGGCGTAATCCCGCTGACACCTTTCTTGACATCTACTTGGTTTATAGTGTAAGTCCATGCTACCTCTCCCGGTACTTTCGGGCATGCGGAATTTGATGAAAAATAATTTTCTAGAGGCGGTAACATGGACTCAAAACCGGATCTTTGTTAAACATCTAACTAACAACCTAACTAGGAGTTGTTAACTACTCGGTTAGGGGGTTATACCTTTCTTTCTTGAACTCCTTCGTCTTTAAACCTCGATGGTGTACGGATCGGCTTCACCCCGTCGTCTCCTTGCACCGAAGATCGATCCACCCAAAAGCTTCTACCTTTGGCTCCTTCTTCGAGCTTTGAAGAAACTAGTTCACTCGGTTTGCTAAACCTTATGAACTAGAGTGAGTAGAGAAGAGTGTGTTGGGATTTTTCTCTATGGTTCTTGGTTCTCAACACATGAGACAAGTGAACCATAGACTAAAGAGAGGGAGAGGAAGAGGATGAGAGCTCAAGAACAAGAGAGAGAATGAAAATGATAGAATGAGAAAGACTTTTCTCTCTTGGCTCTCATAATCCAAAGCCATCATAACAAATCATAGCAATCAAGTATTATGTGATGGTTTAAGCTACAATAGCCATATCATTTCATGCACAAGAGAACAAGCAAGCAAAAAGTCTTTGCCATGAAATGATAGCCATTGTCATCATGATGGTCAACTAGTCAAACCTAGTCAACCGGTCAACAAAGTCAACAAGTCAACAAAGTCAACCCCTCAACAACCATGTCACCATAATACTTAATTAATATTATTGTTAATCATATATCATATTCTCATTAGGGTTTAGCAAGAAGTCAATGGTCAACAGTCAACAGTCAACAACCCTAATAAGAATCCTCTGCCTCTGTCTCTCCGTCAACTGTGCATACACACCCGCATCCGCGTTCAGAGGAACACGAATACATACTGGATAAAACCAATCCCAAAACGTATACTAGGATCTGGCTTAAACCAAAGCCCGCTAGTGTTAACTGTCTGGACACTGTACGTGCACAAGTGCACGGATGTGACCGGACCCTGTCGCAAAACCATGCGACCTGTCGCAAAACCATGCGACCTCTACTCTTTTGCCTAAAGGCGAATAGCTTTCTGTGTGAGACTCTAAAGACACGACACTACGCTGGCAGTGGGTTTAACCACAGACCGCAAGCGGCACTAGCTGTGCGTAACAGTCCCCAGGTATATGCTGACAAGAAGGCTGACGAGGTGAAACCCATCTGAACTCCTACTGAGCCTAAATGTGACAGTCTCCGTAAAGTCCGGTCTGTTCGTCTGATACATCGCATGGCGGGCCTAGGGGGCGGTAAACATCAGTCCCCTAATAGCGGTACAAGTCGTGCCGGAGTGAAGCCCAAAACACCCTGAGATAACACTGGAAGCCTACCAGTATATCTCGCTTGCCCTGGCCAGGGACTACTTGTGTAATGGCTCTCCTAGACACAGCGCGATGTCATCCGCCAATACCGGGAGAGACGAATCCTGTCTAACCATCACTGCCTCCAAGTGCTTCGGGACTACACCCAACTACTATCTGTTTGTACGACTTCTTTGAGCTGTGGTAGGGTAGTAATCAAAGTACAGTGGGAACACACTCGAGGCGAAGTGACAGTGTCAAGTCAGCGGACTAAGCTGTACTCATGTCACCTGGGAACTGATAACTGACGATAGGTATAATACCAACCGGTCAGTTCCCGACGAGTCCTGTCCAGTATACTCGTAACCTAACGAGCACCCGCATACTATCTCCAGTACGACGTACTGATGGCTGTGGGACAGACCATCTCCCACTCTGGGATGAGAAGCGCATGCGCTAGTCTACTCCGGAGTATCGATGCCCTGTCTCGATAGTCCTGCGACTAGGGACCTGCATAAGGATGTGCTTATAGATTACCCAGCCCCCACTAGTGTGACTGCCATCACAACGTTGGTAATCAAGCAAAGATCCTAAGGGCTCCACTAATGTGTATAGGTGATATAAAAAAATAAACACATGTACACATTGAGGTAGAAACAAACCAAGTAGCATACTACTATTTCGAGCAAGATTGTATATACAAGGTGAATATCCCAAGCTTCCATTAAGTAATATACAAACTAGTATGATACAGTAATGGCCTCTAGGGCATATACACTAACAATCTCCCACTTGCACTAAGGCCATGTACTGGAGTATCGAAGACCTATCATCTCGATCAGCCGCTCGAACTGAGTCTGGGGTAAGGCCTTGGTGAATGGATCTGCAGTGTTATCTTCTGAAGCAACCCTCCGAACCTCGATCTCCTGGCAATCCACGATCTCCCTGATCAGGTGATACCGCCTCAAGATGTGTCTGGATTTCTGATGGGACCTGGGTTCCTTCGCTAAAGCTATAGCCCCGTTGTTGTCGCAATACAGAGGTATTGGATCAACAATGGACGGAACCACCTGAAGTTCTTTTAAGAACTTCCACATCCAGACGACTTCTTTTGCGGCATCAGATGCAGCGATTTATTCCGCTTCCATCGTCGAGTCTGCAACGGTTTCCTGTTTGGAACTCTTCCAACACACCGCCCCTCCATTGAGGGTAAAGACAAAACCCGACATGGACTTGGAATCATCCTTGTCACTCTGGAAGCTGGAGTCAGCAAAGGCCTCGATCTGGAGGTCTTTTCCGCCATACACCAAGAACATCTCCTTTGTCCTTCTCAGGTACTTGAGAATGTTCTTTACCGCTATCCAGTGTTTCTCCCCGGGGTTTGACTGATACTGGCTTACTACACTAAGTGCATAAGCTACATCCGGTCTGGTACACAACATCGCATACACTATAGAGCCTACCGCAGAAGCGTAGGGTATAATAGACATGCGATCCCTCTCCAAATCAGTCTTGGGAGACATCTCTTTAGAGAGGGTGATCCCGTGACAAGCCGGCAGGTTACCGCGCTTGGAATCATCCATACTGAATCTTTTCAGTATGGTGTCGATGTACCTGGACTGTGACAGTCCTAATATCCTCTTGGATCTATCACGATGGATCCGGATCCCCAGGATGTATGAGGCATTACCCAGATCTTTCATGGAGAACCTGTGTGACAAGAACCCCTTGACAGATTGTAGCATAGGAATGTCATTTCCTATCAGAAGAATGTCATCCACGTATAAAACGAGGAATACGACAGTTCTTGCTACAAATCTACTATAGATGCATGGTTCATCTGGATTTTTGATAAAACCAAATTCTTTGACCGTCTCATCAAAGCAGATGTTCCAACTCCACGATGCCTGCTTTAGTCCATAGATGGACTTAAGCAACTTGCATACCTTTCCGCTGCTCCCACTCTGAATGAAACCCTCTAACCGGTCCATATAGACACACTCCTCTAAATTTCCATTTAGAAAAGCGATCATTACGTCCATCTGCCAAATCTCATAATCGTGGAAGGCAGCAATGGCAAGAAGGATCCGAATGGATTTCAGCATAGCCAGTGGAGAAAAGGTTTCGTCATAGTCCAAACTAGGTCTTTGACGAAAACCCTTTGCAACAAGTTTAGCTTTATAGGTCTCAACCTGTCCATCTACACCAATCTTCCTTTTGAAGATCCACTTGCATCCTACGGGTTTTACCCCGTCTGGAGCAATGTCCAACGTCCATACTTTGTTGGTGTACATGGACTCCATTTCGGTCCGCATTGCATCCAGCCATTTTACCGAGTCAACGCTCTGAACGGCCTGCTGGAAGCTAGTAGGCTCATCATAATCTATGATGCAATCCTCTCTATCCCCGTCTATGAGAAAACCGTAGTATCTCTTGGGCGGATGAGACTACCTACTACTCCTGCGGAGTGGCGTAGGAATGTCCTCTTCTTTTGAACCCTCTGGTTCCACTAAGCTTTCAGTAATAGTCTGTGGTTCTGGAATTTCTTCCAGTTCTATTGCGCTCCCACTAATTTCCTTTTCCAAGAACTGGTGTTCTAGAAAGTGGGCATGCCGAGAAACAAAAACCTTTTGTTCCTCTTCGCAGTAGAAGAAATATCCCTTAGAGTTCTTTGGATATCCCACAAACTTGTACTGTACTGAGCGTGCCTCGAGCTTGTCCGCATGCTGCTTTTTGATAAAAACTGGACTTCCCCATGTCTTAATGTGATTAAGATGGGGCCTCTTCCTACACCACATCTCATATGGTGTGGTAGGCACAGTCTTAGTAGGAACTCGGTTCAAAAAATATGCAGCTGATTCTAGCGCATACCCCCAGAATGATCGCGGTAACTCAGCGTTACTCATCATGGACCGTACCATATCCAATAGGGTTCGGTTCCGTCTTTTTGATACACCGTTATGTTGCGGAGTGTATGAGGGAGTAAGCTGAGAGAGAATTCCGTTCTCTTTTAAATAGTCCAGGAACTCGGCACTCAAGTATTCACCACCTCGATCCGATCTTAGAATCTTGATACTTTTGCCGGTTTGTTTTTCTACTTCATTCTTATATTCCTGGAACTTTCCAAAGTCTTCGGATTTATGTTTCATTAAGAAGACATAACCATACCTTGAAAAGTCATCCGTAAAAGTAATGAAGTAAGAATAACCGCTTCGCGCATGTGTAGACATTGGACCGCACACGTCGCTGTGTACGAATCCCAAGAGCTCGCTCGCTCTTACTCCGTGTCCTTTCCTTTGAGACAGGATTGACAAGTGGCATACGATTGATATTCGAACGGATCCAAATCCTTCTGCATGTAACTTCGTCAACCTTCGCTCATTGATGTGACCCGGTCTACAATGCCATAAGAAAGTCCGATTTACTTCCGGAGACTTTCTTTTGTGTGTATTCTGGACATTGAAAATCTGTGGTTGGTTTAATACGTATATACCATTGCTCAATATACCTGACCCAATCAAGACTTGATAAGGTGAATGTTTACAACATTACTTACAAACGCAAATTCATAACCTTCTTTAGAAACAAAAGATACAGAAATGATATTACAAGTTATGTTGGGTACAAAAAAGCAATTACGTAAACCAAAACATGTCCATCTGACATTCCAAGTGATAGTCCCCCACGGCCTTAGCATCCATGCTAGCTCCGTTTGCAACTTTGAGGGTCATGTCACCTGCCTTCAAAAACCTACGGTTTCTCAACGCCTGCAAAGAATTACAGATATGAGATCTGATCCGGTATCCAATACCCAGGAAGTAGAGTTTATTGAAAGACAGTTTTCAATAACATACACACCTGAAGCTGAAGCCGCAACCTGCTTCAGATCCTGTGTTCTGGCCTTCCAAGCCCTGCAATCTTTCTTCCAGTGTCCACTCTTATGACAATAGAAGCATTCTTCCTTATCCCCAAGCTTCCCCACTTTCTTAGTTGCTTTTGCCTTTCCCTTCGTATCCACTTTACTAACACCGCCCCTTGGTTTGGCGGGGGCTTTCTTCTTCTTTCCCTTGGCTTTCGCCTTGGACCTAGAAGAAGAAGATCCTCCTACAAACAAAGTGGATGTTTCCCTACCTTTCTGTAGGGTGCCCTCTGCGCTCCTCAGCATGTTGAGGAGTTCTGAAAGTTCAACTTCTTTATCTTGTAAGTTGAAGTTCAGGATAAACTGGGCGTAAGTGGAAGAAAGGGACTGGAGAATCAAGTCCGTATAGAGCTCATTCTCGAACGTGGTCCCAAGGTCCGCGAGCTCCTCAATGTAGCCAATCATCTTAAGCACGTGTTCCGCTACCGATGATCCGACGTCCAATCTTGCCGAAAATAACTTCACGTGTTCCGCTACCGATGATCCGACGGCCAATCTTGCCGAAAATAACTTCTTCGACACTTCGTATCTTACGATATGAGACTGCTCTCCATACAGTTCTTTTGTATGAAGAAATATGGATTTCAGGTCCATATTCTCGTGCCTCCTCTGATGTTCATTGTCCATAGAGGCAAGCACGAGGCACTTGGCCTTCACGCAATCGATTTCCCAGGTCTTACGGATTTCCTTATCCGCAACGCTGGTTTAGGACCTGGGACAGGGGGAGCTTTGGTGGTAAGAAGATACCCCAGCTTGTCGTAAGTGATTGCCATCTTGACATTCCTGAGCCAATCTTTGTAGTTTGGCCCTGTCAGTATGTTTTTATCTAGATAGTAACTTAAGTCCAGTCATGTCGATTGGTCGCTGCAATTAGGAGAGAGAGAAGAAACACTCAGCATGATGCTCTTGCAAGTTTAGAGTGGTTTTTAATTTATCTAAACAGGATGGCTTCCACTGTCTCTCGAATTCCTCCTCAAACCAAAAGGAAGAATTAGTCAGAATCAATCTCACCGTACAATTCTTGCTTAACCATTCGGCCAGGCTGGTGTCGGTACTTCGAGGGAGGTTTTCCAACGCTTTCGCGAAGTTCCTTAATTAAATAACCTCTTTTCCCTGTGGCGTAGCCCCGCTAACACCTTTCTAGACACCTACTTAGTTTATAGCATTGATCGTTAAGTGAGAAATTTCCCGAGGAGTAGCATATACTCACAGTAGGATCGGGATCCAAATATCATCGCGTGACAAAACTGAAGGAATCCTACCAGAATCATCACACTCTAAATGGTATGCAGCGCTAGCAAGTTTCAGTACTTATGAAACTCCCGATGTGGATTTTTGCCCTATGTCTTATGACCTTGGCTTTGGCCAAAATATCATAAGTCACATGTCAAGTTCTACCCGTCATTCTCCAGGTTAATTTGGACCCACCCGTACCTACCCTTGACTTTGGCCAAAATGGCAGTACGACTGTCCTAAACAACGCATCTATCTATGCTGCACATGAATACCCAATAGCCACCAATCACTATGCCTTGACTTTGGCCAACATACATAGCTTGAATACTATTGACCATTCATGTGAAACGACGGAGAGCTACGAATGGTTTTAGCGAAACCGTGAACGTAGTGAACTTGATATAATCGATGGAACGAGATAGCTTTTAAAAGGAGTGGCTCAAACTCCGCATTTAAAAGTTGGTTTTGAAAAGAACCGAGTGGTTTTTGAAAGTGTTCCAACGACTTTTACTTAGTTTATTTTCTTGCATTAGTTCTTTTAATGCGTGATATTCTTGCATTAGTTCTTTTAATGCGTTCCATCATTTAATCCTACCATTGCAGAAAACAACCAAAATATGACGTACGCTTATACCATTCGCATTCGCCATGGGGCCCGTCATTACCCGTTAGGTTACTTAACTAACGACAGAGCGGGGGCTGGGCTAGCGCGGCTGTAAAACATAAGCAACGCCTAAATAATATCATATATAGATATATTGCAATGATAGCCATTTCAGATCACAGATGAACACATTGGATATACTAGGAACCCGCAATTCGTACGAGCCTGTAACGAAAAGCAGATTACACGGTCGCGGTGAATAGCCAATACCCCACCCAAGACCCCTACGGGTGCGGCAAACTACCCGCCAAGTACCCGAAGCGAAGCAACCTCCCTCAACTCCGTGAGTAGGCCACTCGGCACTTCGGGATACCCGGTAGTTTGTGCACCCCCTCCATGGGTCTATCCTAGGAGCAAAAACAGTAAAAAGAAATTATACAATGACGGCTACAACCCCGACCCGGTTGTGCGGCCATACAAATAATTATTACATCAATTTACAAATTTACATGAATTGAAAGAAAAGAAAACTCTCGTCTCACAACCCCCGGCTATTCACCCGCGACAATCCAATGATATCATATACACAAACCATAACATTACAGATCACAGATTTGTATAACTCCCACTAATCGACATATAGCGATTAGCAGACGTTCAATACAAATATCACATCACAGATAAAAACCCGTCAACTTAAGTCTTTAGAAACTCGATCGAAATACGGTTTTTAAAGCCCCAAAAACAAAATTTTCTTTCTGGAAAATCTGGGCTGAAAAAACATATACCAAAATTCCCAAAATACCCCACTGAACAAACTGCAACCAAAATTTCCCACAGCCGAGTCAACTCGGTCGCGGAACCGCGGCGGGAGCACGCTCCCGCCGCGTTTCTGCGGCGCTTTGATCGGATCAGTGGATGAAATTTTTGCAGTTTGCTATAAAAACCCTGAGCCGAATTTTAAAGTATGATTTATCATTTTTGGAACAGAGGAAAAATTCGACAGCAAGCATGAATTCCGGGTTCATTTCGGGACTTTTTCTCCGATCGAATTTCTAGTTACTATGCTAACATGTTAGGTAGTGTTTAACTAGGCTCTGATACCACTGTAAGTCCATGCTACCTCTCCCGGTACTTTCGGGCATGCGGAATTTGATGAAAAACAATTTTCTAGAGGCGGTAACATGGACTCAAAACCGGATCTTTGTTAAACATCTAACTAACAACCTAACTAGGAATTGTTAACTACTCGGTTAGGGGGTTATACCTTTCTTTCTTGAACTCCTTCGTCTTCAAACCTCGATGGTGTACGGATCGGCTTCACCCCGTCGTCTCCTTGTGCCGAAGATCGATCCACCCGAAAGCTTCTACCTTTGGCTCCTTCTTCGAGCTTTGAAGAAACTAGTTCACTCGGTTTGCTAAACCTTGTGAACTAGAGTGAGTAGAGAAGAGTGTGTTGGGATTTTTCTCTATGGTTCTTGGTTCTCAACACATGAGACAAGTGAACCATAGACTAAAGAGAGGGAGAGCAAGAGGAAGAGGATGAGAGCTCAAGAACAAGAGAGAGAATGAAAATAATAGAATGAGAAAGACTTTTCTCTCTTGGCTCTCATAATCCAAATCCATCATAACAAATTATAGCAATCAAGTATTATGTGATGGTTTAAGCTACAATAGCCATATCATTTCACGCACAAGAGAACAAGCAAGCAAAAAGTCTTTGCCATGAAATGATAGCCATTGTCATCATGATGGTCAACTAGTCCAACCTAGTCAACCAGTCAACAAAGTCAACCCCTCAACAACCATGTCACCATAATACTTAATTAATATTATTGTTAATCATATATCATATTCTCATTAGGGTTTAGCAAGAAGTCAATGGTCAACAGTCAACAATCAACAACCCTAATGAGAATCCTCTGCCTCTGTCTCTCCGTCAACTGTGCATACACACTCGCATCCGCGTTCAGAGGAACACGAATACATACTGGATAAAACCAATCCCAAAACGTACACTAGGATCTGGCTTAAACCAAAGCCCGCTAGTGTTAACTGTCCGGACACTGTACGTGCACAAGTGCACGGATGTGACCGGACCCTGTCGCAAAACCATGCGACCTCTACTCTTTTGCCTAAAGGCGAATAGCTTTCTGTGTGGGACACTAAAGACTCGACACTACGCTGGCAGTGGGTTTAACCACAGACCGCAAGCTGCACTAGCTGTGCGTAACGGTCCCCAGGTAGATGCCGACAAGAAAACTGACGAGGTGAAACCCATCTGAACTCCTACTGAGCCTGAATGTGACAGTCTCCGTACAGTCCGGTCTGTTCGTCTGATACATCGCATGGCGGGCCTAGGGGCGGTAAACATCAGTCCCCTAATAGCGGTACAAGTCGTGCCGGAGTGAAGCCCAAAACACCCTGAGATAACACTGGAAGCCTACCAGTATATCTCGTTTGCCCTGGCCAGGGACTACTCGTGCAATGGCTCTCCTAGACACAGCGCGATGTCAACCCCCAATACCGGGAGAGACGAATCCTGTCTAAACGTCACTGCCTCCAAGTGCTTCGGGACTGCACCCACTACTACCTGTTTGCACGACTCCTTTGAGCCGTAGTAGGGTAGTAATCAAAGTACAGTGGGAACACACTCGAGGCGAAGTGACAGTGTCAAGTCAGCGGACTAAGCTGTACTCATGTCACCTGGGAACTGATAACTGACGATAGGTATAATACCAACCGGTCAGTTCCCGACGAGTCCTGTCCAGTGTACTCGTAACCTAACGAGCACCCGCATACTATCTCCAGTACGACGTACTGATGGCTGTGGGACAGACCATCTCCCACTCTGGGATGAGAAGCACATGCGCTAGTCTACTCCGGAGTATCGATGCCCTGTCTCGATAGTCCTGCGACTAGGGACCTGCATAAGGATGTGCTTATAGATTACCCACCCCCACTAGTGTGACTGCCATCACAACGCTGGTAATCAAGCAAAGATCCTAAGGGCTCCACTAATGTGTATAGGTGATATACAAAAATAAACACATGTACACATTGAAGTAGAAACAAACCAAGTAGCATACTACTATTTCGAGCAAGATTGTATATACAAGGTGAATATCCCAAGCTTCCATTAAGTAATATACAAACTAGTATGATACAGTAATGGCCTCTAGGGCATATACACTAACATATAGCATTGATCGTTAAGTGACGAATCTCCTGATAAGTAGCATATACTCACGGTAGGATCGGGATGCAAATATCATCGTATGATAATGTTGAAGGAATCCCACCAACATTCATCAAACTCCAAATGGTATGCATCTCTTTGCAAATTTCAGTTTCTATAGAAATTCCCGATATATATTTTTGCCCCATGCTCTTATGACCTTGGCGTTAGGTCAAAATGTCATAAGTCACATGTCAAGTTCTACCCATCATTATCTTGTTAATTTGAACCCATCCGTATATATCCTTGACGTTCGGCCAAAATGATAATACGACTGTCCCAAACTAACTCATCTATCTATGCAACAAATGAATACCCAGCAGCTACCAAACACTATGCCTTGGCGTCAGGTCAAAATACATAGCTTGAATACTACTGAATACCCAAATGAAATGACAGAGGGCTGCGAATGGTTTTGGCGAAACCGTGAACGTAGTGAACTTGATATGACCGAAGAAACCTGATAGCTTTTAAAAGGAGTGGTTAAAGCTCCGCAATTTAAAAAATATCATCTGTTTTAAAATAACCGAGTGGTTTCTTTTAAATTGTTCCAACGATTCATCTTTTTGGTTTATTTTCTTTGCATTATAAATAATGCGTCCCATCATTAACCTATCATTGCAGAAAACAACGAAAATATAACGTCCTTTTATGCCATCCGCATTCGCCACTAGGTCCAGTCATCACCCGTTAGGTTACTTAACTAACGACAGAGCGGGGGCTGGGCTAGCGCGGGTGTAAAACATAAGTGACGTCTAAATAGCTATCATATATAGATATTGTACATTCGTCAGACACAATAATAGGCATTCCAGATCTCATATGAACTTTATTGGATTTGCAAGCAATCCGCATTTGTTTAGAGCCTGCAACAAAAGACGGATTACACAGTTGTGATGAATAGACATTACCCCACCCTAGACCCCTATGGGTACGGCAAACTACCCGCTAAGTACCCGAAGTGAAGCAGTCTCCCTCAACAAAGTGAGTAGGCCACTAAACACTTCAAAGTACCCGGTAGTTTGTGCACCCCACCTTGGGTCTGTCCTAGGAGCAAAAACAGTAAAATGAAACAATACAACGGTGGCTACAACCGCAACCTGGATGTACCCCGCAAAAAAAATATTACAACAAATTACAATTACATTGAATGAATTAAAATAATAAGCCATCACAAAACCCCGGCTAATCATCACAACAGTCCAATACAGTTCACAAACACAAACAGTTAAATCCATTACAGAAATGCGCAATCCCCTGCCAACCGACATATTAGCAGTTAGAGGAGGTTTACGAACACATTATACAAACACAGATATAAACAAATTAGCAAACATCGCAAAATTTCGATCGAGCAAACACTTTAGATTCTACTGCAAAACTTCGCTGTGCACCTGAGATCTTAGCAGAAAATAAAATATCAAGAAATATCACTGTTAACACAAAGGGGTTACTGGAAAATTTTGGGCCGACTCGGCCCTAACTCGGCCGCGGATCCGCGGCGGATCGCATGGATCCACCGCGGTTCCGTGCTGAGTTAGCCGAGTTGGGAGTCCAAATTTCTTCAGTAGCCCTATAATTTCATGCTTGTTATTCTGAAGGTCCCTGAAAATTTTTAGGGCCTGTTTTAAAATCGACAGAAACTGTGTTAATACGATGATCTTTCCGGTTCTTTTTGCGTTCGAAATACTTACGACTTTGCTAATGAGTTAATTATTGTTTAGCGAGGCTCTGATACCACTGTAAGTCGATGTACAACACCCCACGACTTGCGAGGAGGCAGAATAATGAAAACCGATCTTGTTTTAGGCGTAAACATCGACTAACCGAGAATCTTTGCTTAAACAATAACTAACAAGAAACCATAGAAGTGTTAACTACTATGTTAAGTGATTATACCTAAAGAACCGAGTCCTTCGTCTTGTCTTTCTCCACGTCCTCTCTGGCCTTCTCTATGTAGTAGAAGATCCATCCGAAAGCTTTACAACAAGCTTCACCTCAAACTAGAGGTAACTAGGTTTCTTAAAGTACTAATCTAAGTAACCTAGGTGATATAGAGAAGGGTTATGAATTAAGTAGTCTAATCTAATCCTTGATCTCAACACATGAGAGGGGAGGATTAGGGTTTGAAGAGAGAGAGCTTGAGGAGAGAGAAGATGAGCATGAGAATAAGATGAGATAATGATGTATCATAATATATATCAAGCATTATCAATTATCCAATAAAAGAAAATAAAGGATTTACAACCATGCTTGATGCAATTATGATGCATTAATGGCAAGGATGAATCACTCATATGACTTACTAATCTCATTTAATGCATATGCCACCTTAACCCCCAAGTCATCATCTTCTAAAAGCTTCTCGCGTAATTACGAGAACGCCCCTCCTATCCATGAAAACACGGAAAAACTTTAAACTGTATAAATCCAATAACCGGATACTAGAAACTGGCTTAAACCAAAGCCGGCTAGTAAAAACTGTCCAGATGTCGTACGTGCGTAAATACACGTATGCGTCCGAACCCTTGTCGTAAAACCATACGACCTCTATATCGTTTCGCCTGGAATAGGGAAACTCTCTGTGTGGGACTCTAGAGACTCGACTACTACGCTGGCAGTGGGTTTAACCACAGACCGCAAGCGGCACTAGCTGTACGTAACGGTCCCCAGGTAGATGTCGATAAGAAGGCCGATGAGGAAACCCATCCGAACTCCTACTGAGCCTCATGTGACAATCTCCGTACAGTCCGGTCTGTTCGTCTAAGACTATCGCATATCGGGCCTAGGGGGTGGCAAGCGTCAGTCCCCTAATAGCGGTATAAGTCGTGTCGGAGCGAAGCCCATTACACCCTGAGAAACTAATGGAACCTACCAGTAAATCTCGCTTGCCCTGGCCAGGGACTTTGCATAATGGCTCTCTGACACAGCGCGATATCAACTCCCAATACCGGGAGAGACGAATCCTGTCTAACCGCCACTGCCTCCAAGTGCTCGGGACTGCACCCAACTGCTACCTGTTTGCACGACTCCTTTGAGCCGTGGTAGGGTAGCAATCTAAGAACAGTGGGACACACTCGAGGCAAAGCAGCAGTGTCAAGTCTGCGGACTATGCTGTACTCATGTCACCTGGGAACTGTTAACTGACGACTGGTATAAAACCCAACCAACAGTTCCCTGCGAGTCCTGTCCGGTGTACCCGTAACCCAACGAGCACCTGTATACTATCTCCAGTACGACGTACTGACGGTTGTGGGACAGACCATCTCCCCAACTGGGATGAGAAGCGTACACACTAGTCTACTTCGGAGTATCGATGCCCTGTTTCGATAATCCTACAACTAGGGACCTGAATAAGGATGTGCTTGTAGACTACCCAGCCCCCACTAGTGTGATTGCCATCACAACACTGGTAGTTAAGCAAGATCCTAAGAGCTCTATCAATACGTATACTCACATATTAAGATAGAAAAACCAAGTAGCATACTACCATGTTTAGCAAGACTGTTATATACATGTGAATATCCCAAGCTTCCATTAAGTAATATACAAACTAGTATGATACAATAATGGCCCCTAAGGCATATATACTAACAATATTAGTGTTATTGCCCTCCTTCACTAGTGAGATATTGCATTCTTTACCTAGACACTTCATGCATTTACATATTCATACTATCATGCAGTATTCTGGGACTTATGCCGATACTTATTATTTATTTACTCATGATTCTTGGGATTCTAGATTTTCTATGAGATTTCTGGATTTTGGGGAAAACCGCAACACTTTCAAAACTTGTTATTATTTTAAAAAAAAGAAAAACTGTGGTTTTCTCATGATGTGATGTGTGTGCTATCCACCATGAGTTTTCTCAGTTCTTGAGAAGTATCATATACCCAATTCGAGGAGGGGGATGCACCATCTGCGGGTACATGGTGGGCCCGGTATGGTACCTCGGGAGGACACGTGTCGTGCTCCGGTATTTGTTCATATCATAATATTGCAATTCATACGCCCCACTTTTATTCATTTTATAAGTAAACAGGTACTCTTGACGCACGTTTGTTGCATGATACAGGATACAGGCTTTTGGAGCGAAGACAGTGAGAAAAGACAGAAGATGATACAAAAGAGAGACTTTTGACCAACAAGAAGATGGATCCGAGTCACGAAGAACAGGTTACAATTGTATAAAGCAGTGCGGTCCGAAATGTCAAAGTGAACGGTCAAAAGCTCCTTACAAGTTTTCACTGAAGATCTGGAAAAGACCAAGAAGCCAAACAAAGAAAAATAGTGAAGAATAAACAAGCCCAAGTACCCAGCATGAATACCAGAAAAGTTGGTGAGCGGATCTCACCAAAGGGCCGCGGAACCACGGCCCAAGGCCTATCATTGCCGCGGTTCCGTGGCCGTATGGTGCCCTTATCGACACCGACTTCTTGTGTCGGTGCGACGGTGCGGGTGTTGGGATTTTTAGGGGGCAAATCTGTAATTGCACCTCTGCGAGAGTCTGTAACCCTAGCTTCACTGTTTGCTTATAAATTGTACTCACAAATCTGTAAAAAAGGCTATGCCTCTTTTCAATCAATAAAATCGGAAATGTTGAGAGATCAAGAGCATCATTTTGTAAGTGTTCTTTATTTTCATGCCTTAGTGTTAGTTCTTTTCTTGCCCTAGCTAGTATACTTATTGCAGTAGAGTAATCTTAATACTTGCCTTAGTTAACTAGTATAGTTCTTTGTAATCTGCAGTAGAAAAGTGATAATTTTTGCAGCACACATTAAAAAATAATAAAAAAGAAAATGTCAATTTTAGCAATTCCCCTAATGAGCGAGTAAAACCCTCGCTTTTTAGGGTTAGGTCTAAGATAAGGAGTGAGAGATGAATATCTCTCACCTCCTTCAATGCCAATACATTTTTATAACTAGAACTTCATGCACGCATACATGATCCGCTCCCTACGGCACCCTACCTGCAAGGTAACGGTGAACCGTAGTATAAAGAGCCGGACATACATGACGTCCATGAAGGTTGTTTCAATTAATAGGAAAGGACGGACAAGGATCTAGAGGAAGAAACTACGTTTCTTCCCAATCATCCTAATCCCCTTTGCTAATAATTGTTATAATTTCTAAAAAGCTTTAATCAAACGGCATTGAAAGAGGTGACAATATTTATCTTATCAACCCTATCTTAGACCTAACCCTAACAAGTTCTTTAATATCGTGTTAACTAGTTTTAAATCAATCGACAAAAAAAAAAACCAAACCACCATCGGAATCAACTCGTGAAAACACAAAAACAGGAAATTGCACATCTCTGTGGATCGACCCGTATTCACCGGCTAGCTGCAAAGCGACGCCGTTTCTGATTACGGTAAATACAATTTTTGGACTAATCAAATGGCACCGTTGCCAGGGATGGCGTAATCTTTCTTTTGTGTAATTTCGGGTTGATACATTTTTTAGAAAATCATAAAAATCTGAAAATATAAAAAGTACAAAAAAAAAATCTTTTCATTATTTTTATCTGTTTGAAGGGTTTCTCGTTTGAATCTTGCAGAAACAGCGAAGACTCTCGGATCTGGAATTTTACAGAGGTCAAATCAGAAAAGTGAACATCACAACAGAGGAAGATTGAACCAGCAGAGCATCAGAAATTTTCTGAGTTCCTGATCTGCTCAAGGAGCCGCGGTTCCGCCGCACAAGACCCATCTAGACCGCGTTTCCGCGGCCTTCTGTTGGCTTCTTTGGATAAAAATTTCATGGTTTGATCCCTTATTCTCCCCTCTGCAACCTCCATATATCCATTGTAAAAATTTTCTGCAGGAATTCTTTGCGATAAAAATTCTTTCTCCCCCTTCTAAATAACAGATTTTCTGCAGGTTTCTTTGCGCCGCGCTAAAATTGATTGCAAGTGAATTTTATTGTTTTGCATAATTTAATTGGACTTTAAGGGGCTAATTGACCAAACTCAGATTGGGTGGGGATTTCATCACCCTTCCCAGGACCCCAGAAAACACCTAAAGCATGTGCATTGACCACAAGTAATTAAAAAATATTAGACTCAGACCTAAGAACATCGAGCTCAATAGGAAAAGGACTAGTATAGGCATCGACCGTTTATCCTAACTGATATTGCGGTGTCTAGGCTAGTGGTTATTAATTAGGCCTACTATAGTGGTGGTTCCTTCCCACTTACCTGGCCGTACTTGTCCGTGAAGAGGCGGTTTGAGGTCCTATTTCTAGCCCTAGTTAGGAGCTGTCTAGCAGACCTAGGTGACCCTAGATCTAGGCCTGATTGTGCATGCATGGTTGATTTGTGTCACGAGTCCCTTTCCAAAAACCTTTTTTGCAAAACTCTCACATAAAAAAAAGAAAAATATTTTCAAAACTTGCAACTTGCCGCTAAGAAAACTTGCAACTCACTCCCACCATTTTCCCTCACTGACGTTATCTTACCTCCACATTCTGTCTTTTTTCTTTTTTTCTGACTGCACTACCTTTTAGTGTATGTCACTTTGGACTAGGGATACTGATGCCCGATTAGTCCGTGTTTCGTTGGTACCGACCGACGAACCTTTCGACACTAAAGTCGACACTCCGTCCATTTTCTTACCCTCACCTTCAAATTCTTTCACCGAAGGCATGTCGGGATTCAACCCCAACAATACCTTACCGACGGGAAGGAGTCCACCTCCGTTAGGTGCGAATAACCCGAATCAGCCGCCTGTTGAAGCGCCCGCACGAGTTGCGCTCCAGGATCTCTTTTACCCCATCCGCACTTCTTTACCTACCTGTCTTTCACCCCCACCGGCAAATGGGGACAATTTTTAAATAAAACCATATTTCATCAATATGCTGCCAAAATTTCATGGTTTGGAATCTAAGATGCATATATCTTTATCAATAAATTTCAAAATGTGTGCGCTATGATGAAAACAACCCAATTAAGTGATGACGCTATAAGGCTAAGGGTCATTCCTTTCACCTTATGTGACCTAGCCGAGAAGTGGCTATACAGCACCGCATCACATTCCATAAGAAATTGGGACGAGTTTGTGAAACCTTTTCTGAAAAAGTTCTATCCTCATCACAAAACTACCAGAATCCGCAATGAAATAATTCAATTCTCACAACTTCCTTCCGAACCATTTTGGAAGTGCTTCGAGAGATTTAAGGACCTACTAGTTCAATGCTCTCATCATGGGATCGAAAGTTGGCAACTTTGCCAAACATTATACGAAGGATTGAACTCGGCAACGAAGCAGTTGCTAGAAACCATCTGTCAAGGTCATTTTCTCTCTAAGTCTAGTGATGAAGCGTGGCAGTTTCTTGAGGATCTTAGTGAGCAAACAATACAGTGGGAGAGTACCAAGACCACATCATCTTCTAGTGGTCAATCTAGGGCAGGCATACATCAAGTAGAGATGTCGATTGCTATGAAGGCCGAGATGGCCGCTCTTACGAAAAAGCTAGAAGCGATCGAGACCAAAATCTCATCGCCTTCTCCTACCCCTGTTGTGCCTCCACGAACTGTCTGTGCTTGTTGTGCGGATCCATCGCACCTAACCGAAGAGTGTCCTTATAATGCATCTACCCAAGGACAGGATCAAGTCAATGCTGCATTTCAGCAACGACAAAGAAACGATCCGTACTCTTCGACATACAATCCGGGGTGGAGGAGTCACCCAAATTTCGCTTGGAACCAAAATCAACAATTCCAAGGAAATAACAATTTTCAAAGACCTCCTCCTCCACAATAACAACAACAAGCACCTTCACAAACTCAATTTCAACCGCAACAATTTCAACAACAACCTTACCCTAATCAGGTGAACAATTTTGTGCCTAACAATGCTTACCAGCCAAATAATTATGTTCAACCTAATAATGATAAGGTTAGCTCGCTCGAAAGAAGTCTAGATGCATTCCTTAAGCAATCTACACAGTCTACAGCAAGACTTGAGACTTCTATTCAATCTTTAGTGCAAAATAGTGCCTCACACGATCAAAGCATCAAATCTATTGAGGCACAAATTGCACAACTTAATGCAGCTTTGAGCGAGCGCGAAAAAGGAAAACTCCCGTCTCAACCACTGCCTAACCCTGGTCACGCACATGCTGCATATCAACAGCAGAATCATAACGTAAACGCTGTGACCACGTTGAGATCGGGAAAAGTGTTGCAAAACAATGTGGGTATTAACAATAACACCCCTGCCGGTGGCCCCTCTTCATCTTCTTCACCATCTTCTTCTCCTTTAGAGCCTATTCTCCACCCTTCACATGGCTCTACCTCTTCTAGCTTGAACGGACCATTTTCTCACAACAAGAACACATCTACACGGGGTGCCATTCCAACTCAACAATCTGATCCACAAAAATTGGACTCAACCACCTTTCAAAATGTTCCTTTTCCTAATCGGTTGAGATCCAATAAACCAACTCCACAGATGGAGAAAATTGTTGAGTTGTTCAAACAGGTTAGCATAAATATCCCTCTATTGGATGCAATCCAATAAGTTCCTTCATATGCAAAAATTTTAAAGGACTTATGCACCAAAAAGAGGAAGTCGCAAGTGCCAAAGAAAGTTTTTGTGGCTAGTGCTATTAGTGATGCTCTTGTAAATTCCTTACCCCCAAAAAAAAAGGACCCCGGGTGTCCTACCATTTCGATAATAATTGGGGACAAGAACATCAATAGAGCACTGTTAGATCTTGGTGCGAGTGTCAATTTGCTACCCTATTCTGTGTACGAGCAATTGGGCGTTGGAGAGCTTAAGCCCACTCACTGTACTCTCCAAATGGCCGACCGGTCAATAACTCATCCTAGGGGAGAGCTGGAGGATGTGTTAATTAGAGTAGGGGATTTCATTTTCCCCGTTGACTTTATTGTGATGGATACACAACCTGTCGCTAACCCCCGGAACCAAATTCCGGTAATACTTGGTCGACCATTTCTGGCTACTTCCAACGCAGTGATCAATTGTCGTAATGGTTCAATGAACCTATCTTTCGGCAATATAACAATTGAGCTCAATATTTTCAAGTTGGGAAGTCAGCCTGCTGAGCCTAATGCTAGCGTACTCGATGTTTGCTCGATCAATGAGATCGCGGAGGAGGACTGTGAGTTCGAGAATTTTTTGTTCGATCACAGCAATGTTAACGCCACTAGTGCGTTCCTCCTAGAATCCGACACAGCTTTCACAGCGGATAACGATTTTGAGTGCTTTACCTTTGTTGAAGACTTTGAAGACTCATCACCTGAATTGGAGTCTTTTGCTTTTTCGGATGAGTTAGTTGAACCATCCGACACTGTTTCGTACACTCGGTTCGAACCTTTGATGGAATCCTTCGAGTTTGAAACAGTTACCCCATTGTTATCATCTATTGTTTCACCTCCTAAACTCGAATTGAAGCTTTTGCCGACGCACCTAAAATATGCTTATCTAGGTGATAATGAGACCTTACCCGTCATTATATCAGCCTCTCTAGCTCTTGAGCAAGAGAAGGCTCTTTTGATGGTCTTACATAATAATCGGCAAGCTTTCGGCTGGTCTATGGCGGACATTAAGGGGATTAGTCCCCTCATAGTCGAACATCATATACACTTAATGGATGATGCCAAGCCGGCACGGGATCCACAAAGACGCCTCAACCCCATCATGAAAGAGGCTGTTAAGAAGGAGATTGTCAAGTGTCTGGATAGTGGTATCATTTACGCTATCTCGGATAGCCAATGGGTTAGCCCAATACATGTCGTGCCAAAGAAATCGGGCATTACGGTCATTACCAATGAGGCAAATGAGTTGATTCCCACTCGCACCCAGACTGGGTGGCGAGTCTGCATAGACTATAGGAAACTCAATGCCGCAACAAGGAAAGACCACTTTCCTTTACCTTTCATTGACCAAATGCTCGAGCGATTGGCAGGGCACGAGTTCTATTGCTTTCTCGATGGCTATTCCGGTTACAACCAAGTCCCCATCGCCAAAGAGGATCAAGACAAGACAACATTCACTTGTCCCTTTGGCACTTTTGCTTATCGTCGCATGCCCTTTGGGTTATGCAATGCACCCGCGACATTTCAGCGGTGTATGATGGGGATCTTTTCAGACATGGTTGAAAAGTTCTTAGAGATCTTTATGGATGATTTCTCCATCTTTGGCGACTCCTTCGACGAGTGTTTACGGCATCTTGACGCTGTTCTTACCCGCTGCAGGGATAAGAACCTCACATTGAATTGGGAGAAGTGCCATTTCATGGTACGAGAGGGCATTGTCTTAGGACATGTCATCTCACAAAATGGCATCGAGGTTGACAAAGCTAAAATTGAAGTAATTTCTAACCTCCCTCCCCCGAAATGCGTCAAAGATATCAGAGCCTTCCTTGGCCACGCCGGTTTTTACAGACGGTTCATCAAGGACTTTAGCAAGATCGCTAGACCCTTGACTCTCTTACTGGCCAAGGACACAACTTTTGCTTTCGACTCCACTTGCATTGAAGCATTCGAGTCTTTGAAATATTCCCTCATCACTGCGCCCATCCTCTCATCTCCCGACTGGACGCACCCTTTTAAAATCATGTGCGACGCATCAGACTTTGCAATTGGCGCTGTTCTTGGACAGCACATTAATAAGATGTCGCACGTGATTTATTATGCTAGCCGAACAATAAATGAGGCCCAACTCAATTACACAACAACAGAGAAAGAGTTTTTAGCTGTTGTGTTTGCACTCGAAAAATTTCGGCCTTATTTAATTGGCTCTCCAGTCGTTGTATATACTGATCATTCAGCTCTTCGCCACCTTTTTGCGAAGAAGGATGCTAAGTCAAGGCTAATACGTTGGATCCTTTTACTACAAGAATTTGACCTTGTCTTTAAAGACAAAAAAGGATGTGAAAACGTAGTAGCTGATCACCTATCACGACTCCCTTCTTCGCCCACGCTCGATCTTCCAATCACTGATGTTTTTCCCGACGAGCAACTCTTGACCATTTCTTGCGAACCATAGTTCGCCGATATTGTGAATTACTTAGCCACCGGCCTGATACCTAATGATTGGTCGAAACAGGATAAACTTCGATTTTTATCCCAAGTAAAGCATTTTTACTGGGATGAACCCTATCTTTTTAAATACTGTTCCGACCAAATCATTCGTCGGTGTGTACCTGAAAGTGAGGTCAAGAGCGTGCTGTCTTTTTGCCACGATCAAGCATGAGGCGGGCACTTTGGCCCAAAGAAGACAGCCGAAAAAGTTTTGCAGTGTGGTTTCTATTGGCCACGACTCTTCAAGGATGCATTTGAATACTGCAAAACTTGCTCCCGGTGCCAACACTTGGGCTGGATATCGCGGAGAAATGAAATGCCGCTCCAACCTATTTTGGTTGTGGACATTTTTTATGTTTGGGGTATAGATTTCATGGGACCATTTCCTAACTCTTTTGGAAATGTGTATATTCTTTTGGCGGTAGACTATGTTTCAAAGTGGGTCGAGGCTGTGCCCAGCCGAACGAACGATAACAAGGTTGTCGTTCGATTTCTTAAAGAACACATCTTTTCTCGATTTGGGCACCCTCGGGCGATAATAAGTGATAATGGTTCTCACTTCTGCAATAGGACTTTCGAGTCCTTAATGCGCAAATACTCTATCACCCACAAATTGTCAACGCCATATCACCCCCAAACATGTGGGCAAGCCGAGGTTTCAAATCGACAAATAAAGCAAATCTTGGAGAAAACGGTTTCCAAAAACCGTAAAGATTGGTCACTTAAACTGATTGATGCACTATGGGCTTTCCGTGCTGCATATAAGACCGATCTTGGTACGTCTCCATACCGGCTTGTTTACGGGAAGGCTTGCCACCTCCCAGTGGAGATTGAGCATAAAGCTTTTTGGGCTATCAAGGAGCTGAATCTATCATTAGGAGATGCGGGCAGCAATCGAAAGCTGCAATTGAATGAACTGGAAGAGCTAAGGGATGAGGTATATGATAATGCCCTAATTACAAAAAACCGAGCTAAGGTGTTCCACGATAAACACCTTTTGAGAAAAACTTTTTAACCTGGCCAACAGGTTCTACTCTATGACACTCGGTTGCATTTTCATCCCGGCAAGCTCCGGTCCAGGTGGAGAGGACCTTTTGTAGTCCGGACTGTTTATCCGCACGGTGCGGTTGATCTTGAAAATCCTGAAGACGGTGCTTTATTCAAAGTGAATGGGCATCGACTGAAACCGTTCTTCACAGCGGACCCTTCGGAGGAGCTCCTGTTCTTGCAGGAGCCGATCTACACTGAGTGATGTTCCTCCACTTTCACCCCCAAATTTCTTTTTCCCAAAACATTATTTCAAATAAGTTTGGGGGTGTGTATATTATTTGTAAATATATAATCCCAAAATACCATAAAAAAAACCATAAAAAAAATTGCAAAAAATAAAAAAAAATTTGGACCTAATTGCAAATTTTCAGAATTAAGAGCTGATTTTACAAATAAAACCCTCGTTTTAGAGGGTGTTCTATACAAATAACCCTCCCATCCCCTATTTATAAGTCCCGAGCCCCCCTGTCCTCATAACCCTAATATTTTCTCTCCAAAAAACCCTAGCCGCCGCCACCAACCTACTCCAGAAAAATCTCGTCGTTCCGCCGCTAGATCGCCGCAATTCCGCCGCCATTGCCGCCTCCTGCCGCGCAACCGCCGCCGTCTGGAGTCTTCGCCCCCTGAAAATTTCAGGGGAGGTAACTCTGTCAAATTCCTATCTGTTCCTGCATATTTTTTTTACTGGAAAATCTAAATGGCACATAAAATGCAGTTTGAAAGGGATTTTTCCCCGGTTTTCACACACGAAGTATACGGTAGATATTTCGCACACGAAATCGAACAAAGGGGCTGGAATTTCCTGCTCTATAATCACTCATCTGCGTTTGCCCTACCTAACCTAGTTGCCCTATTTTATGAATCCATGGAGGATAATAGTCTTGACAACTTAGGTTACATTAAAATAAATTGGGGAGATCGGGTAATTCACATTGATAGGGATATGATCCACAAGGTTACACTCATACCACGTGTACCCGCACATGAACACCCATTGCACTTTGAAGATTATATGCCCTTGATAGGGAATGACTGTGCATGAGAGCCGCGTAAGGGTATTCAAGCACGGACCCTTTTCGCGAACGTTTTAACTGTGTGCCGGTGGGCACAAAACAATATCTTTGGTAGTTCCCACAACACGACTTTTTTCACCCCTTCATTACATGTCGTACACACACTGATGATGAAAAATCCAAGGTTCGACATGTGCAATGTTTTGCTCCAATCTATAGGTACGGGGAAACGAGGTACCGTATACCCATGTCCCATGCTTGTTACCCAACTCTGCCGTTATTTCCTTCCCGTCGAGGAATTTGACTCATACATGATAGACGGTGTTCCGGTTCGACCACTAGTAGAGGGCGTCACGTCGTCCTACTCTAGACTCACTGATATTTGGACACGAACGGAACCGGCAGAAAATGTATCCGCACACACCCCTAGCTTGAGCTCGACTTCGAGCGGGGAAGAACTAACTCCCCAGGAGCATGCGCGATTGATGCGGAGAACAGTGAGAAGAATCGATTCTTTGAGGGATGAGATTCGGGCGACTGCACGAGTTCACGACCGTCGGTTGACGGAAATTGAGAGGGGAATCCAAACACTTTTGGCTAGAGAGGAACGATCACGTTCACGCTCACGAGCGCGACGTGGGGCCGGGCAGTGAGGGCACTGCTTTGCTCAAGTTTGGGGGAGAGGGTAATGTATATAGTTATCTTTTGCATTGCATATTGTATATATTTTTCTTCCTTTTGCATATTTAATTTCTGCATTGCATCTTTATATAAAAAAATCATGAAAATTTGAAAATTTGAAAAATAAAAAATTTAGAAAACTGAAAAACCCATAAAAATTGAAAAAAAAATTTCAAAAAATTATAAAAATTACTGTATTCAATTTTGGTTAATTGACTTGAGTTTGATAAAAAAGTTAACTGGCTAGGAAAAACTAGATCTTAGACTTAGCAAATTAAAAACCCTAAAAATAACTGTAACATTTTCAAAAATATAAAATATTAATTTTGGGAATTTTTATAATTTAATATTATTTTATTGATTATTTTAATATTAAATATATAATTAAATGTAAATAAATAGGAAAAATTTGAGGAAAATTATGGAAAATTCTAAAATAGGGTAAATTAGAGAATTATGACATTTTTAAGTTTTGTGATTAGTTTGACACTAATTTAGTGCTAATCGCGATTAAGAATCGCTAATCGGGTTTTTGGCAATTTTGTGCAAAACTTGCACATAACACTTTTCCACACTTGTGTTACATTTTATATGTCATGGTTCTTTTGGGTTTACTATTGGGGTGAGAAGGTTTTGGAATTAAAGAAAAGGAAAAGGAAAAGAAAAAGAAAAAGAGAAAAGAAAATAGGTATGGTGAGAGAGAGAGAGTAGGTGAGGACCATTGACTAAAACCTTAGCCTTTTCTCTTCATTCTCCTCCTCATTTCTCTCCCTCTCCCACCATTTGCTGCTGCTCCTCCTGCCACTCATTTCCCCCCCCCCCCATCATCAAGCCCTCAAATCATCTCTAAAATAACCCCAAAACCTCACACCCATTTCATTAAAATTGTGCACAACCCCTAGATCTACACATGGAGCTAAGGAAGCAAGGATTTTGACCACTAGGGGCAACTCAAGAAAATTCTTGAGTTGCCAAATGAGGTATTTTTCTGAACCATTAGCTTAGTTATAGCATTCCCTTTACCCCATGTTTAGTTTTGAATCGATAATGTGCGATATTATGGACTTGAGGATAATCAAGTTAGGGT
Source organism: Agapanthus africanus (assembly GCA_030015575.1). NCBI lineage: Eukaryota > Viridiplantae > Streptophyta > Magnoliopsida > Asparagales > Amaryllidaceae > Agapanthus > Agapanthus africanus. The sequence continues at coordinate 66,148 of JASDDO010000335.1, forward strand.
TTGAGGAATTGGTGTTGTATTATGAAATTGAGCTCAGTAGAGGTCTTACCAACACCTTAGTGTATGAATTGGAACCCAAAACCTGAAGCTTAAAAACAGAATACGGATTTTAGAAACCGATATCGGGGAAAATGTGAAATCTGTGTAGTGTTTATTGAATCTGCTTTCACCCCGAGACTCCTAAAAGAATATTGAGTGGACAGTGAGATGTGCAGGCACCATTGAACCAACACCCCAAACCCTGGCCCCCAACTCATCTTTACGGCCGCCAATTTCTCCCAATTGGACGCAATTTGCGGCCTGGGTCCCACCTTCTTGGCTCGTATTGGTTCTGTAGCTCCTACATGTTTATGTTAGACCCCTGGTATATATAGATTTGTATAAAGTGATCTAGGGTGAAATCTGGGACATATATCCTAAGTTGCTATTTTGGATTCGTGTTTCCGTATTCCGTATTTTTGATTCTGCAATTGTGAATTGTGTTTTGCCTCGACTATTTGGCGTTTATACGACGATATAGAGGATTCATTGATGGTTTTGAAGGCGTGCCATAGGTTCTCACCTATAGGCCCCTTATCGTATCATTTTGGATTTCGTGTGCCGTTTTAGCTTTAATTTGGTTTTAATGCGCATATACGATATTTTGATGTGTAGGTACCCTATGAAGACTACGGGACGACGAGCAAACGCGTGGTGACATCGAAAGATGGAGACGCAAGGTGAGTAGATTATATCTACTGGGGGAAGTCGGGTGGATGGCGTATAGCACCCCCGCAGTCCGTAGTTAGTATACTATGTAGTGTATATATATGTTAATTATAGTGTGATATGGGTAGTTAGGGGTAGAAGTAACTAGCGTAGTTCCTAGTTGCGAGCCCTAGGATAGAATTGCACCCACACGCCTACACTTGTATGTTCCTTATACTTGCACTTCGTTGATGATATTGGACGACATTGGTGATGAGTCGACGATATTGGGCCTTGTGCCGCAAAATCGGTGATTTGATAGGATTCCTATTTGGGATATGACATGTGATTCTTGCGGGCTTGGGATGTGTGTTTACCCCCGCATTCATATCTTATAGATGGTATCAGTTGTACTAGATTTAGATCAGTACCCCAGCTTATATGATATGATGATAGTGATACCTGATATTTGATGAGAGGAATGTGATACTGACCCGTACCCAGCTATTGGGATGCCGTACGATGATTTACCGTACGAGCCGATATTGATGATAGATCCGCGCTCATGAATAGAGGAGGTCATATGATATACTGTATCGTACGCGATACTATTGAGGCGGAATCACCGACTAAATATATATCTATATATGTATCGACTCAGATTTAGGCGGTTTCCATACCCCTCCCGACTTATTTGATACTTAGATCTGTAGGTTGCATAGTAGATGTTAGACTAGACCGAGGCATACCTATTTCAAAAGCTATGAATCAGGGGTATCTTAAAAGACAAACAAAGGGATTCTGCGAATACTTAAAAGGCGTATCTTTTCTTAAAAACTTCACATCCCTTATTTTACAAAAACCCTGATTCGTCTTATTTCAAAAGGCATCACTGCAAGACTTATAACTATTGATGTAATTTGTTCACTGTAGTGTTGATTATTTGACTTCCGCATATTCATGCTATTCATATTGCCTGCATATGTTATTGCTATACTGATATCATGCTGTTAGGACACCAGCACCATTATCGGTGATACGTATGTTCCACGTACACTATTTGCCGGCTCACACACTTCATCATCGATAATTGCCATGCCACTACACTGTAGTACCGCCGCATTCATGATAGGATTTCCGCATGGCATATTGTACACATATATCTGTACACAAACATATATGATCTTGACATGCTACTCATACTTGATGCTTATATCACATCGGACCATCATATTGTAGCTCATCTATATGTGACTTGACATGCTACTCATACTTGATGCATATATCACATCGGACCATCATATTGTAGCTCATCTATATGTGACTTGACATGCTACTCATACTTGATGCATATATCACATCGGACCATCATATTGTAGCTCATCTATATGTGACTTGACATGCTACTCATACTTGATGCATATATCACATCGGACCATCATATTGTAGCTCATCTATATGTGACTTGACATGCTACTCATACTTGATGCATATATCACATCGGACCATCATATTGTAGCTCATCTATATGTGACTTGACATGCTACTCATACTTGATGCATATATCACATCGGACCATCATATTGTAGCTCATCTATATGTGACTTGACATGCTCCTCATACCTGATGCTTATATCACATCGGATCATTATGGTATAGCTTACCTTTATGTAACTTGACATGATATTTATATTTGACGCACATATCATATCGGATCATTGACTTACATTTTGGGTTTGGATTATATGTGACTTCTAGATTTGGGAACCGTGGCTATTTCAAATATGTAATCATTTAAAAACCCGGTTCCCTTGATATGATATTTCGGTGCGTCCACCATGTGTTTTCTTGGGGCTAGAGTGATATATGAAAACCCGAATCGAGGAGGCGGTTGAGGCCGATTACGGGTACATGGTGGACCCGGTATGGTACCCCGGGGCGAGAACGGTTTCGCTGTGTAGTAGACGGTGAGCCTGGCAGAGGGACTACTACCACCGGTGATTGTATTTGAGCTCGGCGGATATCTGGAGGATACCGACCGGAGTTGAGAGATGGACATGGGCTGACCCGTACTGCCGGGGCCGAGGGCCGATACCGCAGACGGAGCCCCACATGGATGAGGATATGGGCTGACCCGTACTGCCGGGGCCGAGGGCCGATACCGCAGACGGAACCCCATATCGTGGATGAGGATTTGCGTATCGATGCTTGGCACGGGTTTTCATGATGTTTTTCCATGATTTTGTTTATATCCTCATATTGCATACATGATGCTTATTGTCATTAGGTGACGGGTGGACGGGTTCCACGTTTATTGTCATTGGGCGACGGGTGGACAGGATTCCACGTATATATACAGACATGGATCATATACAGACATGGATCATATACAGACATGGATCATATACAGACATAGATCATATACAGACTGGATTTACATTGATCACACTTCATTTGTATATATAACAGGGTATGAGGCGCTGTTATATATACCCTTACACCAATATTAGTGGTATGGGACGCTAATATATGTGTATTGATATCCTTTGATACTTCATCATATTTACTTCATGCAGACATACCTTATACTGATGACATGTTATTACCTGAGTACCTGGCACTACATACCTGTTTAGATGTTACCTTGCCACCTTATCATACTTCAGATGTACTCTTGTGGTTATATTACTGATTGTTGACCTAGGTTTATGTCTTGCATTCGGTTTCTGCTTGTAGATATTTCTATTCATGAGTTGGCAACTCACCCCCGTTGTGCCACAGTTCTTGCAGGTTCTGCCGTACAGGTTCCATTGCGGCATTTCTGGCACACTACGATCTTGCGGGTGATTTGCTTTTGGTAGGTGGATTCTTTTGCATCAAGAACCACCATTGTATTTATTTTATTCATTGTATCTAGAATTTCCATCAACCAAAACTTGTATATTGTTTCAGACCTAGACTTTAGTGATGCATTATTTGGCCTTAGAGTCGCGCTTAGTAGTATTGCGGTTTTCATGCTTACTGTGTTTCTCTTGAGTTTGATCCTCGCCATTCGGCGTTGTATATTATTATTGCTTGTGTGGTTGTGACCGTCATTTGACGAAGAGCTAGCTCCCGCTTGGGGATGCCTTTAGCATTGTATATATTGTTATCCTTGTTGTACCCCATTCGGGGCCAGTTTTACAAAAGAAACTCTGCCGAAATTTTTAGAAAAGACTTTACCTTTTAAAATGCACATTCGGCTTAGTTATTTAAAAACCTTGATTTCAAACATGTATTTCTTCACTTCTTTAAACCAGTTTCTTTACTTATTCTTAAAAAATTGGTTTTAGATTTCTGGGCTTTTGGCTTACTTGATTCAGATGGAGTCCTATTGACTTCATACGGTTCAAGGGCCAGTCACGTGCTCTTTCGGGTCGTGACAATAACCTTCCTTAGAGTTTAACGGTAGAGAATATATGTCTTTGTAGGTTATTTAGGAATAGGCAAATTTTGGGTTCACTTCTTGGGCTAAGCCAAAATGAGGGAAGAGTATTAATGTTCTTATTAGAGTATAAGTTCGAAAAATAGTTCCTAGCTTAAGTTTTGATTCTGAAAACATGTACCCTACAAAATGCACAATCACGCACCTTGAAACTTGGAATAGTAGAAGAGACCTTGAATTACTCTTGTCTAAAGTCCTTAGCACAATGAAAATAAAAAGAAAAAAGTGAATATAAAAAAATGGACACTGGTTTTTGTGATTACTTAGGGCTAGAAAATTATTTAGCGAGGGTGCTTCATCATCTAGTGCCTTAGACCAACTGGTTTGGGAGTCACTGCTAAAAGCCTTGGGTGTTGCAAAACTAGGAAATACGCTTTAAAGTGCTAACGCATCTTGTAATCGGCTGTTGGTACCTCAAGAAGTATTAACGGTCGCATGAAGGATGTGTAAGCGAAAGTTAAGAAAAATTCACAAATTAATAAGTGCTTTGGACAATGGACGAGAGTACGATTGCTTGATTTGAATTTCCAAGCGTAGGGGTGACAATTACACACACGTGGGGATATGTGATTAGAGTTTAGATAAGAGAAAGGAATGAATAATAAAACTTGTATCTTTAATAGAGTTGATAGAAATTCCTAAGTGGAGATGAAACTCTAGAAAAAAAACTTAAGAAATGCTGAATTCTAAGTAATTTTATTGAACATGTACAATTTTAAGTTACATAATAAGGAAGTGTGAAGAATATGGGTGGATAATTTGCGGGGCGACGATAATAGAATTCCTTGTTAAAAAACCTAATTGGAGAGCAAAAGTCGAAAAACCAAATTGATAGGATTTTGTGGGTGTAATCCGCTGAAAACCCTCAGGAGACAACACTCCTCCTACTAGGGACACCTAGAGGTTTAACGGCTTGTTGCACGCGCTCAGTGCAATCGCGTTTCCCTGCGAAAGTGCGGCTAGGTTAGAATAAAATAATAAGTTTGCTCGAGGACGAGCAAAAGATAAGTTTGGGGGTATTTGTTCATATCATAATATTGCAATTCATACGCCCCACTTTTATTCATTTTATAAGTAAACAGGTACTCTTGACGCACGTTTGTTGCATGATACAGGATACAGGCTTTTGGAGCGAAGACAGTGAGAAAAGACAGAAGATGATACAAAAGAGAGACTTTTGACCATTAAGAAGATGGATCCGAGTCACGAAGAACAGGTTACAATTGTATAAAGCAGTGCGGTCCGAAATGTCAAAGTGAACAGTCAAAAGCTCCTTACAAGTTTTCACTGAAGATCTGGAAAAGACCAAGAAGCCAAACAAAGAAAAATAATGAAGAATAAACAAGCCCAAGTACCCAGCATGAATACCAGAAAAGTTGGTGAGCTGATCTCACCAAAGGGCCGCGGAACCGCGGAACCGCGGCCCAAGGCCTATCATTGCCGCGGTTCCGCTGCCGTATGGTGCCCTTGTCGGCACCGACTTCTTGTGTCGGTGCGACGGTGCGGGTGTTGGGATTTTTAGGGGGCAAATCTGTAATTGCACCTCTGCGAGAGTCTGTAACCCTAGCTTCACTGTTTGCTTATAAATTGTACTCACAAATCTGTAAAAAAGGCTATGCCTCTTTTCAATCATTAAAATCAGAATTGTTGAGAGATCAAGAGCATCATTTTGTAAGTGTTCTTTATTTTCATGCCTTAGTGTTAGTTCTTTTCTTGCCCTAGCTAGTATACTTATTGCAGTAGAGTAATCTTAATACTTGCCTTAGTTAACTAGTATAGTTCTTTGTAATCTGCAGTAGAAAAGTGATAATTTTTGCAGCACACATTAAAACATAATAAAAAAGAAAATGTCATTTTTAGCAATTCCCCTAATGAGCGAGTAAAACCCTCGCTTGTTAGGGTTAGGTCTAAGATAAGGAGTAAGAGATGAATATCTCTCACCTCCTTCAATGCCAATACATTTTTATAACTAGAACTTCATGCACGCATGCATGACCCGCTCCCTACGGCACCCTACCTACAAGGTAACGGTGAACCGTAGTATAAAGGGCCGGACATACATGACGTACATGAAGGTTGTATCAATTAATAAGAAAGGACGGACAAGGATCTAGAGGAAGAAACTACGTTTCATCCCAATCATCCTAATCCCCTTTCCTAATAATTGTTATAATTTCTAAAAAGGTTTAATCAAACGACATTGAAAGAGGTGACAATATTGATCTTATCAACCCTACCTTAGACCTAACCCTAACAAGTTCTTTAATATCGTGTTAACTAGTTTTAAATCAATCGACAAAAAAAAAAACCAAACCACCATCGGAATCAACTCGTGAAAACACAAAAACAGGAAATTGCACATCTCTGTGGATCGACCCGTATTCACCGGCTAGCTGCAAAGCGACGCCGTTTCTGATTACGGTAAATACAATTTTTGGACTAATCGGGTACCTCGGGACAAGAAGATCGCAGATGATGGCGTTGAGCCCGGCAGGGGAGCACTACCTACCGGTTATTTATGACGCGGAGGATATCCGGAGGATACCGACTGTAGTCGTGTGATTTGATGATATGGGCTGATCCGGACTGCCGGAGCCTGAGATATTGAGATTTGAGATACAGAGATATGAGATTTGAGATACAGAGATATGAGGTATTGAGACTTTGAGATTTACATGTTTTGTGTCGATGCTTGACACGGATTTCTATGGTTTCATTGATGATACTTCAGTTATTTCGGAACATTTTATCATGATAAAAGTAAAGATTTCTTATACATATATATCCAGATTTCATGGTTGATTATTTTACATTCATGATGCATGCATACTCATTCATATGACATGTTAAGACTTGAGGCACTGACACGAGCACTGGGTATTGCACTTACGCATAGATTATTACCCTGTCACTACTAGATGACTAGTGTTATATATGTATATTATTATGACCTAGGAGATCGTTGTGCATGCGATTTCTACTCGCAGATGTTTTCTACTCACGAGTTAGCAACTCACCCCCATTGTGCCAAATTTTCTTTCAGGTTCAGATGTACAGGTTTTCTTGGCAGCTTGTTGGCACACCATTTCACTCAGGGTGATTGCTTGGTAGGTTGGTTCACTTGTATCGTGACCGCCGTTGTACGTTTATTTATTTTAGTTGTATCTAGTAAGCTCCATCAACCAGACTTGTATTACTTGATAGATTTAGAAGACCAGTTGTTTTTATTTCGACCTTAGAGTCGCGCTTGTATTATTATGGTTTTCTTTTGAGTTTTGAGCCTCGCCCTTCGGCGTTGTATATTATAGTGCATTGTGTGGTTGTATCCGCCATTTGGCGTAGAGCTAGCTCCCGCTTGAGGATGCATTTTTATTGCTTGTATATATTATTCTTGTTTGTACCCGTTTGGGGCCAGTTTTTACAAAGGAGACTCTGCCGAAATTTTTGAGAAAATTTGATGTTGCTTTTAAACATGTTTTCCTACACTTCTTCTTTTAATTGGTTCATATTTCTGGGCTTCGGCTTGCTTAAATTACGTTACGCCTCTAGACGTTTCATAATTTAAGTGCCGGTCACGTTCCGTACATTCGGGTCATGACAAAGTTGGTATCAGAGCGTTAGGTTTTACCTTCTAAGTATAGGATGACCCCTGGTTGATGGAGTAGGTGACTAAAGTAGAATGACGTACCGTGGGTATGTTCCACGGCATACTTACGACACGCTACTCCGCTTAAGGAGCTTTAGGATGTACATTTCTTTGTACCGTATTCTATTCGTTCCTTCGATCTATCTTCGTCGATATCAAATGGTGGTTCGGTTACCACGGTCGCACGGGCAGAGAGAGCTGCGGCTAGAGTTGCGGTCAGCATGATCGTTTAGATATGTCGTTTACTATGTTTTTTCGGGGACGCAAGCGTCTGATATCTGCACCAGAGGATCAGGCCACTGCTAGAGACCGGCTAGAATGTGATGACCGTTAGTGTATCGTCTATTCTTGAGGATCGAGGCATTGTTTAGCGTGCGGACGAAGGGTATTCACATGCGTCTAGGCAAAGTTAAAAGGTTCGAACGATTGTCAGAAACCCATTTTTCCAAGTTTAAGGTATTCAGAAGAACATGCAGGTAATTCTATAGACCCTCTAGAAGAATGAAACCCTAACTCGGCATAATGACCATGAGAACGCCTTTGAACCTTAGGTTTTGCGGCAGTTCCACAGTGCCATTAGTGAGGCTTGGGTTTGCCCTTCTACGGCTGGTCCGCAGGTGCTGTGGCATGTACTGGATATTTTTAAACTGTACTTGAGTGTTGAGCTCTCGGGGAATTATGGGACTTTGATGAATTGATCGAAAAGTTTAACATAGTCCGGATATCATGTGGTGGGATACATTACTTTGGAGACTCTAGATATGAGTATAGTTGTTGTAGCGTCGTGCATACAGCTACGAAGAGATGAGTTTGAATCAGTCGACACCAGAGAAAAGAGGAGCACACTGACGTCGTTGTTACGAATTGCGATTTGGTGATTTGAATTTCATATTTCCGTTGTTTGGATTTTGGTACTTTGAGGATTTCGTTTTATAATTGGTATTTCCTACGTGCGCATTCATTGCACTCGATTAGTGTTCCATGTATCAGTTGTTTTGATCTTCGTTTTGTGCATACCCATTGCACCTGATTTGATTCTTATATACATTATGGGATGTTTGATTTTGATTTCATACACCTGGATTTAATTGATTTGATTTCGTGTATATGGGTTGCACATGATTTTGGGATTACGCTTTCGGTATAGTTTTCATGCATTGTTCCTACTTCGATTTGGTTTTGTGCACACTGTTGCATATGGTTGTAAGTTTATCTATCGCGGTATAATTGATTTTGATTTGGTGTATGTCGTATACCGCTGATTTTGATTTTGATATTCGATTTATGTTTTCGTGCACTATGTGCACTCGATTGAGATTCTTGCGCATACTTGACGCACATGATGCGATTTTGTGCACACCAGATGCACTAAATCGGGGTTTTGTGCAGATTAGATACACCTGATATTGTCGTCCTGCACGTCCGTTGCACTTGACAGATGTTTTTTTTGTGCACACCTGTTGCACTCAGTTTGTTTCTGTGCATATTCGTGGCATCTGTATTTAGTTTCGATTTCCGTGCGCACCGGACGCACGTGGTATTTTGTATGCTGTATTTGAGACTGATTTCATTTTGAGCAGTACGTTTTTATGATATTTACTATTTGGTTTAATAATCGAGCAGGACTGTTCTGAGACCAGTACCTAGGCGTTTTTGCATACTTCTCTATTCAGATGTTTGGACGATTTTACTACGATACGTACTATATACAAGTTATAATTTTGATGTATATCATGTTAGTTTTTTTATTGGAATTTGACATTGTATTTTCACCATAACTCCGATGATTGCGTTATGCTTGACGGAGTTTTGATTTTGAGTTATGTACTTGTTTTTCTTGCACATGCATTGCGCTAAGATGTGTTTTATGTATTGATGATTTCGGAGCCCCGACGATTTGAGTGTTCTGCTAAATGTTTTAGTATATGGGAGGGAGTTTTAATTTAAATTCGAGGGACCGAATTTTTTTAAGAGGGGAAGATTGTAACGTTTTAAAAATAATTAAATAAATAAAATCCGTTAGGTGAATTTTCTGATAATCGGTAAAATAAACCTTATTTTCCGTAAAACTCAACTACAATTATTTTTCAATATAGATTTAAATATGCCTATTTTAACTATATAATTGCTAGTATTTGGTATTTATTTAGTCACTTATAATTTATTAGTTTACCTAATTAAGTAATTATTTTTAATATTAACATAAGCTTTTAATTATACATTAAATGGGTGCAAATTATAAATTGGAGTGGGTAATTTCACAAAAGTGAACCATGACATATTAGAATTAGGTTTGTAGCATGCTCTTCTCTTCTTGGATTTGTCTTCAAAATTCTAGACTTTTCTAGGATGGTTTAGAAAAGAAAACTAATTAAATAAAGAAATTATTGAAATGACTTAATGAGATGATTAATTGGATAAGTTTCTTCACATTTCCACACACCTCACACTCTCTCCACTCCCCTCCCAAACCTGGCCAAAATGGGCAGCCCCCCAATTCCCATTTCTCCATTTCATTTTCCCTTCAAAAATATCCAAAAATTCATGAAAAATCCAAAATAAATACAACAAATTCCTAATTTAAATCCTACCCATTATTCTTTGGCATATCTAGCATGGATCTTGGAGCAAAGTTAGCACTTTGGAGGCTATGATTTTCATGTTTGATCTCATATTAGTAAGGTATAAATCCAAACCTAATGGCTAATTAGTTGTTTAACTATTTTAATTTAAGATTTTCATGTAATAAATTGGTTTTTATTTCTAATCTGTGAAATTAAAGAAAGGGTTTCTAAATCAAATTAGGGTTTTTATAAAGTGTTCATGATTACATGGTGTAGTTAAATATGCTAAGATATAGAAAACTTAATCTAGTTGCTAATTTGTAAATTGTTGTATTTAAATTATCCTAATTAGAATTTTTGCAAACTAGGTTTTTATAAAATATATATAGGTGAAATAAAATTCTAGTGAGGGTTTCTATCATTGGATTATGGTTCTAATGAGTAGATTAATATGTTAATAGAATGCAAAACCTAATCTAGTTACTAGTTTGCTAGTTTTCACTTTAAAATTATGCTAATTATGCTAATTTTTCAAACTAGGTTTTTGGAAATTGATTAAATAATTGAGATTAAAATATAATTAGGATTTCATGACATTATTAACATTATAAATTATAGTTTAATACTTTGGATCATGCAAAACCAAGCTTAGTGGTTGTTTTGTGCATTTTTACTTTGAAATTGTTAAAATTGGATAATATTGCAAACTAGAATTTTGGGTTTAATAAAAATTGATGAGATTAAATTATGGTGATGGTTTGTATGACTTAATTATGATATTTAGTGAATATTATGGCCATTAGTTTTGTTAAAACATCAAGTTTCAAATTAAAACGATAATTAAGTGTTTTCTAGGTTTTTGGAAATAAATCGATTTGATTTAATTTTAAGATTTTTATGATTTAAACCTTATTTTATATTATAATTAGTGAGTTTTCGAACTACGATTTGTAAGTTTGTGTTTTATCTCGATCAATTGGCGTTTGTACGCTGATGTCGAGAGTTATTTGGTTCTTTTGCATGAGCGGGTCATAGGTTTTAACCTATGCGCGTTTCGTGCACCGTTTTGGTTTTGTCCGCGATTTCGGTTTACGATATTATATATGTTTGCGTATAGGTACCTCTCACGTGGACTTCGGACGATGAAGAAGAGGATGGCGGCATCGACTTCGTTAGACAAGGACCAGGTGAGTAGATGTATATCTACGGGGGAAGTCGGGTGGATGGCGTATAGCACCCCCGCAAGCGTAGAGTAAGGATATTATGTACTATTATTAGGAAGTCGGACGTGACCTTAGATTCTTTGAGAGTAGGGTATTATTGAAGACTTTAAGTTGGATTATACTGATTTAGAAAGACTTAACCAGAAGATGATTGCCTTGGAGGGAATTCGTAGGTTTCATGTAAACACACACACGCACACACATAAACTTGACTTGGGGTGTGTGTGTGTGTGTAGGAATGTTTGTAGGGTAGGTGTGTGTGTGTGTGTATACACACACACACAACATATACATGTGATATGAGGGTATTATATGATTTTTTGGGGATGAGTCGATATGATCGGGCATGATGCCTTGAGATATTGGATATATGATCGTGATATGAGATGAAATGTGTTGCGATATTAGCGGATCGTTGGGTAATGAGGAAATATATAAACGATGATATGTATAGATGGCATTGAAATGAACGAGACTCTAGAATAAAACCCAGATCGTAATATGTGACTTAATCACGATATGATATATGACATGATATTTTAGTGGATCATTTCACGATGTATATTTACACAGAAGATGATATATATTTGATGATATTGGAATGTATGCGATTATGGTACAGTGCCCTTGATCATGATTTTATTTGATGATGATACTATACGAACGATGATGTATATGTGATAGTTGACCCGTACCCTGATTTTGGGATGCCGTACGATGGATTTTACCGTACGAGGCATAGATGTGATGATTGATCCGCACTCTTGACTCGAGAAAGTCGTACTACGTACGTGACGTTATTGAAGCTGGATCGCCGACTACTAGAGATATCGACTAAGATTTTAGGAGGATTCTTCTTACCTTTCGACTAGTTTCTTTGGTTAGTCCCTTAGCTGGTTAGGTAGATATTAGTTTAGGCTCGAGTCATACTTATTTTCAAAACTAATGAATCGTGCCTATTTTTAAAAGCAGCCTGAGGGATACGACGGATTTTTCAAAGGACATATCTTTTCTTAAAAACCCCGTAGCCCCTAATTTTCTAAAAACCACGATTCATGCTTTTTCAAACAACAAACTGTATGACTCGTAATTAGTATGTATTCTCTAGTTGTGCGTTTACTACACATTCACTGTTATGTTCATGTTGTATTCATCGCATTGCATGTTCATACATATGTTTCTTTAGCCAATATGAAACTCTTCCTGTTAGGACACCGGCACCATTACCGATGATGCACATGTTCCACATACACTTATTTGCCGGCTCACACACATCATCATCGGAAATTTCCATGTCACGTACACTTTAGAACATATTATCTCATTGATATAATCAGTTAAATGATAGTTCCAATATAATATTAGTGTTATTGCCTTCCTTCACTAGTGAGATATTGCATTCTTTACCTAGACACTTCATGCATTTACATATTCATACTATCATGCAGTATTGTGAGACTTATGCCGATACTTATTATTTATTTACTCATGATTCTTAGGATTTTGGATTTTCTATGAGATTTTTGAATTTTGGGGAAAACCACAACACTTTCTAAACTTGTTATTATTTTTTTAAAAACAAAATTGCAGTTTTCTCATGATGTGATGTATGTGTTGTCCACCATGAGTTTTCTCGGTTCTTGTGTAGTATCATATACCCGATTCGAGGGGGGATGCACCGTCTGCGGGTACATGGTGGGCCCGGTATGGTACCTCGGGGCAAGAAGATCGCAGATGATGGCGTTGAGCCCGGCAGGGGAGCACTACCTACCGGTTATTTGTGACGCGGCGGATATCCTGGGGATACCGACCGTAGTCGTGTGATTTGATGATATGGGCCGATCCGGACTGCCGGAGCCTGAGATATTGAGATTTGAGATACAGGGATATGAGATTGAGATACAGAGATATGAGGTATTGAGACTTTGAGATTTACATGTTTTGTGTCGATGCTTGACACGGATTTCCATGGTTTCATTGATGATACTTCAGTTATTTCGAAACATTTTATCATGATAAAAGTAAAGATTTCTTATACAGATATATCCAGATTTCATGGTTGATTATTTTACATTCATGATGCATGCATACTCATTCATATGACATGTTACTACTTGAGGCACTGACACGAGCACTGAGTATTGCACTTACGCATAGATTATTACCCTGTCACTACTAGATGACTAGTGTTATATATGTATATTATTATGACCTAGGAGATCGTTGTGCATGCGATTTCTACTCGCAGTATACCCACGAGTTGGCAACTCACCCCCATTGTGCCAAATTTTCTTTCAGGTTCAGATGTACAGGTTTCCTTGGCGGCTTGTTGGCATACCACTTCATTCAGGGTGATTGCTTAGTAGGTTGGTTCACTTGTATCGTGACCGCCGTTGTACGTTTATTTATTTCAGTTGTATCTAGTAAGCTCCATCAACCAGACTTGTATTACTTGATAGATTTAGAAGACCAGTTGTTTTTATTTCGACCTTAGAGTCGCGCTTGTATTATTATGGTTTTATGGTGGATTTGGTTTTCTTTTGAGTTTTGAGCCTCGCCCTTCGACGTTGTATATTATAGTGTATTGTGTGGTTGTATCCGCCATTTGGCGTAGAGCTAGCTCCCGCTTGGGGATGCCTTTTTATTACTTGTATATATTATTCTTGTTTGTACCCGTTTGGTGCCAGTTTTTACAAAGGATACTCTACCAAAATTTTTGAGAAAATTTGATGTTTCTTTTATACATGTTTTCCTACACTTCTTCTTTTAATTGGTTCAGATTTCTGAGCTTCGGCTTGCTTAGATTGCATTACGCCTCTAGACGTTTCATAATTGAAGTGCCGGTCACGTTCCGTACCTTCAGGTCGTGACATCAGGTGTGCCAGAACGTTGTAATCTACCTTATTTTTCTTGGTCAGGTCCTTGGCCGCCAGCTCTTCGACGACTCGGTCGTCGAGGGTGATATCTTTAGGGACCTTTTCTTTCCCTTTATCCTTTTTGTTCGATTCCTTGTTTGCGGGTCCAAGATTCTTTTCAGGTAACGTGTGATTGCGCAGCTGAATGTTCTCGCAGCTCTTCGGTTCTTCCTCTTTTCCTGAGGTGGATTCTTTGAAGAGAGGGTCGAGAGTCATTTCTTCTTCAGAATCACTTCCGAAGGTGAGAACTTGCGATCCCCTGCTATCAACCATGTGATAGTTGCCGGCAGCTCTTCCACGTTCGTCTGTCGCATTTTTCCGCTGTCGACGAGCATCACGCTTCATCCTCTTGAAGTGTTGCCTGTGAGCGACATACCCTTGCCACCAATTTTTAAAGGTGTTGCATTCCTCAGTAGGGTGTGCGATCTTCTGATGATATAAGCAGAAGTTATGATGTACGTCCGCTTCATCAAGATGTATACTGCCAGGAGAATTTCCTCTGAACGAGGGCAGCTTCATTCCCATCGATATAGCTTTGGCGAACCTTTTCCTTTTCTTGAATCTGCTTTTATTTGCGGCGGATGTACTTTGATCTGGTGGGAGTGTTTCAACCCTTTCGTCCAGTCGCCGGTGTTTGGTCTTTTCAAATATGGCCATCTCGCGCTCCCAATCAGCTTTGCTTTTTAGAAGAGCTTCATTCAGAAATGCATCAATCATTTCGTCTAATGGTCCTAGAAGTTCCGGCTCAGGATCTGCCCCTAGTTTCTCTGTATCCAGAGCTTCTTCACCATTTATTAACGAGTAAGAGATCACATAGCAGCTTGCCACATAATCCTCAGGTTCATCCGACGGGTCTTCTCCATTGTCATCATCTCCGTCCTCAAGGACGTGGCTGAGAAATTCTTGGAGTGTGAATGGGGTCCGCGCCTTCTGGTTATATTCTTCCAGCGCGTCAATATGTTTTTGCAGATCCGTGCGCTTGTCATCAGGCTTCACGGGCTTTTTGGTCTTTTTCTTCTTCTTTGAAGACTTTGACGGCTGGGTGTGGGCGCTTTGACTATCACCACCAATTTTTGGAGTTAGGCGCGGCTTCAACATTCCCTTGATGATCTCGGGTTCTAGCTGATTTTTTCATCTGATCGCTGAGCATGTTTGGAGATCCTTCAGCATTCTTTTGGTTTTGACTGAAAGAGCGACCTCCCATAGAGCTTCTTCGACAAAAGAGCACGATGCCCACGGTGTGTCTCCCCTTTTAAGAGCGTGCGGTTGAGGCGGACTTACTTTCCAATTCTCGGGCAGTGTGAATTTTTCCTGTTGGTATTGGTCTTCAATCCATCCTTTCAAGATGAAGCAATCCTCAATTGGATGGCCTATCGCTTGGTGATAGGGGCAATAATTGGGATTATTAGCCTCACCGGGTTGCAATGGGCGTTTTGGATTCGGCAAATTACTGAGCCTGTTGTGCACCGCCAGCTCGAACAATCTCCTTGTTTTGTCCCGAGGAAATGAATAAGGGCGCTTCATTTTGTCATTAAAGAATCGTCGTCTCTCGTCTGGGTGATCAGTTAGTTTTGGGACACTGGGCTGCTGTTGAGCATTGGCGACGAAGGTGGGTTTCCCTTTCCCTTTTTCATTTCGAGATTCCATCTTCGAAGGAAATGGTCTATGACCCATCTGATCCATTTGGGCCAGCTTGTCAATCAAGGCCTGGAAAGTAGGTGGCTTGAAGAACATCATGAACTGTGACATGGTCGCCTGAGGGTCGAGGGTCCCCACGAACATGCCTACCGCAGGTGCTTCTTCAATGCGCTGCTCGCACTTCGACCATAGATTCTGCCACCATATGACATACTGAACCCATGTTTCTCCAGGCTTCACCCTGGCATTGATCAATGCCGTGATTGGAGTGCGTTCGCTAGCACTTGCGAAACGCTGGGTGAATAGCAACTCCATCTCCGTAAAAGTTTTGACAGAATCGTTGGGAAGCTCTGAATACCATTCGATGACCGTTTCCGCCAAGCTGCCGACGAACTGACGAAGTAACAATTTTTCGTCACCTCCTGTATTGCCGCAAAGAGCCCTGAACTGAGCGACATGTTGATGGGGATTGCCTATCCCCTTGTATACGTGAAACTTAGGAATCGTGTATCCTGGCGGATACTTGATCTGATCTTACCATCCTGGATATGGTCGCCCAGTTCTGACGACTTGGCCAGTTGCTTTATTTGCTTGATGAGCCCGTATTTGCTGAGCTATATAATCATCGAGCATGGCTTTAGAGATGGTCTCCTCCTTGGATATTGACAGAACCGGCAGAGGATTTGATATCTCTCCTCTATCATCTTCAATTATTATTGGAGGATCTTCAGCTGGAGGGTCCGGCTGGATCATCATGCCCACCATATCTTGGAATAGAAGGGCCATTTGTTTTATATTGGCCGCATATTCCGAGGCTTCTTTGTCCTTCTTCTCAAGCATTCTCTGAAAGAATTCGGTTAGTATTAGTTTAGACGTTAATACAGGTTTACTATAAAAAGTTTACCAATTTGGGTTCCTCACATTTTGTAACATTTAATTAATAATTTATTTTTATTTGTTATGGCATGCACTCACGTGTGCACGTTAATATGAGGGTTTGTTTGTGTTAATCTTGTTCTTAGCAACCATGACAATTTAACCCTTAACTTAATCCTTTGCTTTAATCTAATCTCTTGCTTTATCTTAACCCTAATCCTTGATATTTTGGTTGTGGGAGATATTTCTTTTGGAAGTGAGAAGGTGGCATGGTGGTGCGAAAGCATTTATGTGAGAGTTATTGTTGTGGTGCACTCACCCTTAACACCACCTCTTTCTTTCTCTTATCCTCACAGTCTCTCTCATTTCCTTCTCATTTTCTTCATCTCTCATTTCCTAAACTGAACACTATCTTTTTCTACACAAAACTTCATCAAATATTCACAAAAACTCACAAAAATCACATCTTTTGCTTGGTTTTGCCTTTTGGATGCCTTGGAGCTTAGGAAGCTTGGATCTTTGAGTTCTTTTGGTTAGATAATGATCTCTAGCTGTTCTTTATGTTGTTTTAATGTTGTGTAGTCTTGTAGTTTTCGTTTAGAATGTTTAAAGTTAAGTTTTCATGCAAATATCGTATTATTATTGCCAATATATGACATCTGTGATCTGCTGTGACCCCGAGAGTATACTAGAAAACCAAACAATGTAGTTGTGTTGTACCTGAGACCCTGAGCCTTCACCTCAAGCACGAACACCCTTGCTCGAACCATGGCCGGTGACGAGAAAGGAAAATCCGTCGACATCGGTTTTTGGGTTGAGTGGGTGTGTGAGTTTTTGTGGGTTGCTCTATGCTGTGGTTTAGGTGTGTTTGGTCCTGTTTGATTTTTGGGTTTTCTGAGTATGCAAAATCTGGGATCACATGGGTAGTTTCTTGTGTTGCATCTAAGCGCGATACGTTATACGACACGGATCGTGCTCTTTGTGTGTTTTTGCTCTTGGGTTGGTTTCGTCGTGTCGCTACGCACGTTAGCCACAATACGAACACTTGAGAGTAAGTTTTGTGTTGTTGCGTCAATTAAACATAGTTTGTACGTGTTTTGGGTCTATTGCTAATATTACTGTTATATTGTTTTATGTTTTAGGTTCACAGGAGGGGACTTCGGACGCTGCGACGAAGGGAAAACAGGTGGTTGGCTTTAATTAGCCAGGAGCGTTGGTGAGTAGATTTAACATCTACAGGAGAATCGCCTGCATGGCGTTATGCGTATAGGCTAAAGATGTTATAATATTGTCGCATATTCTATTTCATATATAGAGTTGCGCATACACCTTATTGCTTAGTTATTTGTTGTACTTGGACTAGTACCTTTAGGACACTACACTATTATTGACGGCTCATGTTGCACGAGCACTAATTGTATACCACACACACCGTCAATAATTGCCATGACACGCACAACACATACCTATATGATATTGTTTGGTTAGGGACATTGAAACATTGATTCATATTTCTTTATGCTTATGACATATAGCATACCTGTATACCTACATGCTTACACATATGCCTTGACATACTTACATGCTAGTTACCTGTATACCTATAGGGTATTGTACCATTAGCGATAGGTACATACACACATAATAACATAGCTACATGTATAACTTACATACATACTTACACTTATACCTTGAGGGTATATTACATCATTACTGATAGGTAGCTACATATACCTTACTATACCTTTATGTTTACACCTATATCTGGTTATAACTACATGTGCACCTTTATTTGATGTTATATTAGACTTGGAGAAATTAGGAATCGCATGATTTATATATTAACTTGTTGAAGTTAAATAGCGGCTTTTCCTTTATATGCTTACATTTCAGTTTTATGTTGCATATATTATATTCATGGATTTTCGCATTGAGATATGGATTTTTCATGATGTTTTCTGGATTTGAGGACCGTGGTAGTTTCATGAAATTATGCATTACTTGAAAAATACGGTTTCTCTTGATATGATATTTCAGTATCCAACATGAGATTTATCGGTTCTGATATAAATATACCCCACGCGAGGAAAGGAGGGGGCCGTGTGCGAGTACATGGTGGGGCCCGGAGGTACCCCGGGGCAAGAGTTTGTGGAGCAGACGATGAGTTAGTGGGGGAACCATACCTTCCGGTGACAGTACCTTTGACTCGACGGGTATCGTGGGGATACAGACCGGGGTCATGTACGTATGGATACGTCAAAAGATGAGGGTCGAAGCTGGGCACTCGGGTTTTCGGAATAGCGTATGCTACGTACCTATCACGGGCCAGTCGTGGTGACAGCACCTGATAGATCGGTATTTTTGTGTCGATGCTTGACACATTGGTTTCATGATATTTTTACTCCTAAGTATATATAACAGTGGAATGGGACGCTGTTATATATGCATATATATATATATATATATATATTAGTGGAATGGGACGCTAATATATATGTATACATATCAATTCATATACATCATCATAATTATTCATGTAAATATACTTAGGATATTTGAGATTCACTTGATATTGGATTTAGGATATTTGAGATTCACTTGATATTGGATTTAGGATATTTGAGATTCACATGACTTTGTACATTCAGAATATATGAGATTTACTTGATATTGTACATTCAGGATTTGTGAGACTTACATGATATGAGAGCCAATTTGGGGGCCGATTTGAGGAAATTGGGATTTGGATTGTCTTGATGGACTTGGTCCTACCACGATGTCAGGATTCCGTGGAAATGACATGTTTCATCCCATACTCCACATTTATTGTTTATGCACTGCTTCATGTATTAGTAGTACATGATAGAGTACCTTCCATGACTATTGCATTTACATACATTTATTTTAAATGCATTGCTTCATGTATTAGTTATACTTGTCAGAGTATCTTTCATGACTGTTGCATATATACATTGTCATATCATTGCTTCATGTATTAGTAGTATCTGATAGAGTACTTTACATGATTGTTGCATACAAATTGTCATATTATTGCTTCATGTATCAGATGTATCTGCTAGCGTATCTTTCATGACTACTGCACACATATGACTTTTATTGCTATTAGTTGCATATGTTAGATTCGCGCTGTACGTGCATACTTGCGATTACCTGCATATGTTATTTATTATTCACGAGTTGGCAACTCACCCCCGTTGTGCCACAGTGTTTTGCAGGTTATCCCCAGAGTAGTCGAAGCAGGCTATTCATCTATCTTATCATCTTTTGCTGCGGATACCGCTTCGGCTCATAGTGTGCAGTTTTGCTTAGGTGGGTTTTGTGGTTATCCGTTTTGTTCATTGTATATTCGTTGTATCCTGTACTCTCCATCTATCATTATCTTATATGACTTAGAGATTTGATATGAGGACGATATTGTATATTATTTTGGTGACTTGGATGTCTTTTATGCAGTTTTATTTATATCGTCTTTTATTTCTTCGCTACGGCGTCGTATATCTGTTGTGGTGGTTGTTTTCCGCCTTTGGGCGTGTTTTTGCTTCCATTTGGGGATGCTTTGCTCATATTTTTGTTGTACCCATTTTTGGGACTAGTTTTTACAAAGGAGGTGCTGCCAAAATTTTAAAGAAAATAAATTTGGACTTTTAAAGAATTTAGGTTGAGATTTCAAAGCTTTTAACAATATTCTTATTTCTTACTACTTTTGATAGTTTAGATTGATGGGTTTTCGGCTTACTTAAATTGCGTTACGCCTGTAGACGTTGCGTAGTTTAAGGGCCATCACGTGCCAATTTCGGGTCGTAACAAAGTTGGTATTAGAGCACTTGGTTTTACCTTTCGGAATGTAGGATGACCTTAGTATGATGGAGTAGCTAGCTTAAGCAGAGTAACGTAGTGTGTGTATGTCCGCGGCATACTCACGACGCGGTACTCCGCCTAAAGTGACCTAAGTACTAATTGCTTGAAATTCCTTCCTTGATGATACATATCCTTATGATTCGATTTCCGTGTTCATATCGAATCATATTTCTATTTATAGCCTTTGCCGCTGATGACTATGGGGACTCAGAGAGGTGCAGTGAGGGCCAAGGTCAAAGTTGACTCATGTGGGACGAGGTTTGACCAGGATGGTATGCTCGCTGTACAGGAGCAGATGGATCCGCCTTCGACAGATCGTATCGCTAGGCTTGTGGCAGAGATGCAGGACTTGCGCCAGACGATGAGTTCATTGGTTGAGGCCATTCGAGCGCAGCGACAGGAGGTTGTCACCCCTGTTACCCAGTTGTTCCTTACGATCAGCACACAGCATTACGTCACCTACATAGCACCAGTGGATGCAGCCCCAGTTGACGAGGCACGTCTTCCACAGAATTTGGGAGTTCCAGAACAGTGGAGGACTCGTATCGGTGTACCAGCCCAGAGACAGAGGCTTAGTCGTCGAGACAGATTTTGGGCACGTCGCAGGAGTAGCAGAGGCTTGGGACGAGGAGAGTCGGTTAGCTAGATCAGTTGTTTGTTGTGTTAATTTCTGTCAGCGATTCTTTTGTTGCGCAACACGTGTTTCGGTCGTGTGCCAATCTGATAGGAGATAGAGATTCGTCCATCGTTTTGATCCTTCTAGAGATGTTGGATTTGACGTTCTCCTGGGCATGGACAGGTTAGCTACGTGCTAGGCGTCTGTGGACTGCCGTGAGAAAACAGTCAGGTTTTGTTTTCCCAGCAAGTCAGTTCTTGTTATGCAGGGGGACAGTGGTGCCACCTCTTACAGCTTGAATTCAGCCTTTTCGCTAGTCGGCTTTTGAGGAGAGGATGTCGAGGATTCTTGGCTTCCATTCATGATACCGGAGCCATAGTGGGTTTGTTGGACCGGGTTCCTTTCGTGCGAGAGTTTTCCGACGTTGTTCCAGATGAGCCGACGGAGCTTAGGGAGCTTAAGAATCAGCTGCAGAGTTGTTTGTTGGGGGGCTTGTGCATCTGAGTGTTTCACTTTAGGGAGCTCCTATTCTGTTCGTCAAGGAGGAAGACGGCAGTTTGAGGTTGTGTATTGATGGATCGTCAATTGAACCGGGTTACGGTGCGGATAGGTATCCTTTACCTCGCATTGACAATTTCTTAATCAGCTCCAGAGTGCGAGACATTTTTCTAAGTTGTTTGGGATCAGTTCATCATTGTTGCGGGTTCGGGGTGATGACATTCCGAAGACTGCTTTTGTGCGTACTATGGGCAGTTTGTGTTTTGGTGGTTTCGTTGGAATCACCAATACCCTAGCAGCATTCGTGGATGTGATGAACCAGATTTCTTCTGGCCGTTCCTCGACCGGTCTATTGTTGTGTCATTGATGACATTCTGGTATTTTTCCAAGGGTTGTGAGGAATGTGAGCAACACTTGAGGATTTTTTTTGCAGACACTGGGAGAGAACCAGCTGTTTGCTAAATTCTCGGAGTGTTCATTCAGGCTTGATTGTGTTGACTCCTAGGCCTTGTAGTTACGGTAGACGGTTTCGTATGGTTCCGAAGATGATCGAGGTCGTACGGCTTTGGCCCAGACTTGTGTACGGGACGGAGGTCCGCAGACTTTTGGGCTTAGCAGGTTTTTACCGCCGTTCGTGCAGGATTGCTAGTGTACCGCTGCACCATTGACTGGACTGACCTGAAAGGAGGTTCCTTTTCTTGGACTGAGGCATGCGTGCGGAGTTTTCGGCAGTTGAAGACTCGGTTGACAACTGCACCGGTTCTTTCTTTGCTTTCTGGTTCGGGCGACTTTGTTGCTTAACTGTGATGTTTTGCGAGTGGGGCTCGATTTTGCGTTGATGGGGCATTATAGAGTTATCGCTTTTGCTTCCCGACAGTTGGAGGAAGTACGAGCAGGATATCCCACTCATGATCTGGAGATGGCCGCGGTGGTCGTGCGTTGGAGATTGGGAGACACTACTTGTTCGGAGAGTCGTGTCAGATTTTCACGGACCGCCAAAGCTTAATGTACATCTTCCTGCAGCAGGTTTTGATTGTTGAACAGTCTTCTGCAGATTTACAGTTCTTGTGCGATCGTTGAGTACAGCTTAAGTTCGCCTCTACTGAAGGGACAGCTTGCTCATGTCCATGCCCGTCCATTTCTTTTCCTTAATCGTTTTCGCGAGGCACAGCCCGCCGATACTCGTTTGTCAGAGATTCTTGAGCATACTCGGCTGGGTAAAGATTCGGAGTCCTTGATTTATGACCAGGGTGTGCTACGTTTAAGGACGCGTTTGTGTGTACCTGATGTTGATAGGTAGAGACGCGAAATCCTAGAGCAGACATATCGGTCAGCTTTCTGTGTTCATTCAAGTTCCACCAACATTTGACGTGACTTGTGAGATAGTTACGGGTGGGCAGGGATGAAGAGTGAAGTTTTGGATTTCGTTTCGAGGTGTCTGTCTTGTTGTGAGCTAAGGTTGAGCATCTGAGACTGGATGGAGAGTTGCAACCTTTAACCGTTCCATAGTGGGAATGGGAGCAGATCTCCATGAATATTCGTTGTGGCGTCTAGGTTTAGTCAGGGTGTGACTCCATTTGGGTATTTGTTGTTTGGTTATGCTCAGTTTGCTCAGTCGTTCTTTGTTAAGTTTGTGCGTTTGCACAGAGTTCCTTCATGCGTTGTATCCAATTGAGGCACCATGTTCGCTTGCTGTCTTGGGCAGAAGCTTCAGGAAGCCTTGGGTACTGGTTGAGCTTTAGCTCCGCTTTTCCATCCGCAGGACGAGAGTTTGTGAGAGCAGGCTATACAGACTCTAGAGGATATGCTTGTGCGTGCGTACTAATTGTTGTCGGCGGTTGGGATCATCACTTGCTATTGTTAGGGTTCTCCCTCGATAGCCGTTATCAGGAGACACTCCAATTGGCAACCTGTAGGTTTTTGTTTGGTAGGTCGTGTCGATCGCCAGTCTGTTTTTCTGACTCTGCGTGAGTAGGATTTTTGGACCCCGGCTAGTCTAGAGACTTCGGAGATAATCTAGCTGGTTCAGGTCAGGATAAGGACAGCCCAGTGCAGACAGAGGTCTTATGTCGACCGTGGTGGTCGCAGACTTGAGTTTGCAGTGGGAGATCATGTATTCCTACGAATTTTTCCGAAGAATGACGTGTTGAGTTTTGGGAACCTTATCCTTTTGAGATCCTCAAGCGAGTTAGTTCTGTTGCCTGTAATTTGGCACTTCCACCCAGATTATTGAGTATTCACCCCGTATTCCTTGTGTCGATACTTTACAATTACCTTCATGACCTTTCTCACATGATTCGGCACCAAACCATTTAGCTTGGACGCGATCTTTTCGTTCACCGGCAGTCATTTGTGATAGTGGTTCGGCAGGTGGAGAAACTTTGGTCAAGGGTCTTGCCATCTGCGAAAGGTTTTCTTAGGCGTAGCCGTATGGTGAGGTGATCACTTGGAAGGCTGCGAGCGAGATTTGGGAGTTTTGTACTCTTTTCTTTGAAGGTACGCTTAGTGAAAATTTTAAATTCGGAGAAGAATTTTTATAAGGGGGGAGATTGTAACGCCTTAGATTTCGGTTAGTGTTAGTTTAGACGTTAATGCGGGTTTACAGTAAAAAGTTTACCAATTTGGATTCCTCACATTTTGTAACATTTAATTAATAATTTATTTTTATTTGTTATGGCATGCACGCACGTGTGCACGTTAATGTGAGGGTTTGTTTGTGTTAATCTTGTTCTTAGAAACCATGACAACTTAACACTTAACTTAATCCTTTGCTTTAATCTAATCTCTTACTTTACCTTAACCCTAATCCTTGATATTTTGGTTGTAGGAGATATTTCTTTTGGAAGTGAGGAGGTGGCATGGTGGTGTGAATGCATTTATGTGAAAGTTATTGTTGTGGTGCACTCACCCTTAACCTCACCTCTCTCTCTCTCTCTTATCCTCACACTCTCTCTCATTTTCTTCTCATTTTCTTCATCTCTCATTTCCTAAACTTAACACTATCTTTTCCTACACAAAACTTCATCAAATATTAACAAAAACTCACAAAAATCACATCTTTTGCTTGGTTTTGCCTCTTGGATGCCTTAGAGCTTAGGAAGCTTGGATCTTTGAGTTCTTTTGGTTAGGTAATGATCTCTAGCTGTTCTTTATGTTGTTTTAGTGTCTTGTAGTTTTAGTTTAGAATGTTTAAAGTTAAGTTTTCGTGCAAATATCATATTTTTAGTGCCAATATATGACATCTGTGATCTGCTGTGACCCCGAGAGTATATTAGAAAACCAAAAAATGTAGTTGTGTTGTACCTGAGACCCTAAGCCTTCACCTCAAGCACGAACACCCCTGCTCGGACCATGGCCGGCGACGAGAAAGGAAAATACTGCGACATCGGTTTTTGGGTTGAGTGGGTGTGTGGGTTTTTGCGGGTTGCTCTATGTTGTGGTTTAGGTGTGTTTGGTCCTGTTTGATTTTTGGGTTTTCTGAGTATGCAAAATCTGGGATCACATGGGTAGTTTCTTGTGTTACATCTAAGCGTGATACGTTATATGACACGGATCGTGCTCTTTGTGTGTTTTTGCTCTTGGGTTGGTTTCGTCGTGTCGCTACGCACGTTAGCCACAATACGAACACTTGCGAGTAAGTTTTGTGTTATTGCGTCGGTTAAACGTAGTTTGTACTTGTTTTGGGTCTATTGCTAATATTACTATTATATTGTTTTATGTTTTAGGTTCGCAGGCGGGGACTTCGGACGCTGCGACGAAGGGAAAACAGGTGGTTGGCTTTAATTAGCCAGGAGCGTTGGTGAGTAGATTTAACATCTACAGGGGGAATCGCCCGCATGGCGTTATGCGTCTGGGCTAGAGATGTTATAATATTGTCGCATATTCTATTTCATATATAGAGTTGCGCATACACCTTATTGCTTAGTTACTTGTTGTGCTTGGACTAGTACCTTTAGGACACTGCACTATTATTGACGGCTCATGTTGCACGAGCACTAATTGTATGCCACACACTCCGTCAATAATTGCCATGACGCGCACAACACATACCTATATGATATTGTTTGGTTAGAGACATTGAAACATTGATTCATATTTCTTTATGCATATGACATATAGCATACCTGTATACCTACATGCTTACACATATGCCTTGACATGCTTACATGCTAGTTACCTGTATACCTATAGGGTATTGTACCATTAGCGATAGGTACATACACACATAATGACAGAGCTACATGTATACATTGCATACATACTTACACTTATACCTTGAGGGTATATTACATCATTACTGATAGGTAGCTACATATACCTTGCTATACCTTTATGTTTACACCTATATCTGGATATAGCTACATGTGCACCTTTATTTGATGTTATATTAGACTTGGAGAAATTAGGAATCGCATGATTTATATATTAACTTGTTGCAGTTAAATAGAGGCTTTTCCTTTATATGCTTACATTTCAGTTTTATGTTGCATATATTATATTCATGGATTTTCGCATTGAGATATGGATTTTTCATGATGTTTTCTGGATTTGAGGACCGTGATAGTTTCATGAAATTATGCATCATTTGAAAAACCCGGTTTCTCTTGATATGATATTTCAGCATCCAACATGAGATTTATCGGTTCTGATATAAATATACCCTACGCGACGAAAGGAGGGGGCCGTGTGCGGGTACATGGTGGGGCCCGGAGGTACCCCGGGGCAAGAGTTCTTGGAGCAGACGATGAGTTAGTAGGGGAACCATACCTTCCGGTGACAGTACCTTTGACTCGACGGGTATCGTGGGGATACATGCCGGGGTCATGTACGTATGGATACGTCAAAAGACGAGGGTCAAAACTGGGCACTCGGGTTTTCGGAATAGCGTATGCTACGTACCTATCAGGGGCCAGTCGTGGTGACAGCACCTGATAGATCAGTATTTTTGTGTCAATGCTTGACACATTGGTTTCATGATATTTTTACTCTTAAGTATATATAACAGTGGAATGGGGCGACGTTATATATGCATATATATATATATATATATTAGTGGAATGGGACGCTAATATATATGTATACATATCAATTCGTATACATCATCATAATTATTCATGAAAATATACTTAGGATATTTAAGATTCACTTGATATTGGATTTAGGATATTTGAGATTCACTTGATATTGGATTCAGGATATTTGAGATTCATTTGATATTGGATACAGGATATATGGGATTTACTTGATTTTGTACATTCAGGATATATGAGATTTACTTGATATTGTAAATTCAGGATTTGTGAGACTTACATGATATGAGAGCCAATTTGGGGGCCGATTTGAGGAAATTGGGATTTGGATTGTCTTGATGGACTTGGTCCTACCACGATGTCAGGATTCTGTGGAAAAGACATGTTTCATCCCATACTCCACATTTATTGTTTATGCACTGCTTCATGTATTAGTAGTACCTGATAGAGTACCTTCCATGACTGTTGCATTTACATACTTTTATTTTATATGCATTGCTTCATGTATTAGTTGTACCTGTTAGAGTACCTTTCATGACTGTTGCATATATACATTGTCATATCATTGCTTCATGTATTAGTAGTATCTGATAGAGTACTTTACATGATTGTTGCATACAGATTGTCATATTATTGCTTCATGTATCAGATGTATCTGCTAGCGTACCTTTCATGACTACTGCACACATATGACTTTTATTGCTATTAGTTGCATATGTTAGATTCGCGCTGTACGTGCATACTTGCGATTACCTGCATATGTTATTTATTATTCACGAGTTGGCAACTCACCCCCGTTGTGCCACAGTGTTTTGCAGGTTATCCCCCAGAGTAGTCGAGGCAGGCTATTCATCTATCTTATCATCTTTTGCTGCGAATACCGCTTCGGCTCATAGTGTGCAGTTTTGCTTAGGTGGGTTTTGTGGTTATCCGTTTTGTTCATCGTATATTCGTTGTATCCTATACTCTCCATCTACCATTATCTTATATGACTTAAAGATTTGATATGAGGACGATATTGTATATTATTTTGGTGACTTGGATGTCTTTTATGCAGTTTTATTTATATCGTCTTTTATTTCTTTGCTACGGCGTCGTATATCTATTGTGGTTGTTGTTTTCCGCCTTTGAGCGTGTTTTTTCTTCCGTTTGGGGATGCTTTACTCATATTTTTGTTGTACCCATTTTTGGGGCTAGTTTTTACAAAGGTGGTACTGCCAAAATTTTAAAGAAAATAAAGTTGGACTTTTAAAGAATTTGGGTTGAGATTTCAAAGGTTTTAACAATGTTCTTATTTCTTACTACTTTTGATGGTTTAGATTGCTGGGTTTTCGACTTACTTAAATTGCGTTATGCCTGTAGACGTTGCGTAGTTTAAGGGCCGTCACGTGCCAATTTCGGGTTGTGACAATCAGGTGCATCTGATATGCATAAAAAATCCCGATTTAGTGCATCTGGTGTGCACCAAAATCACATCAAGTGCGCCAAGTATGCGTAAGAATCCAAATCAAGTGCACAAGGTGCACGAAAACAAATATTGAATATCACAATCGAAATCGATGGTATACAACATACATCAATCCGAATCAGGTATACCGTGATATATAATCTCACAACCACGTGCATCAGCATGCACAAAATCGAATCGAAGTACAAAAGGTGCATGAAAACTACACTGAAAGCACAAGTCAAATTACCTACATACCATAGGCATGAAATCAAAATCAAACATCTCGAACGACATCAAATCAAAGTCGAATGCAACTGTGGTGCACAAAATCTCAATCAAGCAAATAAATCGCCCAAAATACCGAATTCCGAAATGACGAACACGTGATATTCGAATCACCAAATCGCAAATCGTAAACACTGTCGTCAATATGCCCTTCCTTCAAAGTCAAGAAGGGTGTCGGTGCATCCAATGCTAGCAGAGCAAGATATCTACTTGCCTCCTATTCACGGTCTAACACCTTATGCCCTTAGGCTCTCGTCTCTCATTATGGATTGCCAGTTACATAACTCCTCGGCTAAACGGCCCAATATGGAATGATGATGGAAACAGTTCCGTCTAAAGATCTCTGGCCAACGATCATGGCCACTCATAACATGTCTCATCGATGATGCCGAACCCTGGCCTACTGGGTGTGCGTGATACAACTGATCCTGGGTCCAAGTCTTCTCGTGTAGTATTCTAGAAAGATTCTGTCGGGGTCTCTCCCAAATCTCGTTTCTGCCGAACTGCCCAGAAGTTATCACCCTTTACTAAATCCATTTCTTGTTCCGGAACAGCTGCATACTCATCACGACTTCTTCTAAAAGATATATCCATATTCAACGCCTTTGCATGTGTGTCACATCTCTGTTGTCAACTGAGTGGAATGTCATCTCGTCAAAATCTCGTATGAACCTCTTACTCCACTTTTCTCTAATGTGGACTGATTCGGACTCGTCTCTTCGTAACTGTATAGACTGTGCTACATACGGCTATACTCATATCTAGAGTCTCCCTTCCAAAACTACGAACTCGACAGGTTAATATCTGGTGGTAGGTATCTGGCCAACTACACCCTCGGAAACTCTTCCAAATCGTCGGAGGAATACTCTTCATTCGTCCATTTTTCTATCGACTCTCAACGTGCCTGTGTGAAGTCTTCTCTAGCAGAAATCAATCAATCGGATGACCTCGCATCGGGGTATGCAAACGAACCACATGTCCTAGTCATTCATCCATGGGTGACTCGCAATCTTCTATCATATCCTTAAGTACAAACCCGTGCTACAATAGCTTCAAACATCTGGGGCGGTATCTTGTCAGTCGCAGGAACAGCTGGCTCATTCATCCACATGCTAAACAATGCCTCAATCCTCAAGAATAGACGATACATTAACGGTCATCACATTCTAGCCGGCCTCTAGCAGTGGCCCAATCCTCTGGTGCTGATCTGAACGTTCAAGAAATCTTAGTAAAAACAATCCATCAAAACGCTCATGTCATGAAAAACATAATAAAACGACACGTCTATGCAATCGTGCGTCGCCGGAATACATCCTGGTCAGTCCTCGTCCAAGACGAGCTTATGATGACCGCACTCTAGCCGCAGCTTTCTCTGTCCGTGCAACTGTGATAACAAAACCACCATCCAACATCGATGAGGATAGATCAAAAGAACGAATAGAATACTGTGCAAAGAAATGTACATTCTAAGGCTTCTTAAGCGGAGTAGCGTATCGTAAGTATGCCGCGGAACATACACACGGTACGTCACTCTACTTAAGTCACCTACTCCATCAACCAAGGTCAACCTACGCGACGAAAGTTCGGGTCTAACACCCCCTCGACCAAGTCTAAGTTCTGTAAGGTCAATCCTAGGTTTCGAATATAAATATACGCCCTAGATTCCGCATAGTCAAACTTAGACTCGAACCAAGGTTAAACCTAGCGCTCTGATACCAACTTTGTCACGACCCGAAATTACGGAACGTGACTGGCACTTAAATTATGAAACGTCTAGAGGCGTTGTTGGGTTCCTAAGCACGACAGCTAGGTTTCGGGTGGCATCGTCCATGCTAAGTTAAAAAAATTTCCATGCTTAAACAACCCTAAACAAGATCTTGAACTAGAGAATGATGCGGAAACTAAAAGCAAATGACTTTACTTCTAAGTGATAGGGATTACAACATTTGTAGTCCGTTCCTTCGCTTCATAAGCTCCAAGTTATGGTCCCTTCACTGTGATCATCAAGCTCCCGGACTCTTGAGAGGCTCCATGAGGTGAATGATGCATGCTTGCTTGAAGTCTTCACAATCCAAGATGGTCTACTTTGAGGAGACTCAAACTCAAGCTATGACTTCACTAATTAAGGATTAGTTAAGCTAACACCCTAACCTATATGGCTAGTATAGAAGAGGATGATGAAGTAGGAATTTTGCTCACTTTAGATTTTATTCTCTCACTATTTTTCTTCAAGTGCTCAAGTCAAGAGAGCTAGAATTGAGATCAAGAAAGAAGAAGATGAAGTGAATTCTTATGAGGTTAGAAATGCAACCAAGGGTTAAGAATGTCATGGCTAACTAATGTAGAGAATAAACTATGAGCTAGGGTTAAAGGTTAGGTTAACAAATATCTTAGTAAATATCTAAAGAGTGGACTTTAGTCAACATGTAAAATATCTCAAGAAAAATCCACAATTTAGAATTAACTAAAATAATTAAATCTAACCCTAATCACTAGCCATGGTGAGAATCTCACAAACCCTAGTTGCATGTATAACCTAGCATATTACAATTATACATATCACATATATATAATTTTGTAACAAAAGAAAAGAATACAATAAACAAGTATCACATATATGTTAAATGTATTCAAAGTGAGAAAAAGAAATACATAAGTGAGCATATATTAGTTAATGTAATTTAATATATCAAATATATATAATTATACATTAAATTATCGAATCAACACTTGATCCGATAATCCGGCTATATCACATATAACCGACTAATATAAAATGTAACATTTCATCGAATCAACACTTGATCCGATGACCCGGCTATATCACATATAACTGGTCGATATCACATATCGCGAGAATAGAATACGGTATCACATACACATATCAATCTCGGTCCCGCACATATCACATATGTGCTCCTACTCCGTTTTACCTGAGCAAGGAAACCTCTGTGTAGGACTCTAAAGATTCGTCAATACGCCGGCAGTAGGTGATGATCATATCAAACACCCATAAGATGCAAGCGGTCAGCTAAACGTAACAGCTACCCGGGTAATGATCTATCAGAAGATCAACAAGCAAGCATGTACATACTCCTGCGAATCCAATCAGTAACACTACCGTACGGTCCGGTCTTTTCGTCTGATATGTCGCATATCCAGTCTAGGGGTGGTAAACGTCAGACCCCAATAACCGATAAGTCGTGCCGATGTGAGGCTCATAACAGGTCGAGAAACTACTGATAACACTTACCAGTAGATCTCCATATTAGCCCTGGCCAGGGACTTACAGTTATAGCCAATCAAACACGGTGCAACATCAACCCCCAATACCAGGAGAGACGAAACCCCTCCTATCGCTCATTGCCTCTATATGATTCGGGACTGTACCCAAAAGCCACCATTTTGCACGTTCTTATGAACATTGTAAGGTGGAAATCAAAGCACAGTGGGAATCACACAAGTCTCTATGACGATCTCGGGTCTACAGACTAACCTGTACCAGTGTCACAAGAGAACTGCTATCTAACGATAGGTATAATACCATCTAGGAGTTCTTGGCGAGTCCGTTCAGTGTACCCAGTCTCCAATGAGCACCCGTATACCATCTTTGATGTCAAACACCAATGAATGTGGGATCATCCATCGCCCATCATATGGGTCAAGATGCATATACGCTAGTCTACTCTGGAGTATCGATGCCCTGTCTCGATACACCCTCGACTAGGAATAGTTATAGGATGTACTTGTAGACTACCCTGGCCCCAGTAGTATGATCTACATCACAGTCCTAGTAGTCAAGTACACATCCTAAGGTCTTTATCAACATGTGAGAGCAAGAAAGTAACACAATACAAGTCAACATGTTAAGATAAAGAGCAACCGGATAGCATACTATCATATCGAGCAAGAAAGTCCTCTCTATATATATCCAAGCATCCACTATAATATTCATCATATGTAAAACAATGGCCTCTAGGGCATATACATAACTAACAATCTCCCACTTGTACTAAGGCCAGCTGTTGTAGTATCTCATACCCAACATCCCGAAGAGTCTCTCAAATTTTATCTGGGGTATGGCCTTCGTGAGTGGATCCGCAGTGTTGTCCTTCGTGTCAACTCTCCTGACCTCAATTTCCCGGCGATCAACTATCTCCCGGATCAGGTGATACCGCCTCAAAATATGCCTGGATCTCTAATGGAACCTGGGTTCCTTGGTCAAAGCCACAGCTCTATTGTTATCACAATACAAAGGTATTGGATGCTCAATGAACTTAACCACTCCAAGTTCAGTTATGAACTTCTTCATCCAGACATCCTCTTTGGCAGCATCGTTGGCAGCGATGTATTCAGTCTCCATCGTCGAGTCTGACACGGTTTCCTGTTTGGAACTCTTCCAACAAACTACCCCTCCATTGAGGGTAAAGACAAATACCGAGTGCGAATTAGAGTCGTCCTTATCACTCTAGAAGCTTGAATCGGTAAAGGACTCCACTTGGAGTTCTTCGTTACCATACACCATGAACATCTCCTTAGTCCTTCTCAAATATTTGAGAATGTTCTTCACAGCTGTCCGGTGACTCTCTCCAGGATCTGCTTGATACCTACTCACTACACTTAGTGAGTATGCTACATCGGGTCTGGTGTATAGCATCGCGTATATGATAGAGCCTATTGCCGAAGCATAGGGTATCCCTTGCATGCGATCTCTCTCCAAATCAATCTTAGGAGACATCTCTTTAGAGAGAGTGAGTCCAGAGATCGTGGGTAAATTCCCATGCTTGGATTCTTCCGTACTAAACCTCTTTAGTGTGGTGTCAATGTACCTGGATTGGGAAAATCCCAGTATCCGTTTAGATCTATCTCTATAGATCTTGATTCTCAAGATGCAGGAGGCATCACCTAGATCTTTCATTAAGAATCTTTATGATAAGAAGAGCTTGACCGAGTGCAGCATAGGAACATCATTTTCTATCAAGAGTATGTCATCTAAGTACAATACAAGGAAGACAACCTTACTCTCTGCCACCTTCTTGTATATACAAGGTTCATCTACGTTTTTTATGAAGGCAAACTCTTTGACTACAACATCAAAACAGATGTTCCAACTCCGCGATGCCTGCTTTAACCCGTAGATAGATTTAAGCAGCTTGCACACCTTTCCGCTACTCCCGCTGTCTACGAAGCCCTCTGACTGAGTCATGTACACGCAACCTTCCAAATCACCATTTAGAAAGGCGGTCTTAACATCCATTTGCCAGATTTCATAGTCATGGTATGCAGCAATGGAAGGTAGGATCCGAATGGACTTAAGCATAGCTACTGGAGAAAAGGTTTCGTCATAATCCACACCTGGTGGTTGATGAAAACCCTTTGCAACAAGTTTAGCTTTGAAAGTCTCAACTTTTCCATCTACACCAAGTTTCTTCTTAAACATCCATTTGCTCCCAATGGGTTTTACCCCTTCAGGAGCAACTTCCAAAGTCCATACATTGTTGGTGTACATGGATTCCATCTCAGATCGCATTGCATCCAGCCACCTCACAGAGTCCCCACTCGTGATGGCCTGCTCGAAGCTAGTTAGGTCATCATCTTCCCTGATGCAATCCTCGCTCCCACCACCCATGAGAAAACCGTAGTATCTCTTAGGTGGATGAGGAACCCTACTAGATCGGCGGAGAAGCTGGGGTTCGTCGGGAACTACTGAATCCTCTGGTTCCACCAAATCTTCTGTCGTAGTTTGTATAGCTGGAACTTCTTCCAGTTCTACCTCCTCGCCACTAATTTCCTTTGTAAGAAATTCCTTTTCTAAAAAGGTAGCATGCCGAGAAACAAACACCTTTTGTTCCTCGGTATGGTAGAAGATATACCCTTGTGAGTTTTTGGGATATCTTACAAACTTGCACAAAACAGACATTACCTCGAGTTTGTCCGGATTGTGCCTTTTGACATAGGCCGGACAACCCCATATCTTAACATAATTAAGACATGGTCTCTTCCCCTTCCATATCTCATATGGAGTGGTAGGCACTGATTTGGTAGGGACCATATTCAATAGGTGTATGGCTGTCTCAAGCGTATACACCCAAAAGGAAATAGGTAACTCAGCGGTGCTCAGCATAGAGCGCACCATATCTAATAGGGTGCGATTCCTCTGTTCTGATACACCATTGTGCTGTGGTGTATACGAAGGAGTAAGCTGAGAGAGAATCCCATTCTCTTTTAGATAGTCCAGGAACTCATTACTCAAGTATTCTCTTCCTCGATCAGATCGAAAGATCTTAATACTTTTACCCGTTTGGTTCTCGAGTTCGTTCTTATATTCTTTGAATTTCTCAAAAGCTTCAGACTTGTGTTTCAACAGGAACACATGTCCGTATCTTGAGAGATCGTCAGTGAATGTAATGAAGTATGAAGAACCATTCCTGGAATGTGTAAACATAGGACATACATCACTATGTATCAGTCCCAAGAGTTCCGTAACTCTTTCTCCGTGTCCACTAAACGGAGTTTTGGTCATTTTGCCTTTGAGACATGAATGGCAAGTTTCATAAGATGATAATTCGAACGGATTCAAATATCCATCCTTTTGTAACTTAGCCAGTCGTGTCGCATTGATATAACCTAGTCTACAATGCCACAAAAAGGATTCGTTCATTTCTGAACTCTTCCTCTTGTGTGTGTTTTGTACATTAACAACTGTAGTTTGATTTAGAACGTATATGCCATTATTTAACGAGCCTGATCCAATCAACTTTTGACTCAGGAAGATGTTCATAACATTATCCTGTATTAAAAAATTATATCCTTCCTTACTCAATAAAAAAAACTGATATAAGATTGCATATCAGGGTCGGAATGTAATAGCATTCGTTCAGAATCATTGTATTACCATTTAGCACTACTGGGTGATATTCGCCAACAGTTTTGGCTGCAACATTTGCACCATTCGTTACTCTTATGGAATGATCACCCTCTCCCAGTTCTCTACCTTTCCATAGCCCATGCAACATATTACATATATGGGATCTCGATCGGGTATCTAATACCCAGGACGTAGAGTGAACTGAGAAACAGTTCTCGGTAACTAACAAACCAGACGAAGATGCATCAGCATGCATGTTCTTTGTTTGGGCGGCGTGGGAATCCGGACATTTCCCTATTTCCTGCTCAGTCTTATAACAAATATAAGAAAGAACGAAACCAACGTTCCCCTGCTAAGTATAATAAGCGTGTTCGGTCAACACATCTATATTATTATCTTGATTAAGGCCTAACATGGTCGCTACGTGGAGAGAGAGAAGAAAATACTTTAGCGTATACTCTTGCAAGATTAGATTGGTTTATTATCTTATCTAATCAGGATGGCTCCCACTATTTTTCATCAAATCTTCCTTCAAACCCTAAAAGTAAGACTAGCCGGGATTAATTACACCTTACAAGTTCTCCAATCTTTCAGCCAGGCCAGTGTTGGTACTTTGAGGGAGGTTCCCCGTGCTTTCGTATGAACCTAATTAAAATAAACCTCATTTTCCCAGAGGCATAATCCCGTTAACACTTTTCTAGACACCTACTTGATCGGCTAATTGTGATGTGTAAAACTCTCCCAGGAGTAACTCTTACTCGCAGTGGGTATCAGGATCTAACTATCTCATAGAAGGTATGCAATCTCATTGCAAATTTCAACCCTTGAAATTCCCGATAATGCTTTTACCCTTAGCAACCTATGACCTTGACGAAGGCCAACAAACCATAGGCCGCTAGTCAAGTTCAACTCGTACATTTCTTGATTGAATTAAACCCACATGCACGACCCTTGACGAAGGCCAACAAAGTCGCACGACTACCCTAATCCAATCGCATCTCATGCTGCAGATAAGTAGTAAGTAGCTACCGCACACTACGTCTTGACAAAAGCCAACAAACGCAGCATGAATACTAAATATTACTTATATGAAATGTCGGAGGGCTACAATAGGTTTTTCAGAAAACCTTTCGCGTAATGAACTTGATATCATTGTAGAAACAAGTGATTTTGAAATGGAGTGTTTTTTAGGCTTTTACTAGTTTCACTAAAAAGATCACTCCCGGTGAAGGGATCTCGGCTCTTTTCTTATCGAATAAGGTGCAGGATATTTCATAAATACCGCTATGAAAAACAAGAACTATAGAAGCAATCAAAAACAAAACCGAGTGAGTTGTAGCATCTGCTAGTTTTGCTAAAGAGGTCACTCCCGGTGAAGGGATCTCGGCTCTTTCTTTATCGAATAAGGTGCTGGATATTCTACAAGGAATACCGCTATGCAAAGCAAAAACTAAAGCTATCCTTTTTAAAATTTGATTCCACAACATCTTTTAGGTTTCTTTTTTCTTTCATTAATCTCATTAATGAAGTGTCATCATTTATACTTCCTAAGCATCACAGAAGAAACGAAAATACAACGTACGCTTATGCCATCCGCATTCGCCACAGTGTCCCGTTATGCACCGTTAGGTTACTTAACTAACGGCATACTAGGGAGGGACTAGCGCGGGTCCGAAACATAACCAACGTTTATTATATATCATATATACAATAATAAAGCATTCGTCTCACGCATATAAAATGATTACATCACAAAATATCAGCAGCAGAAGATAGCATATGAAATATTGGATATACTAGGAGGTCCGTTCCCCTCCGAAACACAGAGAGACGCGACCGTGTAGGTTTGTCTTGCCTGAATTTGGGGGCAGATACTAATTGGTGCTATCCGTCCACCTCTCCGAATATGCCAAGTTGATTTATGACACCATGTATCGAAGATTTAAACGAATGCGGCCGATGTAGTAGACTTCGTCAGATTCCCCCTCGTTGAGGGGTTTTTTATTGTGGGGACGCTCTTCTATGCAGGCGCAAGCCCTTGCAGTTAATTACGCTACTGCATTACGATAACCACTTTCTCCTTCTCCAGATTTTCACTTCATGTTGTGTACGTTTGTTTTGTTTTTTGGTTGCCCGTGGATTGTATACGGAGACTAATTTATGTTGTCGCCCGTAGGGCGTGGATTAGTCCAAATCCGTATCTTCTTAGATTTCAGTTTGGGGTTGGGTTTAAGGATACGTTAGTCTCATTTGAGACTAAGATCAACTTAAACGTTTGTTAAGGATACATTAGTCTAATTTCAGAATAAGATCAACTTAACGGGATCGTTTAGATCTAACAAAAGAGCATTTGGGCTCTATTGTTTAGTTTAGGGACATTGCGGTCGATTACCAGTTTAAGGACATGGTGGTCCCATGTTAGTTTAAGGACATCTCGGTCCGGTTTAAAGACATCATAGTCTGTAAAGGTTAAGGACATCATAGTCCATGGGTTTAAGGACCCCACAATCCAAGTTAAGGACATCATAGTCCGTGGGTTTAAGGACCCCACAGTCCAGGTTAAGAACATCATAGTCCATGAGTTTAAGGACCCCACGGTCTATGGAATGATTGGTTATCAGGACCCGTCACCTCTCTGAAGACGTTGAAGGATTACAACGACAAATATCAAAGGAGTGAAGAGATGTACCCTTGAACCAAAGTTGATTGGGAAAATCTGTAGTCCAATTTGGAACTAAGATCAATTAATTAAATTATGAGCGCATAGGCTCAGTTAAATCTGAGTTGAGGACTTATGGCCAACCTGGGCTAAGTCCAATTAGGTTTGAAATGTTGGACCTTTGTTTCGACTGTTGAACACTTGTCTGGGTTCAGCCCCCCATTATTTGGCAATGCTAAACAGGGGTTTGGATTCTGACCATATTTTGTCTTGTATCGAGTGCTGAGCACTCATATGCCATATGAGATGACCAACTTTGGAAAACAAAAGTGTATTTGAGGCTCAGTCAAAAGGGAAGTCTTGCTTTAGAAAGATTTAGCCAATTTGGGCTAAGAATGGTTTGAAAATAGTGTTAAACACTAGCACATATTTAGCGGTCACGTGTTCCCACGTGATGAATTTAGAATAGTGTTAAACACTAGGGATGAAATGCTCAAAATAGTGTTAAACACTAAAGAGATGAAGCGCTCACGTGAAGACATGTGAGGCGCCCTAGGATTGGGCAAAGCTTCCTTTATTTTATTCTCAAAATATTCAAATAAGTGTTAAACACTTAAGTCTTCACGGCCATCACGTGTGGGCACATGATGGGTGCCCATGCGTTGATTTATTAAAGTGTTTATTAGGGGTCACGTGGGAACACGTGAGGGCGTCCAAAATTAATTCTACCTTTGGATTTGTTCCCTTTTGTTTTGAGGGTCACGTGGGAGCACGTGAGGCATTGCCTCTGGGCTAATTCCTTCTTATTTTGAGGAGTCCATTAAAGGGTCACGTGGGGGCACGTGAGCATACTTTATTCATTCCTTTTTGTTCGTTGGGATGAAGGGTCACGTGTTACCGCGTGATCATGTTGGATACTTAATCTTTACGTGCATGGAGAGCTTCAAGTCTCTTATTTTAAAAATTAAATTCTTTTGTAGGGTTAAACCCTAGTTTCATTTAGAGGAATTAAATTCCTATGAATTTGGAAGTATTAAATTCTTATGTAGGGTTAAACCCTAGTTTCATTTGGTGGAATTACATTCCTATGAATTTGGAAGAATTAAATTCTTATGTAGGGTTAAACCCTAACTTC
Organism: Agapanthus africanus; assembly: GCA_030015575.1. Lineage (NCBI taxonomy): Eukaryota > Viridiplantae > Streptophyta > Magnoliopsida > Asparagales > Amaryllidaceae > Agapanthus > Agapanthus africanus. Next base: position 105,601 of record JASDDO010000335.1, read on the forward strand.
ATTTGGAGGAATTAAATTCCTATGAATTTGGAAGAATTAAATTCTTATGTAGGGTTAAACCCTAGTTTCATTTGGAGGAATTAAATTCCTATGAATTTGGAAGAATTAAATTCTTTAAGCTTAATTCTCCCTCTAAGTTTTGGATCTGCATGGTAGAATCTCCCCAATGAGAATTAAATTCTCAACTTGTGGGGAGGTCTGCTTCTGCAGATCTTCAACCAAAGGAAGAACTAAGTTCTTATTCAGAAGAGTTAAACTTTTAAATTGAGAATTAAATTCTCTTTTGTTTTATGGAGCTTAGATATCTTTCCCTTTCTCACCTAGGGTTTCTTTCTCTTCTGAAGAAATCTTCTTTTCTCTTTGGAGAATTAAATTCTCTTCTTGTTTCTCTCTGTTGTTATCTCTCTCCAAAAAATAAAGATCGATCCCCCCTCTTCTCTTCTTGGCTCCTATTTATAGGAGAAAGAAAAGAATCAGTTTGTTTAGTCAATCTTTCATTGAATGATTTTAATTGATTTTGTAACCAACATGATCTTTTAGATTACTTAGTGAATTTTATTCACCATTGGATTTTTAATCCAAAAGATATTCTGTTTGTTATTCTTGGTGAATTTCAAGGAAATCTTTCCTTATATAGAATATTTCTATAAATTGATGATTTTTAATCACCATTGGATTTTTAATCCAACGGTGCTCCACTTTACAGAGCGCAATTTTTTTTGTTCGGAAAGATTTGGAGAAATATTTTTCCAGTTAGGGTTCTCAATTCCCTCTTAATTAGAATTTAATTCTATTAGTTCAGAAGGCTTAAGAGCCTATCACGTGTTGGCACGTGATCCCACTGTTTGATCATTTTAAATAAACTTTAATTCTATTAATTAAAGCGCTTAAGAACCGATCACGTGTTGACACGTCACCCCCCTGATTAAACATTTTAACCAGAATTTAAATCTGTTGTTTTAAAAGGCTCGGGAATCATCACGTGTCAACACGTGACCCTTGGTCACGTGTGGACACGTGACGCCCCATTAGGGTTTTTCCTTTTCATTTTATTATTCTTTTTAATTCCTTTCAGTGAGTTTAAGGGCCCATCACGTGTGGACACGTGACTCCACTGATTGATTGTTTGATTAGAATTTAATTCTATAAATTAGAGATCTTAGGAATCTATCACGTGTCTGCACGTGACCTTTGGTCACATGTGGACACGTGATGCCCCTTTGGGGTATTCCTGATATTTTACGAGGGAAAAAATGCCCCCACAGCGTTGTTCTTACGTGTTTGCGAGTGAGTGCAACGCTGTCACCTTTTGTGGCCGTTGGATCAGCCTAGGGAAGGGGGTAAATGAACTGTTTCCCATCACATCCTATAAATGCAGGGGTCCCTTCAGAAGAGCCTTCACTTCTTCCATCTTCTTCCTTGCTCGTTTTCCTCTGAGAATTTAATTCTCTTTCCCAAATTTCAGTTCTCTGTTTCAAAAATTTCCAGAGTTTAACTCTGTCAACAAAAGATTTCCATTTTCAAGTAAGGATCTTGAACGGCTGAAGAACTTCTTGTAGAAATTTCCTTTGGATTTTAAATCCACACCAAGGGTTTTTCCCTTAACTAGAACCCATCTTTCCAAGTTCTGTAAAATTATGTCTAATCTTTAAATAATAAACTCCTTTTGTTAGGGCTTCTCTGATCTCAGGGATCGATGGTGATACATGTCTTCTCTCTGGAATTTAAATCCATTCCAAAGAGCTTTAACTTTAAAAATGTTTTTTGGGAATTTAATTCCTCTATTTAAAAGGAATTTAATTCCTCTAAAGAACTCAGTTCTTCACAGAGAACTTCTTGGGATTTTCTTGCCCTGAGATGTTCTTGCAGAGATCCTTCTCGATTTGCACAGAGCTTCTGTAATGGTTTTTTTGTAAGGTTCCTAGGCACACTCTAGAGGTCTCACAAGGTATCAACCATGCCAAATTCAAAAAATTTCTATGTGCCGAGAAACCCTAAACTAGATCGTTACTAGAGGTAAAGGCGAAACATGCGAATAAACAACTTTATTGCTAAGTGAACGAGGCTACAACCTTTGTAGATCTGGTCCTCCACTTCCTTGGCTCCGTGTTGACGTCCCTCCGCTGTGATCATCGGATCCCAGACTCTAGCGATGGTTTCGTCAAAGAAATGATCGGGCTAGGTCGTCGACTTCGATGCCGAAGATGATCTACGTCGAGGCAACTCAAGATCAAGCTCCATCTTCACTTGGACATCAACCTTGTGAAGTAAACACCCTATACAACATGGCAAGTGGTAGAGGATGAAGAAATAGAAAGTGGGTTCACTTTGGATTTGGATTTCTCACTTGGATTCATCACTTGAAATTTTCTAGCTTGCTTTCTTCAACTCATGAAGAAGATGAAGAAGAAAAGAAAAGAATGAATTATCTAATTTGAAAATTCAAGTGATGCTTATCATTTTGCAACCATGGGTTAGTTTAACAAGTGTAGAGAATTAACTAGGGTTTAAGTAAATGGTTAGGGTTAAGGAAAGAAACAAAATGGTCAAGCTTTCAAAGCTTCATGAAGCTTCAACAAAAAACAAAAGTAGCAACCATTTTCTTTCTTGCCCTAAAAAATAAATGCATAATGAAAATAAATAAAACATTCAAAACCCTAACCGTTAACCTAAATCATATTTTAAAAGCAAACACACCCAAGTTTGCATGTGTCATCAAACATGATACAATCTTGTGCACAAAAAATATATCACATATACAATGTGCACAAACAAGTGAGAAAAACATCTTAAGTGAACCAATATTAGTTAATGTAAAGTAATATATCAAATATATAATTATACATTAAATCATTAAATCAACACTTGACTTAATGATCCGGTCATATTGCATATAACCGACTAATATCAATAGTAACAACTTATCGAATCAACACTTGATCCGATAACCCGGCTATATCGCATATAACCGATCAATGTCACAAATCGCGAAAATCGAATACAGTATCACATACTGGTATTATTCTCGGTCCCGCACATATCTCATATGCGCTCCTATTTCGTTTCGCTTGAGCCAGGAAACCTCTGTGTAGGACTCTAAAGACTCGTCAATACGCCGGCAGCAGGTGATGATCATATCAAACACCCACAAGCCGCAAGCGGTCTGCTAAACGTAACGGCTACCCGGGTATTGAGCGATCAGAAGATCGACGAGCAAGCCCGCTCATACTCCTGTGAATCCAACCAGTAACACTTACCGTACAGTCCAGTCTGTTCATCTGATATGTCGCATATCTCGCCTAGGGGTGGTAAACGTCAGACCCCAATAGCTCGATAAGTCATGTCGATATGAGGTCTATAACAGTTTGAGAAACTACTGGTAACACTTACCAGTAAATCTCAGCAACCTTGGCCAGGGATTTCCGGTTATAGCCAATCGAACACAGCGCAACATCAACTCCCTATACCGGGAAAGACGAATCCCCTCCTATCGCTCATTGCCTCCATGTGATTCGGGACTGTACCCAAAAACCACCATTTTGCACGCCCTCTTGGACGTGGTAAGGTGGAAATCAAAGCACAGTGGGAATCACACAAGACTCTATGATGATCTCGAGTCAACAGACTAACCTGTACCAGTGTCACCAGAGAACTGCCATCTGACGTAAGGTATAATACCATCTGGGAGTTCTCGGCGAGTCCGTCCAGTGTACCCAATCTCCACTGAGCACCCGCATATCATCTCTGATGTCAAACACCAATGGATATGGGATCATCCATCACCTATCTGTATGGGTCGAGAAGGTATACGCTAGTCTACTCTGGTATATCGATGCCCTGTCTCGATACACCCACGACTAGGGACCTTGAAGGATGTACTTATGGACTACCATGTCCCCACTAGTATGATCCGCATCATAGTCCAGGTAGTCAAGTACACATCCTAAGGGCTTTACCAACATGTAACAGAGAGACAATCAGTGTACACGTTAAGGTAAAGAGTAACCAGATAGCATACTATCATGTCGAGCAAGAAAGTCCTCCCTATATATGTCCAAGCATCCACTACAATATACATCCTATGTATAGTAATGGCCTTTAGGGCATACATATAACTAACAATCTCCCACTTGCACTAGGGCCATCTGATAGCAGTGGTTGTAGTATCTCATACTCAACCATCCCATAATAGTCTTTCTCTGCGAAAAGGCCTTTGTGAGTGGATCCGCCGTGTTGTCCTCTGAGTCTGTTCTCCTAACCTCGATCACCCTGGAGATCAACCATCTCCATGATCAGGTGATACTGCCTTAGATTATGTCTGGGTTACTGATGGGACCGGGGTTCCCGGGCCAAAGCCACACTTCCATTGTCACACAATGGTAGGAACCTAGTTCATCTCATGAACCAATATACACCCAAACAGCCTCTTTGGTTGCATCTTAAGTAGCGATGTATCCTGCCTTTATCGTCTAGTATGCCACGGTATTTCGCTTGGAACTCTTCCAACATACCGTCCCTCCACTGAGGGTAAAGACAATGCCTGTGACTGACATTCAGTCGTCCTTATCACCCTGGAACACTTCCAGTGATTCTCCCCAGGATCAATTGATACCATCTCACTTCAATAAGTGAGAATCCTAACATCCATTTAGATCTATTTCATAGATCCAAAACCCAGGATTTAGTAGGTATCATTTTGATCCTATGTGGAGAATCATTGTGAAAAGCGGAGATTGATCGAGCGTAGCATAGGAAACTCCTTCCCTATCAAGAGTATGTCATCCACGTACTCTACGAGGATCGCCACCATACTCCCTACTACCTTTTTGTATATACAAGGTTCATCTACCATTTTGATGAAGTCAAACTATTTGACTACTACATCAAAACAGATGTTCCAACTCCGTGATGCCTGCTTTATCCTATAAAGCATCTTGTACACGTTTCCGCTGCTCCCACTGTCTACGAAGCCCTCTGGCTGTGTACTTACAGACGCTATCTTCTAAAACATCATTTTAGAAAAGCAGTCATGACACCCAACCGCTAGATATCGTAGTCATGGTATGTAGCCGTGGCAAGTAGGATCCGGATGGACTTAAGCATAGCCATTGGAAAAGGTTTCATCATTATCCATGCCTGGTCGATGATAAAAACCTTTAACAAGTCTAGCTTTGAAAGTCTCAACTTTTCCATCTACACCAAGTAATCTTCTCAAGATATACTTCCTCCTGATGGGGATTTAACCCTTCAGATAAAGCAACTAAAGTCCATACTTTGTTGGTGTATAAGGATTCCATCTCAGATCGCTAAGCATCCAGCCATTCTTACAGAGTCCCACTCCTGATGGCCAGCTCGAAACTAGTTGGGTCATCATCTCATGATGCAATCCTCGCTCCCACTCTCATCGAGAAACCGAAGTATCTCTCAGGTGGATGAGGAACCCTACTAGATCGGCGGAGAGGCTGAGGCTCGTTGGAATCTACTGAATCCTTTGGTTCTACCAAATCACCTGCTGTAGTTTGTATAGCTGGAACCTTTCCAGTTCTACACAACAGACCTTGCCTCGAGCTTGTCCGGATTTTGCTTTTAGACATAGGCTGGACAACCCCAAATCTTAACTGACTTAAGAGAAGGGCTCTTCCCTTTCCATATCACATATGAAGTGGTAGGCAACTGATTTGATTTGAACCCTATTCAATAGGTATGCAGCTTCTCAAGTGCATAACTCCCAAAAGGAAATAGGTAACTCAGTAGTACTCATCATAGAGCACACCTTATCATATAGGGTGTGATTGCTCCACCCCGATATACCATCGTGCTATGGTGTATTCGGAGGAGTGATGCCGAGAGAGAATCTCATTCTCCTTTAGAATAGTCCAGGATTTCCGTGCTTAAGTATTCTCCTCCCTGATCACATCAAAGGACATAATACTTATACCCGTATTTTGGTTCTCTACTTCTAACTTATATTCTGTGAATATCTTAAAAGTTTCGGACTTGTGTTTCAACAGGAACATATGTCTGAATCTAGAGAGATCATCAGTGAATATAATGAAGTACAAAGAACCAGACTTGGCATATGTAGACCGGGGACTTTACATGTATCAATCCCAAGAGTTTACTAACTCTTTCTCTGTTTTCAATAAACAGAGCTGTGGTCATCTTATCTCTGTGACATGACTGGCAAGTTTCACAAGATGTAAATTCAAACTAATTTAAATATGCATCTATATGTAACTTCAGCTAGTCGGGTCGCATTGATATGACCTAGTCTACAATACCTCAAGAAGGATTTGTTCATTTCTGAACTCTTCTTCTTGTGTGTGTTCCGTATACTAAGAACTGTAGTTTGATTTAGAACGTCAATGCTTTAGATAACGTGCCTGAACCGATCAACTTTTGATATAGGAAATATTCAAAACATTATCCAACAATACAAAATTTTATCATTTCTTTACTAATAAAGAGACTGATATGATTTTGTATATCAGGTTCGGTATCTAATAACATTTGTTCAGAATCAATGTATTTGGAATACAGGGTGACAGTGACCAACAGACTTGGCTGCAACATTTGCACCGTTTTCTGTCTCATGAAACTTATCACCCGTTCTCAGTTCTCTACCTTTCTGTAGCCCTATATAACTGATTACATATCTGGGATCCTGATCCGGTATCAAATACCCAGGACGTAGAGGATACAGAGAAACGGTTCTTTGTAATAAACACACCCGAAGGAGATGCATCAGCATGCACTTTCTTCGTTTGGGCGGCACGGGAATTCTGGTAATCCCCTATTTCCTGCTCTGTCTTATAACAATTATAAGTTGGAGCGGGACCAACGTTCCCCAGCTCAGTATAACAAGCGGGTTCGGTCAATACATCCGTATTATTATCTTGATTAAGGCGTGATATAGTCGCTACCTGGAGAGAGAGAGAAGAAAACACTCAGCGTGCGCTCTTGCAAGAATAGATTGGTTATTATTTTATCTAATCAGGATGGCTCCCACTGTTTTTATCAAATCTTCCTTCAAACCCTAAAAGGAAAGAATAGCCGGGATTAATTACACACTACAAGTTCGCCAATCTTTCAGCCAGGCCAGTGTCGTTACTTTGAGGGAGGTCCCCCGTTCTTTCGCACGAACCTAATTAATGTAAACCTCGTTTTCCCATAGGCTTAACCTCGTTAACACCTTTCTAGACACCTACTTGATCGGCTAATTGTAATGTGTAAAACTCTCCCAGAAGTAACTCTTACTCGCAGCGGGTATCGGGATCCAACTATCTCATAGAAGGTATGCAATCTCATTGCAAATTTCAACACTTGAAATTCCCGATAAAATTTTGCCCCAAACGATCTATGACCTTGACAAGGTCAACAAACCATAGACCGTAAGTCAAGTTCAACCCGTCATTTCTTGATTGAATCAAACCCACCCGCACGACCCTTGACAAGGTCAACAAGGCCGTACGACTATCCTAACCCAATCTGCATCATATGCATAAGCAGATAAATACTGGTTAGCTACCGCACACTGCGTCTTGACAAGGTCAACAAATGCAGCACGAATACTAAACAGGACTTATCTGAAATGATGGAGGGCTACGACAGGTTTTTCTGAAAACCTATTGCGTAATGAACTTGATATCGTTGTAGGATCGAATGAATTTTGAAATGGAGTGTTTTTTAGGCTTTTCTAGTTTTGCTAAAGGGGTCACTCCCGGTGAAGGGATTGCCGGCCCTTTCCTCGTCGAATGAGGTGCAGGATATATCATATATATCGCTGTGCAAAGCAGAAACTATAGAAGCTATCAAAATACAAACCGAGTGTGTAGCATCTGGCAGTTATTGCTAAAGGGGTCACTCCCGGTGAAGGGATCGTCGGCCCTTTCCTCATCGAATAAAGTGCAGGATGTATCATATATACCGCTATGCAAAGCAAGAACTGTAGCTACCTGTTTTATTTTTGAAATTCGATTCCACAACATCTTTAGGTTTCTTTTTCTTTCATTAATCATATTAATGAAGTCCCATCATTAAAGTACCTAAACATCACAGATAAATACGACGTACACTTATGCCATCCGCATTCGCCTCGATGTCCCTTCGTGCACCGTTAGGTTAGGTAACTAACGGCAGAGCGGGGCAGGGCTAGCGCGGGTGTAAAACATAAGTAACGTCTATATAATATATCATATATACTATATACTGTAGTATCTATCACAGAACATCACATGATCACATCACAGATATCGCAGCAGAAGAAACATATGAAACATTGGATATACTAGGACGTCCGTGTTTTCAATACGAGCCAGTATAAAACACGGATTCCACGGTCGCGATGAATAGCCAAACCCACACCCCTAGACCCCTACGAGAGCGGCAAGCAACCCTACCAATTCTAGAGTTAGGAGACCCGGACTCGACTCCTCGAGTTGGTCTCCCACTGGACTCCAGAACCCGGTTACTTGTGCCCTCCTCCTTGGGTCTATCCTAGTGCGGAAAAGTAAATAATATACAAAAGGTGACATCTTCCGCAACCTGGAAGTGCCCCAATAAAAGAATATTACATACAAGTTTTTACATGAATGAAAATGAAAAACACTCATCTCACATAAAAAAAAACCTGGCTATTCAAACACGACGATCCAATATAACATATCCAGCAACACATAACATCACATGTCATCAACGTAAGTAAACATGCGTATCCCAATTGTCGTTGACATATAGCAACGAAACCGGCAATATCACATATTACACTTACGGTCGCAGAAAAGAAAGTGTAAAACTACAACAGTTGGAATCTGCAAACTCTTTAGACATCGCATGCCTAATCAAATGAATTCCTTAGACATCGCATGCCTAACAATTATAAACCCCGCATTTTAGTCTCATTATCGAAAACTCTTTTCAATATCAAGTCGGGTAATTCAACAAGATTCCCGGCATCCTGACCGAATGCTCGTCGCAAACTTTAGTAGACGGCCGCACCCCCGATACCGTCGACGAAGTGCACTAAGGCGGAACACCGCTGCCGCGAGCACCCGAACTGATGCTTTAGGCGACGGGGTTCTCCTACAGTTACTTGGTCGGGGCTATGGCGCGTAACTGTCTATTAAGTTTACCCGACGAGTATCCGCGTACGCTACATGATTGCGACGGACTTTTGATCGCATCAAAATTCCGTGGCAAACGATCAAGTGAGACTAAACTGCTATGTTTATAACATTCATTCAGTTATCTCATAACTACTTGTGAATTCCAATTATTGTATCACATTCCAGATAAATAGAAAATGTTAAACTTTCCGATCGAACAATCAAACACCCAAGTTTTCCCGAAACAGATCAACACATGAAATAAGTTTTAAAACATTCACTTCATGCCTCAGTACCAACGGTCCAGCCGTAGAAAGGTCAAGCCAACGCCTCACATGTGGCACGCCGTACTGCTCCAAACCCTAAGGTTCAAAGGGCAGTTCAAGACGGTCACATAATCGAGTTAAGGTTTGTTGTCTTCTAGAGGGTCCATCGCGTTACTTGCACTACTTAGATAGTCTTTAAACCATGGAAAAATCCAACATTTCGAAATTTCCCGGCAGGGGAAAAAGTGGGTATTCATATCCGGTTGAACTTTTTTAACATATTCTAAAATTACCCGGAAAAACACATAGACAAAGTTAAACAATCCGATCGAATCACCGAGTCCCCAAAACAACCCAGAAAACTCAACTGATGAGTATATATTAAAAGTACCCAGAAACATCAGGAAACACATACGGAGGAAACTGTACAAACTAGAAACCCTAACTCAATAATTTAGCCGCGGAACCGCCGCTAATGGCATGTCATTGCCGCAGTTCCGCGGCCGTTTAAGTGACTTAGGGTCTCGTTTTGCACATGGGTCCATAGAATTCCCTGCAGATTTTTCTGCATATTTTTAATATGGAAAAATCCACTGTTTTCAAAAATGTACAGAGAAGGGTGAAATCTAGGGTTTCAGGGTTCGATCGGGTTTCTAACTTCGTCTACACATCGCCTAAGGCTCTAGCTAGGCTCTGATACCACTGTAGGGTTCCTAGGCACACTCTAGAGGTCTCACAAGGCATCAACCATGCCAAATTCAAAATTTTTCTATGTGCCGAGAAACCCTAAACTAGATCGTTACTAGAGGTAAAGGCGAAACATGCGAATAAACAACTTTATTGCTAAGTGAACGAGGCTACAACCTTTGTAGATCCGGTCCTCCACTTCCTTGGCTCCGTGTTGACATCCCTCCGCTGCGATCATCGGATCCCGGACTCTAGCGATGGTTTCGTCGAAGAAATGATCGGGCTAGGTCGTCGACTTCGATGCCGAAGATGATCTACGTCGAGGCAACTCAAGATCAAGCTCCATCTTCACTTGGTCATCAACCTTGTGAAGAAAATACCCTATACAACATGGCAAGTGGTAGAGGATGAAGAAATAGGAAGTGGGTTCACTTTGGATTTGGATTTCTCACTTGGATTCATCACTTGAAATTTTCTAGCTTGCTTTCTTCAACTCATGAAGAAGATGAAGAAGAAAAGAAAAGAATGAATTATCTAATTTAAAAATTCAAGTGATACTTATCATTTTACAACCATGGGTTAGTTTAACAACTGTAGAAAATTAACTAGGGTTTAAGTAAATGGTTAGGGTTAAGGAAAGAAACAAAATGGTCAAGCTTTCAAAGCTTCATGAAGCTTCAACAAAAAACAAAAGTAGCAACCATTTTCTTTCTTGCCCTAAAAAATAAATGCATAATTAAAATAAATAAAACATTTAAAACCCTAACCATTAACCTAAATCATAGTTTAAAAGCAAACACACCCAAGTTTGCATGTATCATCAAACATGATATAATCTTGTGCATAAAAAATATATCACATATACAATGTGCACAAACAAGTGAGAAAAACATCTTAAGTGAACCAATATTAGTTAATGTAAAGTAATATATCAAATATATAATTATACATTAAATCATTAAATCAACACTTGACTTAATGATCCGGTCATATTGCATATAACCGGCTAATATCAATAGTAACAACTTATCGAATCAACACTTGATCCGATAACCCGGCTATATCGCATATAGCCGATCAATGTCACAAATCGCGAGAATCGAATACAGTATCACATACTGGTATTATTCTCGGTCCCGCACATATCTCATATGCGCTCCTATTTCGTTTCGCTTGAGCCAGAAAACCTCTGTGTAGGACTCTAAAGGCTCGTCAATACGCCGGCAGCAGGTGATGATCATATCAAACACCCACAAGCCGCAAGCGGTCTGCTAAACGTAATGGCCACCCGGGTATTGAGCGATCAGAAGATCGACGAGCAAGCCCGCTCATACTCCTGTGAATCCAACCAGTAACACTTACCGTACAGTCCGGTCTGTTCATCTGATATGTCGCATATCTCGCCTAGGGGTGGTAAACGTCAGACCCCAATAGCTCGATAAGTCGTGTCGATATGAGGTCTATAACAGTTCGAGAAACTACTGGTAACACTTACCAGTAAATCTCAGCAACCCTGGCCAGGGATTTCCGGTTATAGCCAATCGAACACAGCGCAACATCAACTCCCTATACCGGGAGAGACGAATCCCCTCCTATCGCTCATTGCATCCATGTGATTCGGGACTGTACCCAAAAACCACCGTTTTGCACGCCCTCTTGGACATGGTAAGGTGGAAATCAAAGCACAATGGGAATCACACAAGACTCTATGATGATCTCGGGTCAACAGACTAACCTGTACCAGTGTCACCAGATAACTGCCATCTGACGTAAGGTATAATACCATCTGGGAGTTCTCGGCGAGTCCGTCCAGTGTACCCAGTCTCCACTGAGCACCCGCATATCATCTCTGATGTCAAACACCAATGGATATGGGATCATCCATCGCCCATCTGTATGGGTCAAGAAGGTATACGCTAGTCTACTCTGGTATATCGATGCCCTGTCTCGATACACCCACGACTAAGTACCTTGAAGGATGTACTTATGGACTACCATGTCTCCACTAGTATGATCCGCATCATAGTCCAGGTAGTCAAGTACACATCCTAAGGGCTTTACCAATATGTAACAGAGAGACAATCAGTGTACACGTTAAGGTAAAGAGTAACCAGATAGCATACTATCATGTCGAGCAAGAAAGTCCTCCCTATATATGTCCAAGCATCCACTACAATATACATCCTATGTATAGTAATGGCCTCTAGGGCATACATATAACTAACATTTTTTTCCGCTCCTTAGGGAATGTGCAGAGTTGTTTGAAATCCACTATTCATTTATTGAGAATCTTCCTTTGTTCTCATAATGGTTACCCTGCCTCATCATTAGTGAGCCGCCATCTTGATTTTGTAGGGCCCATGTGTTTTGTAACCAATGGTCCCATAAAATAAGTTCTTTGTCGCTTTCTTCCACTGTCTTTTTATATATATACATTTATAAACATATATATTGTAGGGTCCCTAGGCACCCTAATGAGGTCTCATAAGGCATCGAACATGCCATAATAAAATTTTACGGTGCCTACAAACCCTAAACTACGGATCGTTTGCTAGATTTCTAGGAGAAAAAGCTAACTAGTTAACACTTAACTAATGAGAATACGGAAATACAACCTTTGTAGATCCGGTGCTCCACCTCCATAGCTCCGCAACGAAGTCGTCTCCGCTGTCCAAAAGGAATCCGGGCTCTAGCGTCGTCTTCGTCGGAGAATAAGTGAGCTAGGTCGTCGATGTCCATGCCGAAGATGATCTACGTCGAGGCATCGCTAGATCAAGCTCCACCATCACCAAGTCATGAAACTTGTGAAGGAAACACACTCTACTACTTGGCAAGAGGTAGAGGATGAAGAAATAGGAAGTGGGTAAACTTTAGAATTGGATTTCTCACTCATTTCCATCACTTGCCATTGATGGGGCAAGCTTTCTTCACTTGAAGAATGAAGAAGAAGAAGGAAATAGTTATGACAAGTTAATTAGAAAAAGAAAAGAATAATCAAAACTTATCATGACTAAACCATGGTAAAGTGTAGAGATTGAACTAGGGTTAAATCAAATGGTTAGGTTAAGCATGAGATAAGAATGGTGGACAAAGTCAAAGGTTCATGAATCTTCAACTACAAACAAAGAAAGCCACCATTCTTCTCATTTCTTTTTCCAAAAAGAAAATAAATAAATAAATGAATAAATAGATATGAAAAACAAAACCCTAACCATTTAAATAACCATGGTTTAATCTTTACACAAACCAAAAAGCATGTATCATCAAACATGATACAAGCAAATGCACAAAATCATATCACATATATAATGCGCACATCCGAGTGAGAAAATCCATCTAAAGTGAACCAATATTAGTTAATGCAAAGTAATATATCAAATATATAATTATACATTAAATCATTAAATCAACACTTGATTTAACGATCCGGTCATATCGCATATAACCGGCTAATATCCAATGTATCGATTTATCGAACCAATCCTTGATTCGATAACTAGGTTATATCGCATACAACCATTCGACACATTCATCGCGAGAATGGAATACGGTATCACATACACGCATTATTCTCAGTCCCGCACATATCTCATATGCGCTCCTATTTCGTTTCGCTTGAGCCAGGAAACCTCTGTGTAGGACTCTAAAGACTCGTCAATACGCCGGCAGCAGATGATGATCATATCAAACACCCACAAGCCGCAAGCGGTCTGCTAAACGTAACGGCCACCCGGGTATTGAGCGATCTGAAGATCGACGAGCAAGCCCGCTCACACTCCAGTGAATCCGACCAGTAACACTACCGTACAGTCCGATCTGATCGTCTGATATGTCGCATATCTCGCCTAGGGGTGGTAAACGTCAGACCCCAATAGCTCGATAAGTCGTGTCGATATGAGGTCTATAACTGTTCGAGAAACTACTGGTAACACTTACCAGTAAATCTCAGCAACCCTGGCCAGGGATTTCCTGTTATAGCCAATCGAACACAGCGCAACATCAACTCCCTATACCGGGAGAGACGAATCCCCTCCTATCGCTCATTGCCTCCATGTGACTCGGGACTGTACCCAAAAACCACCGTTTTGCACGCCCTTTTGGACGTGGTAAGATGGAAATCAAAGCACAGTGGGAACCACACAAGACTCTATGACGATCTCGGGTCAACAGACTACTCTGTACCAGTGTCACCAGAGAACTGCCATCTGACGTGAGGTATAATACCATCTGGGAGTTCTCGGCGAGTCCGTCCAGTGTACCCAGTCTATACTGAGCACCCGTATATCATCTCTGATGTCAAACACCAATGGATATGGGATCATCCATCGCCCATCTGTATGGGTCGAGAAGGTATACGCTAGTCTACTCTGGTATATTGATGCCCCGTCTCGATATACCCACGACTAGGGACTTTGAAGGATGTACTTATAGACTATCTGTCCCCACTAGTATGATCCGCATCATAGTCCAGGTAGTCAAGCACACATCCTAAGGGCTTTACCAACATGTAACAGAGAGACAATCAGTATACACGTTAAGGTAAAGAGCAACCAGATAGCATACTATCATGTCGAGCAAGAAAGTCCTCCCTATATATGTCCCAGCATCCACTACAATATACATCCTATGTATAGTAATGGCCTCTAGGGCATACATATAACTAACATATATATATATACACGTGTTTGCTTCACTGACAGTTTCCCCTTCCTTTATTTCAGTAACAATGGCTTCTCTTCCATACTTCCTTTTCACCCGCTCGGAGGCTGCCTTTCCTCAGTCACCGTCTGATGAAGAGGTAATGGCGATAATTAGAGCTCACGACCCTAATTGCACCCACTTGCTTTTATAGGGGACCTGGTACGGGCATATCATCCGCGGTCGCCGCAGCTTTCTCTGCGAGATACCAACAGAGCCTACCTACCTATTTTTGCCGATGGAGCGTCCACGGACCGCCTTCGCTGTGAAGATGTTGAATTGGACCCCCATGGGACGGCTTGAGCCGTCGACAACTGGGATTCCAAACTACCCTGTGCCGGCTATAGACATCTTAGGGCGTCGAATCTGCCAAGGTGAAGCCCAGCCCTGGGGACAGGTTTACAAAATAGGGCTTACTCCTCGACATCCCACGGGCTACCTTCTCTGGGCTCGTTATATCCTGTCTGCCCATCGTGCGTGACTGCAGAGGGTCGGGCTCTATCAAGCGATGTACGTGTCTCTCTTCCACTATCATTCCCCCCATGTCTGGTGGGTTAAGGCTTTCTTAAATCAATGGAATCTTCCTACCAACACCTTCTTGCTAGGGGACCGTGAAATTTCAATTTCCCTGGAAGAGTTTCGTGAGATCTCGGGGCTGCCGATCAAGGGGATGCTCTATGAAGAACTACTGCCTCCTGATGAGTATGTTTTTGAAACTGAGCCTGCTATGCTCAACGGCCTGTCAACTGAAAACGCCGTCCACCACAAGCACCCAAGTCTAATCAAGACTCTGGGCATTTTTGAGAAGCTATTCACAGAGTCAGAGAAGCAGGGTGTCACTTTCAAAAGCTTTATCGCCTGCTTCCTTCGCGAAGACGTTCTATCAAAGACGGCTCCGAAGTTTGCGAGTATCAACGACCCCTTCGGGTTCGGTTTAAATAAGCTACAGGCTAAAGAAGAGGATTTGCCGCAGTTCTACATTCCAATCCTATCGGCTGTACCTTTTGAGTCGATCGCATCTCCTGGCATAGATGAAGAGACTTTCTTCGCGGGTTTTATCAGCGTCTGGCTCAGCTGGTTTGTCATTCCAATGCACCGTCGATTCATGAGAGCTTCAATCATTTACCCTGCTCATCGCATCGCTGGAGGGACGTGACTAGCCATGGGCATTGAGGGGCTAGCGCATCTGTATCATGGGCTAAGCGCTGCAGCCAATACCTCAACACCAGGCGTGAACGTAGTGAGTTTCTCTCTTCATTACTTTATGTCATGGATTGAGATGCATGTGCTAGGGGAATTTGCCGCGTATCAGAGACCCGGCTTTTATGATGCCTACACTTTTCCGTGGCTCATGAGATTGGTGGACGCTTCTGCTCCTGATCCGACTCAGTTCGGAGCTATTCGTGTGCTGCTTAATCCCTATGCCAATGCGGGCGGGATGGTATTTAATGATCAAGTCCTCTCTGCTCCTTCAGGACCAATTCAATAGCTTTGTGACTCGTCAAAAGATGGAGCACCCTCCCTGAAGCCCAAGGAAGCCATGCACTTATATTCGATCAGACCGGGTTATCTGGTATTTCGTCAAAACGGTGCGGCCCTTTTTATGCAGTACAACCCACACCACTTTGCTCGGTAACTGGGATATGACCAGGTTGTCCCCTTTGAGGTGTTTACAGTTGAGCACATCCCGTCGTCAGAAGTTGTTCATGACGCCGCTCATCACTTCATGCGGCTGAACACCGGCTCTCGCT
The DNA here is from genome assembly GCA_030015575.1 of Agapanthus africanus. Classification (NCBI taxonomy): domain Eukaryota; kingdom Viridiplantae; phylum Streptophyta; class Magnoliopsida; order Asparagales; family Amaryllidaceae; genus Agapanthus; species Agapanthus africanus. The sequence continues at coordinate 122,107 of JASDDO010000335.1, forward strand.
TCGTGATTCCCAAGGCTGACTACATTCCTCGATGTGTGGGGGCTTTCACGGGCTGGTACCACCACCGAGTCAGTCCTATTATTGTTGAGGAGAGGAGGATGCTCCTTGGATATAGGGTTCCCACTCCGATCCAGGCTACGGGAGTCCCGCCGCGACCGCGAGCTGTGGTTCACCCTCCCCTGAGAGATGCTGGTGTTGTGCTTATTCCTGAGATGGCGGAAGTGGATCTAACTCGCACAGCTGGTATGCCACCGCGCACTAGAGCTCAAGCAAGGGCCAATAAGGCGCCAGTAGTAGTATCATCAGCTGCGGCGTCAGCAATGGCAGTGTCGTCATCGGTAGCACGGCCGAGTAAGGATATTGAAGGAGAAGTGGGTCAACGCCGTAGCAAAGCACCGAGGGGAAAGAAGCGATCGTCTTCTGGTGCTAGTTTTGGGTCAAAGAGGCGAAAGAGGACGGTCACAAATCTGCTCGACTTTTTAGTGGAATCCGAGCCCATTCTTCAGGACGAACCAATAGCCATGCAAGAGCCGGATGGTGGTCTTCTTTTTCCCGGTTCATCTGCCGAGGAAGCCGCGCAATTGGCTGAGGCTATAAGACGCTCCCAGGTTGAAGCTGAGAATGTAAGGGTTCCGAAGAGGCCTTATCCTGCCGTCATCTTCTACAAAGATCCTCCATCGATAAGGAGAATATTTATAAGTCCTTTGGAAGAGGGAGGCGAGAGAGCCTTTAAGCAGCCTATCTCAGCCGACGCCGAAGATGCATTGTCGCTGTGGACTGGTGGCCACGAGTCTACCCTCGCACCCCGGCGAGCACGAATTCTTAAGAAGGAACGTCGTCTTGAAAAAGCCATACTAGAGGCTCCTTTGCGCATTGGTATACTCATATATCTTATTGTAATATTTTTGCACTGCTCATATATATATATATATATATATATATATCCTTATCTTCGCGAAAACTTTGCAAGGACTTCGGCAATGGTAGAGGATCTGAGTTTGAGTCGCGCCTTGACTATGGACTCCGCAAATATCCCCGATGAGACACTAGTAAGTGTGGAGGGGGTGAATACAACTGTTTTTCCTGCCATGGAGCTCTCGTCGGTGACTCCTGTTCCCCCGGTGCTTGCTCCCCCGGCAGAGGCATCTTCATCGGCCGCGGATTCAATGGATCTTTCTAGGGACGGCCCGGAGACTAGGGGACAGGTAGTCGAGGCTACCGTCATTTCATTAGAGCCTGCAGTGGTGGCCGCTGCTCCTCAGTTCGAAGTTGTTATACCGGCTCGCGTCCCCGATGATGTGCCTGGGGGCATGGAGGAGGCCGCCGAAGCTGCTATTCCTCCAGTCCAGAGTGGGAGGAGCATCGAGGGTAGCCTTCTATATTTTATATTAATAATCTCTCCATTATCTGACACTTTCTATTTTTTCAGAGTTGCGTGGATTGGCGGCGTCCATCATGGACTTGTCCACCAGGAAGTCTTTTCAGCGTCTGTTAGAGATGGCTGCTCCGCAGGCGATATCCCCTCAACGCATCGTCCTCTCTTCCGGGCAGGGTTAGTGTTATTTGCCTACTCCTCATGGCATTATTATTATTTTTTATAACGATATTGATGCCTTATGCAGTTCTGGAGGCCGATGACAAAGTTGAGATTCTTGACGGGCCTGGGGATCCTTCAGACCTTTCTTGCATGACCGTGGGTAAGTAAAGTTTCAATGTTGTTCCACCCGCTCTTTACTTATGAGTCTCGTTGATTGTTTTCTATGAATCTTAACAGCTTTGCTAGTTCTTATCACGCTGGAATCTCGCATCATGATGCCGCCTGGCCCCTATGCTCTACGTGCCTCGGAACGAATGGCAAAGCTAAGCCTTCACTCCTTGTCAGCTCTGATTGAAGACCTTCGTGCTGGCAGTCTGATCACGGCCGAACCGTTTACCGCTGAAGCCAACGGTTCTCTTCCCTTTCTTGCCACTTACCATAGCAAAACATTGATGCAAGTCTGGATTGAGTTCTGTCGTCAGGTGGAGGCTTGCTTGCATATTCTTGAATGTACACGCCTTCCTTCAGAGGTTGTGGCTGCAAAGGCGAGCTTACGGGGGCTGATTGAGCGGTGCGCTGCGAATATGCTATCATGCGAGAAGAGGCTCAGCCGAAAGTTTTCGGAGAGGGAGCTGGCTTCCAAAGCGCTGAGGGAACTTCAAGCTAATCTTACGGCCAAGACCACTCAGGCATATGAACTTTGGCGGGTACTTCAAGAAGCTATCAAGAAGGTGGTAGCCATTGATAAAGCCGTCATTTTCACTCGCGAAATGGTCGAAGCTCATAAGGTTACCGAAAAGGAGCTTGAAAGTCGGCTTGCCTCGTACCAGGCCCAATAGGCTCAAGCGGAGGCCCGTCTCTTAACGATAATAAATCATGAAGCTGAAGCCCAGCGGAAAAAGGATAAACTGGCAAACCTATTAAATTGTCCGCCGGCTTGAAGAATTGTATATTTTTTCTATTCTTCTTTTGTACATACTCCTGAAGAAGAGTATTTTTTTATTCTTTCATAAATTGTACTTTGTATTCATTTTAAATCATGAATAAAAGACATATTTTGCTTCATGATGATGTGTCCCTTTTTAGTAAATGCATATTGTGGATAATCTATTTTGATCTCCTTGTAAGATAGCGATGGCTTAGGAGTCAGGTTAAGATCTGTCTCCTAAGGCTTTCCAACTTTACGAGCCATGAGGGTCTCATAAAAGTATTTCTCCTTACGAGTCGTGAGGACCTCATAAGTGTGTTTTCTCTTGAGGGTTGCAAGAATCTTACAAGAGAGTTTTTCTTGCTTACAAGTCGAGAGGACCCGTAGGAGATTATTTCCTTTCTTGTCGGAGAGTGTGGCCTTTAGAAAATCTACCTTGACTTCTCCGCGAAGCAACGATGGCTTGGGAGACAGGGTTAGGATCTGCCTCCTAAGACTTTTCAACTTTATGAGCCGTGAGGGTCTCATAAAGAATTTTCTCCCTGCAGGTCGAGAGGATCCCATAGATGTAATTTCTCCTTGAGAATCGTGAGGATTCCTAAGTGCGTTTTCTCTTGAGAATCGTAAGGATCTCACAAAAGAGTTTTCTCCCTTACGGGTCGTGAGGACCCGTAAATGATGGATGAGGTTGACATTATCCACATTTCACGGAGTCAAGAGTTGCTCTGGCCATTTCCCACGGGGTCAAGATTGACTTTAGCCGTGTTCTATAGGACCAGGATTTGCTCTGGATGCTTCCCACGGGGTCAGGATTGATATAAGCCGTGTTCCACAAGGACCAGGTTCCGCTCTGGACGCTTCCCACGGGGTCAGGATTGACATAAGTTGTGTTCCACGAAACCAGGATTTGCTCTGAGTGCTTCCCACGGGGTCAGAATTGACATGTTCCGCAAGGACCAGGATCCGCTCTGGACGCTTCCCACAGGGTCAGGATTGACATTAGCCGTGTTCCACGAAACCAGGATTTTCTCTAGGCACTTCCCACGGGGTCAGGATTGACATAAGCCATGTTCCACAAGGACCAGGATCCGCTCTGGACGCTTCCCACGGGGTCAGGATTGACATTAGCCGTGTTCCACAAAACCAGGATTTGCTCTGGATACTTCCCACGGGGTCAGGATTGACATAAGCCGTGTTCCGCAAGGACCAGGATCCGCTCTGGACGCTTCCCACGGGGTCAGGATTGACATAAGCCGTGTTCCACGTGACCAGGATTTGCTCTGGGCATGTCCCACAGGGTCAGGATTGACATAAGCCATGTTCCACGAAACCAGGATCCACTCTGGACGCTTCCCACGGGGTCAGGATTGATATAAGCCGTGTTCCATGAAACCAGGATTCACTCTGGACGCTTCTCACGGGGTCAGGATTGACATAAGCCGTGTTCCGTAAGGACCAGGATCCGCTATGGACGCTTCCCACGGGGTCAGGATTGACATTAGCCGTGTTCCATGAAACCAGGATTCGCTCTGGACGCTTCTCACGGGGTCAGGATTGACATAAGCCATGTTCCGCAAGGACCAGGATCCGCTCTGGACGCTTCCCACGGGGTCAGGATTGACATTAGCCGTGTTTCACGAAACCAGGATTTGCTCTGGACGCTTCCCACGGGTCAGGATTGACATAAGCCGTGTTCCGCAAGGAACAGGATCCGCTCTGGACGCTTCCCCTGGGGTCAGGATTGACATAAGCCATGTTCCACGTGACCAGGATTTGCTCTGGACGCTTCCCACGGGGTCGGGATTGACATAAGCCGTGTTCCATGTGACCAGAATTTGCTCTGGATGCTTCCCACGGGGTCAGGATTGACATAAGTCGTGTTCCGTAAGGACTAGGATCCGCTCTGGACGCTTCCCACGGGGTCAGGATTGACATTAGCCGTGTTCCGCAAAGACCGGGAGGGGTTGACTCTCGGTTGTCGGTGCATCGTCGAGTCAAGGAACTGGGAACTTTGCCGCAGCTCCGATTTGTTGATATTGCGTCTGTTGTAATGAGACGAATGTTGAGATGATCTCCAGGCTGTCTGTGAACCATCGAGATGTGGCTTCCATTTCTGATGGAGCCTGGTGGGAAGGTATGGTTCCTTCTTTGTTTGTGCCCCTGGATTGTATACAGGGATCGATGTGATCTCACCTGTAGGGCAAAAAGTTTCATTTTATATATTTCTTTCCGCGATGCTCTATCATTTCAGCTATTATATCGCGAAAGTCGCGATTGCCCAATCATTTTGGCTATTTTTTGCGGTGCCCAATCATTTCGGCTATTTATTTTTATTTACTCGTTGCTTTTTATTGTGAGTTGCCCAACCATTTCGGCTATTTCATATGCATACATTTTTACTTGCTAATTTTGTTGCAAGTTGCCCCATCATTTCGGCTATTTCATATGCATTCGTAGCTCGCTGACTTTTCGCTACGAGTTTGGGATTTGATACCGATTTAGGCATCAGCATCACTACAACTGGGATATTGCCAGGAGCGAATTATCATTTGCCTTTGTCGATGTCGAACAAAGGTGGCTTAGTAAACAGGGTTAGGATCTTATCGACTAAGGCTTTTAACTTTACGAGCCGTAAGGGTCTCATAAAGGTATTTCACCCTACGAGTCGTGAGGATCTCGTAGGTGCATTTTCTCCTTAAGAACCATGAGGAGTCTTAAGTGTATGGTCTCTTATAAGTCGTAAGGATCTTACAAGAGTGCTTTTCTCCTTATAAGTCGAGAGGACTTACAAGTGTCTTTTGCCATATAAGCATATCCCCAGTCTCTAGTGGGACTCTTGTTTAGGGAAATGTTTATTCATGCCCGTGGATTGTATACAAAAGTCAATACTGAACTGCTTGTAGAGCAATGCTAGAGGTTGCGATGGCTTAAGAACAGGTTCAGATCCCTATAGCTTAAGGCTTTTGAATCTTATAAGCCGTGAGGGTCTCATAAGAGGGTTCTCCTTACGAGTCGTGAGGATCTCACAAGTGTAATTTTTCCTTAGGAATCGTGGGGATCCCTAAGTATGTTGCTCCTTTGTGAGTCGCAAGGATCTCACACAGGTGGTTTCTCCTCACAAGGTCGAGAAGACCTTGCAAGTGTCTTTTAATGAGATTGCGCCCTTTCGGGTTTTCACAAAACTCGCCGGTAGCCCTACTGTTTTTACTCACGGGGCCCTTTCGGGTTTTCATCCGTGCCCATTTTGCTTATGGTCATACCGTTTTCTTCTTTTATTTTATTTTTTTTTTTTTTTGTCGACCTTGGGATGCTGCGGTCCATAGTAGTTTATCGACGTCTCGGTCAACAGCCAGTTTTAGGACATAGTGGTCCATGGTTAGTTTTAAGACGTTTCGGTCCGAAAGCCGGCTACTACTTATAGAGTTTGGGCTTAGGAAGATAGCGAGCGGACGTAGGCGTCGTCATCTATCGTTGACCTAGGCCGTGACTCCTCAGGCGTAGTATTTTTTCAGGAAGTGACCGTTTATTGGCCTGAAAGGTCTTTCGCCATCCATGTCCATGAGTAGATAGGCTCCACCCTGGTAAACTTTATCTATGATGTACGGGCCTTCATAGTTCGGCTCGAATTTCCCCCGCTTAGCATGATTAGGGACCATAGGTCTTTTGACCACTAACACGAGTTCGCCTTGGCGGAATGTTCTCGGCCTAGTCAATCTCTTATATGAGCGCGTCATCTTTACTTTATAAGCCTCCAAATTTTGTTATGCCATGAGCCGGGTTTCATCAAGGGTATCGAGCTCCTCAAGCCGAAGGTGAGCATTTTCTTCGTCTGTTAGCTCGCAGTGAACCGCCACTCATAGAGAGGCTAATTCTATCTCAAGGAGGAGTACCGCTTCTATGACGAATACCAATGCATACGGCGTTGTGTTCGTGGCTGTTTTGAACGTAGTTTAATACGCCCAGAGAGCTTCATGCAGTCTCTCGTGCCAGTCCCTCTTATTTTGAGACACCATCTTTTTCACGATCTTCGTCAAGGTCTTGTTAAAAGCCTCAGCTAGACCGTTAGCTCGGGGATTATAGACCGATGAATATCTCCAGTCTATGTTATGCTGTTGTGCGAAGCGGTTGATCTTATGGCTTCTATAGGCTGGCCCGTTATCGGAGATAATCTGTCGCAGAGTGCCAAACCGGTAAATGACGTGTGTCTTGAAGAAATGGAGTATATTCTCCGTCTTCACTTCTCTCAGTGGTACTACTTCCGCCCATTTGGAGAAGTAATCAGTTGTTGCCAAAATGAATCGATGTCCTCTGGATGATGCTGGTTCGATGGGCCCGATTATGTCGGTTCCCTACATTTCGAATGGCCAGCTAGCCACCATCGGATGTAGTGGATTTGGATGCTGGTGGATAAAGTCCCCGTGAATCTGGCACGAGTGGCACTGCTTCGCGTATTCGAGGTAGTCTTGGATCATCGTGGCCTAATAGTAACCCATCCTTTTGATTTTTAGTTTCATCTTTGGCCTGGCTTGGTGAGAAATGCAGAGTCCGTCGTGAGTTTCTTGGACGACTCTCCTTGCCTCTTCAGGTCCTAGGCATCTCAGCCATAGTGAATCAAATGATCTCTTATACAGAGTATCATTGACAAAGGCGAAGGCTAGAGCTCGTTTCATGAGCTGATGTCTTGACGACGCATCTTCAGGTGTTCGACGGGATTTGAAGTAGTCTATAAAGACTTCTCTCCAATCCTTAGCTTTTTCCTGGTATTTTATTTGCAGAGCCATTTGCTCGGTCGCTCCCTTTTCTTCGGAAGGTTCCGGAGATACTTCTGCCGGTGCGAGAACCCGACGGCTTTGCACAACGATCCTCACGTCATCGAGGTTTTCGTCGGCCTATTCTTTAGCGAGCTTGGCTAATGCATCCGCCTTGCTATTTTCCGCACATGGTATGCTCTCCAGGGCATAGGCAGGGATTTGAGTCAGCGGTTGCTGCACTCTCTCGCCGTATTTCACCAACTCTGATTTGCACGTTTGATAGTCTCCGTTTACTTGACTAACGACCAGCTAGGAGTCTCCGTATATAAGAAGGTTCTTGATTCCCATGTCGACAGCGATCTCAAGACCTGCTATCAAAGCTTCATATTCGGCTTCATTATTCGTCTTCGGGTCTGTTAAGGAGAAGGCAGAGCGTATTATCCTTCCTTGTGGAGTTACGAAGATGAGGCCTACCCCTGATTTGATTATGGGGGTGCTTTGTTTGCGCTTCTCCATCAAAATAGAGTTCCCACCAGGTATCATTCTCTCTTCTTTCCCCGTCGATCGTGTCAAATGCGTGCTCGTCTGGCAATTTGCAGTTCAAAGGAGAATCGGCAGGTATCAGATGCTCAGCGAGGAAGTCAGCGATGGCTTGGCCTTTCACTGCCTTGAGGGGACGATAAGTTATCGAGAACTCCATCAAGAGCAGGGCCTGTTTGGCGAGCCATCCTGTTAATATAGCCTTTGACATCAAATATTTGAGAGGATCCACCTTTGATATGAGATGGACCTCATGTGCCAACGCGTAGTGTTTGAGCTTCGTTATCGCGAAGATCAATGCCAGGCAGTGTTTTTCGATAGGGGAGTAGTTTCTTTCTGCCCCCAGTAGAACTCGACTCAAGTAGTAGAGGGCTCTCTCTTTCCTTTGGTCGTTTTCTTGTGCCCACAGCGCGCCTAAAGAACCTTCGAGGGCAGTTGTATACAGAATGAGGGGTTTTCCCTTGACTGGAGCGGTTAGCACCTGGGGATTCGGTAGGTATTGCTTGATTTCGTCCAGTGCGCTTTGGCATTTGCGATCCCAGACGAATGGGGTTCCCTTCTTCATTAGGTGACTGTAGGGGCGGCACTTTCCAGAAAGATTGGTTATAAATCGCTGGATATACGCGAGCTTCCCTTGGAGAGACCGCAGCTGCTTGAGAGTCCTTGGCGGAGGCATTTCCATGATCGCCTTGATCATCGATGGGTCTATTTCGATGCCTGGTGTCGGACGACGAATCCCAGGAACTTGCCCGAGGAAACTCCGAACGCGCACTTGAGAGGGTTTATCTTCAAGTTGTATTTCCGAAGGCGTTGAAACACGATCTTCAGATGTTCTAAATGTTCCTCGTATGATTTGCTTTTAACTACGAGGTTGTCGATATAGCATTCGATGATTTCATGTATGAGGTCATCGAAAATCTTCGTCATGGCCCTCTGATAGGTGGCACCGGCGTTCTTTAGACCGAAGGGCATCACCTTATAGTAGAATATACCTAAAGGGGTCCGAAAAGCGGTGTGCTTCTGGTCCTCGGGATGCATCTTTATCTGATTGTACCCTGATGAGCCGTCCATGAAAAAGAAAACTTCATGAGTGGACGTATTATCTATCGTCATCTCGGTGGCCGGTACTGGAAAGTCATCCTTTGGGCAAGCTTTGTTGAGATCCCGAAAGTCCACACATATGCACACCGTCCCATTTTTCTTCATCACTGGGACAATGTTGGCGATCCAATCAAGGTATTGAACCTCCTGGATAAAGCCAGAGTCGATTAGCTTCTTGACCTCGGCGTTGATGCTCATCTCAAGCTCGAGCCGCATCCTTCTCGGTGCTTGTTTGATTGGCTTGACGTCTGGGGAAATCGCCAATTTGTGGACAGCAATCTCTGGATCTAATCCCGGCATCTCGGAATAGTTCCATGCGAAGAAATCTTTATATTGTATGAGCACGTCTTTAAGCGTAGCCTCCTTTTCTTCAGACAACAGTTCACTGACGGACGATTGTCGCCTTTCTCAAATTCTCCTGCTCTTTAACGTCGGCCGTGGGTCGTTTGCCGTTCCCAAGTCGATTTTTCTGAGGTTATCTGCAGTAGTATGTATCCCATCTTCTAGCTCTTTTGGCACCAGTGGAAACTCAGAGATCACCTCGTCATCATCGTTTTCGAAGCACCAGGGGAGATCAGCTATATCTTCGCATATTCCTTCTCCTGACATCGTTATCACGTGATAAGTGCGAGATCGCTTCCAAGACCGATGTTGATCCGGTTCTACTCTCATGGCTTTGGGTTCATGCTTCTGCGGTAGGGTTACCCTCCAACTGCTGGATAGAGCGAACTTGCCAAGTTGATACTGGTCTTCAACCCAGTTCTTGAAGGTGAAGCAGTCTTCGAGAGAATGTCCTATTGCTCGGTGATAGGAGCAATAGTCTGGGTGAGAAACCTTATCTACTTGCTCGGGGTGTTTGGACTCCGGGAGTGTTATCATCTGATGTTTCATGACAAGATTGAATATCTTTTTTGTCTTTTCTTGGGGAAAAGAATATTCTCGACCCATCTTCTTTATAAGAGACGGATCTCGGCTGCTCGATTCTTGACCACGTGGCTTCTTAGATCTGCTATGCTGCTGCCGAACGTTTTTTTCGTCCTTTGGTTTATTTTTGCCTCTGCGTCGGGTCTTTTGTATGACAAGTTAGTGACGAGAGCATTGTCATTCTCCGTGGCCTGCTATATGAGGCGCTGCGTCCTGTCTTTCTTGTAAATGGCCATTTCGCGACTATGGTTATCTCGGACCTTTTGACCCGCTTCCCTTATTAGCTTGTCCATCTTCTCTTCAAACGACGGACTTAGTATTTTCATGGTGGGACCTCGTTTTGGTTCAGGGTCAGCGTCTTTTAACAGAACATCTCCTTCTTCATCAAAGTCATGTATAACGCAGCAGTCATGGAATCGTTCCCGTCTCTTGGATTGAACATATCCAAGCCCGATCGTTTCTATTCTGCCGTTGGGCAATTTTCGCTGAGTTCCGGGGACATCCCAGATCCTATTGTAGAACTGAGCTTGTCGAGCAGTCTGTTTGAATGGTACGCCTTAGCGCCTCAACATCCTTTTTAATCCTTCTGTGTAATATCTGGGCAGACGGATGGGCTGGAGCCTGTCAAGTATCGAATCGGCACCATGCCAAATTTCTTTTTCCACTTTGGTCTCCGTTGATCGATAAAAGAGAATTGCCTTTTCATCTCTTCACCTGGGAGGGACGTAAAATGTCTGCAGTTCCTGCACATTATAGGCATCAAGCGCGTCTAGCTCTTTGTAATGCTCTTGCGGAACCATGGCAATTTGCAAACTCTGATCATCGTCAGCGAAGGCTTGTATTGATGGTCGAACAGAAAATACGGCATTGACCTCATCTTCCGAGTCGCTGCCGAAAATCAACATAGGGATGGACGGTCCTGGCTTGTTGCATTAGGGCGGTCCTAAATAAACTATTTCCTCTTCCTCCTCAGTGTCACTCCCGAAGACCAGAATAGCGGTGATAGCTTTGTTCTTCGGTTTATGACATATTTCCGTGTCCTCGAAATCTGGTAAGAAGTATTTTGCATCTTCGTACTTTCGGACTTCATTCATGGAGAATGGGTTCAACTCCCCTGTCACAGTATACTCGAGACCATCCTTGAAATGCTTCATGTACTGGTGTTGTGTAGAAGGGATGATGTTGTACTCGTGTAACCAAAGCCTGCCGAGCAAAGCGTTGTAGCAAGTTTTGGCGTCAATGACATGAAACTTGATGTCCGTAACAAGCAGCCCAAAGCGTAGTGTCAATATTACAGACCCGAGCGTCCGTGATGACTGGGAGTCAAACCCGGAGATGGTGATTTTATCACGAGCGAGGTGCTGAACGCTCATGCAGATTTCCTTCAACACTCTTACATTGAGGAGATTGACGGAGGATCCATTGTCAACCAGGATTTTGCCTATCTTGATATCATGACAGTATCCGGAGACATAAAAGGGACGGTTATGCTCGCACGTCCCGAGAAGGAGATCTTCATCGCCGAAGGTGATATCGGCTGTGTGCACTTCTTCCAGCTCGTCCTTCATCTTTTCTTCGGTGAGGAAAGCTTGGAATTGCTCGGGCTCTTGCAGTGCTTTGATCAAAGAATCTCTCGCCTCTTTAAATAGCAGAAGGGCATCGAGAATGCTGAGCTATGAGGGTATCTTCCTCAGGTATGCCAGAACGTTGTAATCCACCTTACTTTTCTTGGGCGGGTCCTTGGCTGTCAGCTCTTCGACGGCTTGGTCATCGAGGATGATATCCTCAGGGACATTTTCTTTTCCCTTATCCTTTTTGTTCGACCCCTTGTTCACGGGTCCGAGATTCTTTTCAGGTAATGTGTGATTGCGCAGCTGAATGTTCTTACAGCTCTTCGGTTCTTCCTCTTTTCTCGAGGTGGATTCTTTAAAGAGAGGACTAAGAGTCATTTCCTCGTCAGAGTCGCTCCCGAAGGTGAGAACTTGCGATCCCCCGTAGTCAACCATATGACAATTGCCAGCAGTTCTTTTGCGTTCCTCGATCGTATTTCTTTGTTCCCGACGAGTTTTACGTTTCATCCGCTTGAAATGTTGTCGGTGAGCAAAAAATCCCTGCCACCAGCTTTTAAAAGCGTTGCACTCTTCGGTGGGGTGCGCAATCTTTCGATGATATAAGCAGTAGCTAGGATGTATATCTGCTTCATCAGGAGTGTTTCCTTCGGAGGGTGGCAGCTTCATTCCCATCGATATGGCTTTCGTGAACATCTTCCTCGTCTTGAACCTGCTTTTATTTGCAGCGGATGTACTTTGATCTGCTGGGAGTGTTTCGACCCTTTCGTCCAGTCGCCGGCGTTTGGCCTTTTCAAATATGGCCATCTCGCACTCTCGATCAGCTTTTCTTTTAAGAAGAGCTTCATTCAGGAATGCATCAATCATTTCATCTGATGGTCCTAGAAGTTCCGGCTCAGGATTTGCCCCCGGTTTCTCTGCGTAAGGAGCTTCTTCACCGTCTATCGACGAGTGAGAGATCACATGACAGCTTGCCACATAATCGTCAGACTCATCTGACGAGTCTTCTCTATTGACATCATCTCCGTCCTTAAGGACATGGCTGAGAAATTCTTGGAGTGTGGCTATGGTCCGCGCCTTCTGGTTATATTCTTCCAGAGCGTCGATATATTTTTGCAGGTCCGTGCGCTTGTCATTAAGCTTCATGGGCTTTTTGGTTTTCTTCTTCTTTTTTGAAGACTTTGACGGCTGGGTGCGAGCGCTTTGATTATCACCACTAATTTTTGGAGTTGGGCGCGGTTTCAGCATTCCCTCGATGATCTCGGGTTCCAGTGGATTTTTCCACCTGATTGTCGGGCATGTTTGGAGATCCTTCAGCATTCTTTTTGTCTTGGCTGAAGAACGACCTCCCATGGAGCTTCTTCTACAAAAGAGCATGATGCCCCCGGTGTGTCCGTACATTTAAGAGCGTGCGGCTGCGGCGGGCTTACTTTCCAATTCTCAGATAGTGCGAACTTGCCCTGTTGGTATTGGTCTTCGATCTAGCCTTTAAAGACGAAGCAATTTTCAATTGGATGGCCTATCGTTTGGTGACAGGGGTAATAATTGGGATTATTAGCCTCACCGGGTTGCAATGGGCGTTTTGGAATCGGCAAATTAATGAGCCTGTTGCGAACCGCCAACTCGAACAATCTCCTCGTTTTGTCCCGGGGAAACGAATAAGAGCGCTTTATTTTCTCATTATAGAATTGCCGTCTCTCGCCTAGGTGATCAGTTAATTTTGGACCACTGGGCTGCTGTTGAGCATTAGCGACGAAGGTCGCTTTCCCTTTCCCTTTTTCATTCCGCGGCTCCGGCTTCGAAGAGGAAGGCCTGTGACCTATCTGGTCCATTTGGGCCAGCTTATCAATCAAGGACTGGAAAGTGGTTAGCTTGAAAAACATCATAAATTGGGAGATGGTCGCTTGAGGGTCGAGAGTACCCACGAACATGCCCACCGCAGGCGCTTCTTCGATGCGCTGCTCGCACTTCGACCATAAATTCCGCCATCGTATTGCGTATTGCACCCATGTTTCGCTTGGCTTTACCCTGGCGTTAATTAATGTGGTGATCGGGGTGTGCTCGCTAGCGCTTGCAAATCTCTGTGTAAACAGCAGCTCCATCTCCGCAAATGTCTTGATAGAGTCATTTGGAAGTTCAAAATACCACTCGAACGCCTTCTCCGACAAGCTGCCAACAAATTGGCGGAGCAGAAGTTTATCATCACCTCCAGTGTTGCCGTACAAGGCTCTGAATTGAGCGACGTGCTGATGCGGATTTCCCGTCCCCTTATATACGTGGAATTTGGGGATCGTATATCCTGGCGGATACTTGATCTGATCGTACCATCCTGGATATGGTCGCCCAGTTCTAACAATTTGCCCAGCCGCTTCATTCGCTTGGTGAACTCGTATCTGCTGAGCGATGTAATTATCCAGAACGGTCTTGGAGATGGTCTCCTCTTTAGCTGCTGAAAGAGCCGGAGGAGGGGTCAATGTCTCCCCTCTGTCGTCTTCAATGATAATCGGGGGGGTCTTCAGCTGGAGGATCCGGCTGTAACATCATCCCGGCCATGTCTTGGAATAAAAGAGCCATTCGTTTTATGTTGGCCGCTTGTTCCGTGGCCTCCTTTTCTTTCCACTCGAGCATTCTTCGGAGGAATTCAGCATCAGTTTCTTGTTCCTGACGCTGCTCTGAGGTCTCTGGACTTTCTTTCGGCCCAGTGAATGCGGCCATTGCAGCCAGCATCTCCTGAAGTTTCTGCTGCTGTTGTTCTTGAGCCTTCGTTATCGATCGGGTAAGCGGTCGATGACCCATAGAAGCATGGCTTTCCTCTTTTCCGGAAGCCATATAAACAGTGTGCACCACCATACCCCCAGACTTAGGGCATTTAGGTTCGGTGTCCTTGCGGTTTTTCGCGGACACGGGGGCCTTCTCTGGCCTCCTTCTCTTATGAGCGGTTGAAGTTGAGGGAGCCGTTGCACCGAGTACCCAGACAGATGACATATTTTGTGGTATCATGGGATAGTCATTTTCTTGCCGAGCTTTAATCTTCTTTGATCGGCAGGAATAGTCTTGGTCAATCACCGATTCCTGGACCTGTCGCTAGACTTTGTAAATTCTGGAGGACAGCCGCTGAGGGGGCTGCTCCGGCTTCTTTTCCGTAGCATCCTCCATAGGTGGAGGAGATCTCTTCAGCACGGCAGTTGGAGAGTTTTTGCGCAACCTCCTTAGTGGTTCAAAGCTGTTCCCAGTTGAAACAGCAGCATCGATTTCCACCGTTGGAGCTGGAGGAGTCAATCCAGAAGGAGAGTTGCCCCCAGCCTTACTTATTCGGCGTCAGTGGTGACGTCGAGTATGTCGAGCCGTTAGGATTGTCTCAATTATGGGGATGGCTTCATCATGCCCCCTATTTTGGCAAAGGGTTATCGCCGGCGTCAGCCTCTTGAAGACCGATGTCCGTTGAGAAGCTATATCCAATCTGTCAAAGACAGACCTCTAGGCAGGGGAAGCATCTTTGAGGACTTTTCCTGGAGTGGGAGCTGGAATAGTCAGTCTTGTGAAGACCGACCCTTTGGCAGGAGAAGCCGCTTCGACGACTTCAGAATCAGGAATAGCTATCCTTTTCGGGATAACCCCTTCTGGTATTGCGGGCTTCTTCATAGGTCCGAATAAGCTTTGGCCCAGTCTGTCAAAGACTGAGGCGTTGGCGCTGTACGACCCGTTGAGAGGGGTCGCAATAGTGGTAAGTCGATCAAAGACCGACTTCTTTGGGGCTTCCTGCAACGGCAGCGGGGCATTGAAGTTCATGGGTGGGAGCATGGGCCCGAAGAATAGCCCAGTGGTGGCCTGAGTCACCTGATCCACCGGCATTATAAAAACAGAGGCCGCCTGAGGCCCGTAGGTCACTCCTCCTGCGGGGACGGGGTGAGAGTTATTGCCATTGTTGCAGCTTGTGCAGTTGAAAGTCATTTGATCTTCTTTTTTCTGCACGAGAGAAAAACCAAATCTTAGTATCTCGAACCCAAGGGCAACCATATTAAACCGCGATTCGTTCGCGAACACGACACATGAAGTGTGGAGTGAAAAGAGGAAAAGGTCCCACCGGGCGTGCCAGAATCTATTCCCCTCCGAAACACAGAGAGACGCGGCCGCGTAGGTTCGTCTTGCCTGAATTTGGGGGCAGAAGCTAATTGGTGCTATCCGTCCACCTCTCCGAAGATGCCAAGTTGATTTATGACACCACGTATCGAAGGTTTAAACAAATGTGGCCGATGTAGCAGACTTCGTCAGATTCCCCCTCGTTGAGAGGTTTTTGATTGTGAGGACGCTCTTCCCTGCAGGTGCAATCCCCTGCAGTTAATTACGCTACCGCATCACGGTAACTACTTTCTCCTTCTCCAGATGGTCACCTCATGTCGTGTGTGTTTGTTTTGTTTTTTGGTTGCCCGTGAATTGTATACGGAGACTAATTTATGTTGTCGCTCGTAGGGCGTGGATTAGTCCAAATCCGTATCTTCTTAGATTTGGGTTTGGGGTTGGGTTTAAGAATACGTTAGTCTCATTTGAGACTAAGATCAACTTAAATGTTTGTTAAGGATACGTTAGTCTAATTTCAGACTAAGATCAACTTAACGGGATCGTTTAGATCCAACAAAAGAGCATTTAGGCTCTATTGTTTAGTTTAGGGACATTGCGGTCGATTACCAGTTTAAGGACCTGGTGGTCCCATGTTAGTTTAAGGACATCTCGGTCCGGTTTAAAGACATCATAGTCTGTAAAGGTTAAGGACATCATAGTCCGTGGGTTTAAGGACCCCACAATCCAGGTTAAGGACATCATAGTCCGTAGGTTTAAAGACCCCACAGTCCAGGTTAAGGACATCATAGTCCATGAGTTTAAGGACCCCACGGTTCATGGAATGATTGGTTATCGGGACCCGTCACCTCTCTGAAGACGTTGAAAGATTACAACGACAAATATCAAAGGAGTGAAGAGATGTACTCTTGAACCAAAGTTGATTGGGAAAATCTGTAGTCCAATTTGGAACTAAGATCAATTAATTAAATTATGAGCGCATGGGCTCAGTTAAATCTGAGTTGAGGACTTATGGCCAACCTGGGCTAAGTCCAATTAGGTTTGAAATGTTGGACCTTTGTTTCGACTGTTGAACACTTGTCTGGGTTCAGCCCCCCATTATTTGGCAATGCTAAATAGGGGTTTGGATTCTGACCATATTTTGTCTTGTATCGAGTGATGAGCACTCATATGCCATATGAGATGACCAACTTTGGAAAACAAAAGTGTATTTGAGGCTCAGTCAAAAAGGAAGTCTTGCTTTAGAAAGACTTAGCCAATTTAGGCTAAGAATGGTTTGAAAATAGCGTTAAACACTAGCACATATTTAGCGGTCACGTGTTCCCACGTGATGAATTGAGAATAGTGTTAAACACTAGGGATGAAACGCTCAAAATAGTGTTAAACACTAAAGAGATGAAGCGCTCACGTGAAGGCACGTGAGGCGCCCTAGGATTGGGCTAAGCTTACTTTATTTTATTCTCAGAATATTCAAATAAGTGTTAAGCACTTAAGTCTTCACGGCCATCACGTATGGGCACGTGATGGGTGCCTATTCATTGATTTATTAAAGTGTTTATTAGGGGTCACGGGGGGATACGTGAGGGTGCCCAAAATTAATTCTGCCTTTTGATTTGTTCCCTTTTGTTTTGAGGGTCACGTGGGAGCACGTGAGGCATTACCTCTGGGCTAATTCCTTCTTATTTTGAGGGGTCCATTAAAGGGTCACGTGGGGGCACGTGAGCATGCTTTATTCATTCCTTTTTGTTCGTTGGGATGAAGGGTCACGTGTTACCACGTGATCGTGTTGGTTACTTAATCTTTACGTGCATGGAGAGCTTCAAGTCTCTTGTTTTAAAAATTAAATTCTTTTGTAAGGTTAAACCCTAGTTTCATTTAGAGGAATTAAATTCCTATGAATTTGGAAGGATTAAATTCTTATGTAGGGTTAAACCCTAGTTTCATTTGGAGGAATTAAATTCCTATGAATTTGGAAGAATTAAATTCTTATATAGGGTTAAACCCTAGTTTCATTTGGAGGAATTAAATTCCTATGAATTTGGAAGAATTAAATTCTTTAAGCTTAATTCTCTCTCTAAGTTTTGGATCTGCATGGCAGAATCTCCCCGATGAGAATTAATTTCTCAACTTGTGGGGAGATCTGCTTCTGCAGATCTTCAACCAAAGGAAGAACAAAGTTCTTATTCAGAAGAGTTAAACTCTTAAATTGAGAATTAATTCTCTTTTATTTTATGGAGCTTAGATCTCTTTCCCCTTTCTCACCTAGGGTTTCTTTCTCTTCTGAAGAAATCTTCTTTTCTCTCTGGAGAATTAAATTCTCTTCTTATTTCTCTCTGTTGTTATCTCTCTCTAAAAAATAAAGATCGATCCCCCCTCTTCTCTTCTTGGCTCCTATTTATAGGAGAAAGAAAAGAATCAGCTTGTTTGGTCAATCTTTCATTGAAAGATTTTAATTGATTTTGTAACCAACATGATCTTTTAGATTACTCAGTGAATTTTATTCACCATTGGATTTTTAATCCAAAAGATATTCTGTTTGTTATTCTTGGTGAATTTCAGGGAAATCTTTCCTTTTATAGAATCTTTCTATAAATTGGTGATTTTTAATCACCATTGGATTTTTAATCCAACGGTGCTCCACTTTACAGAGCACAATCTTTTTTGTTTGGAAATATTTGGAGAAATATTTTTCCAGTTAGGGTTCTCGATTCCCTCTTAATTAGAATTTAATTCTATTAGTTCAGAAGGCATAAGAGCCTATCACGTGTTGGCACGTGATCCCACTGTTTGATCATTTAAATAAAATTTAATTCTATTAATTAAAGCGCTTAGGAACCCATCACGTGTTGACAC
Organism: Agapanthus africanus; assembly: GCA_030015575.1. Taxonomy (NCBI): domain Eukaryota; kingdom Viridiplantae; phylum Streptophyta; class Magnoliopsida; order Asparagales; family Amaryllidaceae; genus Agapanthus; species Agapanthus africanus. Next base: position 140,386 of record JASDDO010000335.1, read on the forward strand.
GTGACCCCCATGATTAAACATTTTAACCAGAATTTAACTCTGTTGTTTTAAAAGGCTCAGGAATCATCACGTGTCAACACGTGACCCTTGGTCATGTGTGGACACGTGACGCCCTATTGGGGTTTTTCCTTGTCGTTTTATTATTCCTTTTAATTCCTTTCGGTGGGTTTAAGGGCCCATCACGTGTGGACACGTGACTCCACTGATTGATTGTTTGATTAGAATTTAATTCTATAAATTAGAGATCTTAGGAATCTATCACGTGTCTGCACGTGACTTCTGGTCACGTGTGGACACGTGATGCCCCTTTGGGGTATTCCTGATATTTTATGAGGGAACAAGGTCCGTGTTTTATTTTGAGCCTGTATAAAACATGGATTCCACGGTCGCGATGAATAGCCAAAACCACATCCCTAGACCCCTATGAGAGCGGCAAACAGCCCTACCAATTCTAGAGTAAGGAGACCCGGAATCAACTCCTCGAGTTGGTCTCCCACTGGACTCCAGAACCCGGTTACTTGTGCTACCCACCTTGGGTCTATCCTAATGCCGAAAAGTAAATAATATACAATGGTGACATCATCCTCAACTCAGAAATGCCCCAATAAAAGAATATTACATACATTGAATTTTACATGAATGAAAATAAAAACTATCATCTCACATAAAACCCCCGGCTATTCAAAAGCGACGATCCAATATAACATATCACAGCAACACATAACATCACATGTCATCAACGTAAGTAAATGTGCGTATCTCAATTGTCGTTGATGTATAGCAACGAGACCGGCGATACACCACATATTACACTTACGGTTGCAGAAAAGAAAGTGAAAAACTACAATATTTGGAGTCCACAATCACCTTAGACACCATAAACTCGAAATATCGCATATTACGGATTTCATGCCTAACTATATGAATTCCATATATTGTATCGCATTCCAGAAAAATTTAGACGACGTTAAACATTCCGATCGAATCAACAAACATCCAAAATTTTCCAAAATGCTCAACACTTGAGCGTAGTTTAAAAATACTCAGCACATGTCACAGTACCAATGAACCAACTGTAGAAGGGTCAACCAATGCCTCACCTGTGGAACCGCGGAACTACCGCAGACCCTAGGGTTTAGCGGCGGTTCTTACGTGCACAGAATCGAGTTAGGGTTTCGTTCTTCTAGAGGGTCCACCACATTACTTGCACGATATTTGAATGTTCTTTAACTATGGAAAAATCCAACTCTTGAAAATTTTCCTGCAAGGGTTAAGTGGGTATTTCATATCCGATCGAACTTTTTAACACCGTCTAAATAACCCGAAAAAAAATTGAATTACGAATACGAAACATTCCAAATTGCCTTTGTAAAAAGATAACATCACATGCAAATTTAGCAAAAACAAACAACACCTGAAATACCAAACCCCAGAAACTGAAACACCCTAAAAAACTGGACCCTGAACTCCCCAAAAGAACTGATCTGGTTGGTTTCCCTAGCCTTGAGCTCGGACAAAATCCGAGGAAAGGTGCCCAATTTTCTATGGTGTTCATTCTATATCACATATAACATTCTGCAGTTGTTTAAAAAAAATTTCGACACCTGAAAAATTTCAACAGAAACTAGGGTTCGTATTCGGGTATTTCGGAGTTGTTTCGGTTTCGTAATCCTACACTATCTGTCTAATTCACTAGCTAGGCCCTGATACCACTGTTGGGTTCCTAAGCACAACAGCAAGATTTCGGGTGGCATCATCCATGCCAAGTTAAAAAATTTGCCATGCTTAAACAACCCTAAACAAGATCTTGAACTAGAGAATCATGCGGAAACTAAAAGCAAACGACTTTACTTCTAAGTGATAGGGATTACAACCTTTGTAGTCCATTCCTTCGCTTCATAAGCTCCAAGTTGTGGTCCCTTCGCTGCGATCATCAAGCTCCCGGACTCTTGAGAGGCTCCATGAGGTGAATGATGCATGCTTGCTTGAAGTCTTCACAATCCAAGATGATCTACTTTGAGGAGACTCAAACTCAAGCTATGACTTCACTAATTAAGGATTAGTTAAGCTAACACCCTAAACTATATGGCTAGTATAGAAGAGGATGATGAAGTAGGAATTTTGCTCACTTTAGATTTTATTCTCTCACTATTTTTCTTCAAGTGCTCAAGTCAAGAGAGCTAGAATTGAGATCAAGAAAGAAGAAGATGAAGTGAATTCTTATGAGGTTAGAAATGCAACCAAGGGTTAAGAATGTCATGGCTAACTCATGTAGAGAATAAACCATGAGCTAGGGTTAAAGGTTAGATTAACAAATATCTTAGTAAATATCTAAAGAGTAGACTTTAGTCAACATGTAAAATATCTCAAGAAAAATCCACAATTTAGAGCAACGGTTAGTTTAAGGACATTTCGGTCCATTGTTAGTTTAAGAACGTCTCGATCCATTGTTAGTTTAAGGACGTTTTGGTCCATTGTAGTTTAAGGACGTCTCGGTCCGTTGTTGGTTTAAAGACATTTTAGTCCGTTGCGGTTTAAGGACGTCCCAGTCCGTTGTAGTTTAAGGACGTTACGGTCCGTTGTTTCCGTGTTTGGGATGGAGATTCTGTTGGATACTACTTTTAGAGTTTTGACTCAAGAAGATAGCGAGCGGACATAAGCGTCATCATCTATCATTGTCCTGAATCATGACACGTCAGGCATAGTACTTCTTAAAGAATCAGCCGTTTATTGGCCGGAAGGGTCTTTTGCCATGAATGTCCATGAGAAAGTAGGCCCTACCTTGGTAGAGCTTGTCTATGATGTACGGGCCCTCATAGTTCGGCTCGAATTTCCCTTGTTTGGCATGATTAGGGATCATTGGTCGTTTGACAACTAGTACGAGTTCGCCTTGGCGGAATGTTCTCGGCCTGGTTAGTCTTTCGTATGAGCGCGTCATCCTTACTTTGTAAGCTTCCAGGTTTTGCTGCGCTATGAGACGATTTTCATCGAGGGCATCGAGCTCCTCAAGCCGAAGATGAGCTTTTTCTACATCCGTCGGTTCATAACGAACCACCACTCGTAGAAAGGGTAGCTCTATTTCCAAGGGGAGTACCGCTTCCATGCCGAATACCAACGTGTATGGTGTTGTATTCGTGGCCATTTTGAACGTGGTTCGATACGCCCAGAGAGCTTCATGTTGTCTCTCGTGCCAATCCTTTTTATTCCTGGACACCGTTTTCTTTATGATCTTCATCAAGGTCTTGTTGAAAACTTCAGCTAGACCGTTAGCTCAAGGATTATAGACTGAAGAGTATCTCCAGTCTATATTGTGCTGCTATGTGAAGCGGCTGATCTTATGGCTTCTGTAGGATGGCCCATTATCCAAGATAATCCATCGCGGAGTGCCGAACCAGTAGATGACATGTGTCATGAATGCAGGGTTACCTAGCATGGCAGCAAGGTTTTGGGAGGCATCGTCCATACCAAATTCAAAAAATTGCCGTTCTAGCTAACCCTAACCCTAGAATCGTTAACTAGAAATCGATGGAAAAGTAAATGCAAACACTTTGCAAGTCTAGTGAGCAAGGAATACAACCTTTGTAGACCGGTTCTTCACTTCATTAGCTCCGTGTAGTCGTCCCTTCGCTGCGATCGTGAACTCCGGACTCTAGAGAGGCTCCCTTGAAGAAACGAACATGCTTGCTTTGAAGACTTCGAGGCCGAAGACGATCTACGTCGAGGAGACGCTAACCCAATCTATCTCTTCACTAATTACAGAATTAGTGAAGCAAACACCCTATACTAAATGGCAAGTAGTATAGGATGATGAAGTAGGAATTTTGCTCACATTAGAAATCATTTTCTCACTCAAAATCATCACCATTGAAAAAAGTTAGAAAGCTTTTGTCAAGAAGAAGAAGAAGAAGAACAAGTGATGAAATGAATTATTGTGTGAGGTTAGAAATGCAACCAAAGGTTAAGCATGTCATGCTTAACCCTTGTAGAGAGTTAACCATGGCCATGGGTTAAAATGTTGGGTTAAACAAATATCCTAAGCTAGACAAAAGAGTGGACAAAGTCAAAGATGCTTACAAGCTTCTACAAGCTTTCAACAAATATCAACCATGATAAAATCCATAATTTTTAATAACTTAATGATAAATATAAAACCCTAATCTTAACCCTAGTTTGGTTCAATCCTCATAAACCCTAGTTGCATTTGTAACCTAGCATGATACATTTAACATATATCACATATATATCAATATATCCAAAGTAAGAAAATAAATATTAAGTTAGCTAATATTAGTTAATGTAATGTAATATATCAAATATATAATTATACATTAAATTATTAAATCAACACTTGATTTAATAATCCGGCTATGTTACATATAACTGACTAATATTATATGTAACAACTTATCGAATCAACACTTGATCCGATAACCCGGCTATATCGCATATAACCGACCAATATCACAAATCGCGACAATAGAATATGGTATCTCATATCGTATCAATCTCGGTCCCGCACATATCACATATGTGCTCCTACTCCGTTTCGCTTGAGCCAGGAAACCCCTGTGTAGGACTCTAAAGACTCGTCAATACGTCGGCAGTAGGTGATGATCGTATCAAACACCCACAAGCCACAAGCGGTCTGCTAAACGTAACGGCCACTCGGGTATTGAGCGATCAGAAGATCAACAAGCAAGCCTGCTCGTACTCCTGTGAGTCCAATCAGTAACACTACCGTACAGTCCGGTCTCTTCGTCTGATAAGTCGCATATCTCGTCTAGGGGTGGTAAACGTCAGACCCCAGTAACTCGATAAGTCGTGTCGATATGAGGCTCATAACGGGTCGAGAAACTACTGATAACACTTACCAGTATATCTCTGAAGCAGCCTTGGCTAAGGATTTCCTGTTATAGCCAATCGAGCACAGCGCAACATCAACTCCCAATACCGGGAGAGACGAAACCCCTCCTATCGCTCATTGCCTCCATATGACTCGGGACTGTACCCAAAAGCCACCGTTTTGCACGTTCTCTTGAACGTGGTAAGGTGGAAATCAAAGCACAGTAGGAATCACACAAGACTCTATGGCGATCTCGGGTCTACAGACTAACCTGTACCAGTGTCACCAGAGAACTGCTATCTGACATGAGGTATAATACCATCTGGGAGTTCTCGGCGAGTCCATACAGTGTACCCAGTCTCCACTGAGCACCCGTATACTGTCTCTGATATCAAACACCAATGGATATGGGATCATCCATCCCCCATCTACATGGGTCGAGAAGCTATACGCTAGTCTACTCTGGTATATCGATGCCCTGTCTCGATACACCTACGACTAGGAACATTTGAAGGATGTACTTAGCGACTACACTGTCCCCACTAGTATGATCTGCATTATAATCCTGGTAGTCAAGTACTCATACTAAGGGCTTTATCAACATGTAACATAGAGACAATCAGCGTACATGTTAAGATAAAGAGCAACCAGATAGCATACTATCATGTCGAGCAAGAAAGTCCTCCCTATATATGTCCAAGCATCCACTACAATATACATTGTATGTACAGTAATGGCCTCTAGGGCATACATATAACTAACAATGAAGAAATGGAGGATGTTCTCCGTCTTCACTTCCCTCAGCAGTACTGCCTCTGTCCACTTAGAGAAGTAATCGGTTGTTGCTAGTATGAACCGATGTCCTTTAGATGACCCTGGTTCGATGGGCCCAATTATATCGGTTCCTGACATTTCGAACCAGCTAGCCACCATTGGGTGTAGAGGATTTGGATGCAGATGGATGAAGTCCCCGTGAATCCGGCACGAGTGACACTGCTTTGTATATTCAAGATAGTCCCGAATCATTGTAGGCCAATAGTAACCCATTCTCTTGATCTTTAGCTTCATCTTTGGCCCGACTTGGTGAGAACCGCAGTGTCCATCGTGAGTTTCTTGGACGACTCTCCTTGCTTCTTTTGGTCCCAGGCATCTTAGCCATAGATAGTCAAATGATCTCTTGTATAGAGTATCATTGACGAAGGTGAAAGACAGAGCTCGTTTCATGAGCTGATGTCTTAATGACGCATCTTTGGGCGTTTGATGAGATTTGAAGTAGTCTATGAAGACTTCTCTCCAATCTGTAGCCTCTTCTTGATCCTCTATTTGGCAGGCTTCTTGTTTGGTCGCTTCCTTCCTTTCAGATGATTCCGGAGATATTTTTGCTGGTGCGAGAATCCGGCGGCTTTGCACAATGATCCTTACGTCATCAAGGTCTTCATCGGCCAATTCTTTAGTGAGCTTGGCTAATACATCCAACTTGCTATTTTCTACCCTTGGTATGATTTCTAGAATGTAGAAGGGATTTGAGTCAGCAGTTGCTGCACTCTTTCGCCATATTTTACCAACTCTGGTTTGCACGTCTGATAGTCGCCATTTACTTAGCTAACGACCAGCTGGGAGTCTCCATATATAAGGAGGTTTTCGATTCCCATGTCGACAGCAATTTCAAGACTTGCTATCAAAGCTTCGTACTCAGCCTCATTGTTTGTTCTCGGCTCTGTTAATGAAAGGGCGAAACGCATTATCTCTCCTTGCGGAGTCACGAAGATAAGGCCCACCCAGGCTTTAATTATGGGGGTGTTTTGCTTTCGCTTTTTCATGGAAGATGCTCCATCGAAGTAGAGTTCCTATCGGGCATTATTTCCTTCCTCCTCCATGTCGATTGCGTCGAACGCGTGTTCATCTGGCAATTCGCAATTTAAGGGAGAGTCGATTAGTATCTGGTGCTCAGCAAGAAAGTCGGTAATGGCTTGGCCTTTCACTGCCTTGAGGGGTCGATACGCTATCGAGAACTCCATTAAGAGGAGGGCCCATTTAACGAGCCTTCTTGTTAGTATAGCTCTTGACATCAAATATTTGAGAGGATCCACCTTTGATACGAGATCGATCTCATGTGCCAAGGCATAATGTCGAAGCTTCGTCATCATGAAGATCAGTGCCAGGCAATGCTTTTCAATGGGGGAGTAGTTGTTTTCTGCCCCCAGAAGAACTCGACTCAAATAGTAGAGAGCTCTATCCTTCCCCTGGTCGTTCTCCTGTGCCCATAGCGCGACTAAAAAACCTTCAAGGACTGTTGTGTACACGATGAGGGGCTTTCCCTTGACCGGAGCGGTCAGTACTGGCGAATTCTGCAGGTTTGCTTGATTTCGTCCCATGCACTTTGGTATTTCTGATCCCAGAAAAACAGGTTCCCCTTCTTCATTAGATGGTTTTAGGGACGGCATTTGCCGAAGAGGTTGACTTGGAGTTTGACACCTGTTTAGGCATTAGTATCGCTACAACTGGGATATTGCTAGGAGCGACTCATCATTTGCCTTGAGAGGACTCGGAATTTGATACCGATTTAGGCATCAGCATTGCTACAACTGGGATAATGCCAAGAGCGAATCATCATTTGCCCCTGTCGATTTGGACAAAGGCGGCTTAGTAGAAAGGGTTAGGATCCTGTCGACTGAGACTTTTGACTTTATGAGCTGTAGGGGTCTCATAAAGGGTTTTCTCCCTACGAGTCGTGAGGATCTTGTAGGTGTATTTTCTCCTTAAGAATCATGGGGATTCCTAAGTGATGTTTTCTATTGTAAGTCATAAGGATCTTCCAAGAGTGTTTTCTCCTTATAAGTCGAGAGGACCTACAAGTGATATTCACCATATGGGGACATTTCTTGTCATTTGTAGAACTTGGCAAGGAAATATTTATTCTTGCCCGTGGATTGTATACAAGGGTCAATATGGACCGCTTGTAGGGCAATTTGGGGAATATGACGGCTTAAGAACAGGTCCAGATCCCTGTAACTTAAGGCTTTTGAATGCTATAAGCCGTGAGGGTCTTACAGGGGGGATTCTCCTTACGAGTCATGAGGATCTCGTAAGTTTATTTATTTTAACGAGGTTGCACCCTTTCGGGTTTTCACAAGCTCGCCGGCAGTCCTGTTGTTTTTACTCACGGCGCCCTTTCAGGTTTTCATTCGTGCTCATTATGCTTGTGGATGTACCGGTTTGTTTTAGCGGGGCATTCCACTAGATTGTAGGACCTGTTTGTAGGCCATTAATATCCTTCCTATCCTTTCTACATAGATATTCTTCCTCCAATGAGAAATATGCCCCCTGTGTACATCTCGGGGGGAATGAGTACCCACGTCGTCGCTATTTTGGCGACAGGTTACTTCAGAGCCGCTTATTTTTGTTGAGCGTAGGCAACAAGCGCCATCTTACCTCCGCTTTTCACTCATCATCATTGGATGAGAAAGAGTCTTGACCCATTTGATCCAATCGAGCCATTTTATCCATGAGTTCTTGGAAGGACGTCGGCTTGAAGATGGCCATATACGGGGACGCCTTTGAATTTAGGTCAAGGGTGGTTATGAGCATTTCTATGGCTGCAACTTTATCGATGCGTTGCTCGTATTTGACCAGAGATTTCGTCATCGGGTAACATATTGAACCCAAGTCTCATTAGGTCTAACCCTTTCGTTGATCAGCGTCGTCACAGTAGTATATTCGTTCTCGTTAGTGAATCCCTGACAGAAGAGCATATCCATTTCATCGAAGCTCTTCACGAAATCATTTGGGAGTTCCACATACCATTCGAAGGCGATGCCCTCCAGACCGATGACGAACTGTTGAAGGAGTAGTATGTCATTTCCTCCAGAATTGCCGGACATGGATTTAAATCACGCAATTGCTGGTGAGGATTCCCGGTTCCTTTGTATATGTGGAACGTTAGAAGTGTGTACCCTGGCGGGTATTGTATCTGACCGTACCACGTCGGATACGGTCGATCAGTCTTTGATTGATCTATTTGCGGATTCCCTGGCATAGTGAACTTTGATTTGCTGAGCGCTATATTCGTTCAGCTTTGCTTTTGGAATCATTTCCTCTTCAGCCATTGATGAGACTCTTAGAGGATTTGAAATGTCATCCTTGTCTTTAAGAGCGACTACCGGCAGTTCATTTGCTTGTGGTTCCGATTGAACCATCGTTTCGAACATTTATGCTGCTTCTTCATCTCTCTTTTTGAGAGCGTGATATAGGTGTCACGACCCGAAAGAGCACGTGACTGGCCCTTGAACCATATGAAGTCTATAGGACTCCATCTGATCCAAGTAAGCCAAAAGCCCAGAAATCTAAAACCATTTTAAGAGTAAGTAAAGAAAACCGGTTTAAAGAAGCGAAGAAAAACATATTTGAAGTCAAGGTTTTTAAATAACTAAGCCGAATATGTATTTTTAAAATGTAAAGTCTTTTCTAAAAATTTCGGCAGAGTTTCTTTTGTAAATACTGGCCCCGAACGGGGTACAACAAGAACAATATATATGCAATGATAAAAGGCATCTCCAAGCAGGAGCTAGCTCTTCGTCAATCAACGGTCACAACCATACAAGCAATAATAATATACAACGCCGAAAGGCGAGGGTCAAACCAAAAGAAACTCAATAAGCATGAAAACCGCAATACTACTAAGCGCGACTCTAAGGCCGAATAATACATCACTAATGTCTAAGTCTGAAACAATATACAAGTTTTGGTTGATGGAAATTCTAGATACAATGAATAATACAAGTACAATGGTGGTTCTTGATGCAAAAGAATCCACCTACCAAATGCAATTCACCCGCAAGGAAGCAGTGTGCCAGAAATGCCGCAATGGAACCTGTACGGCAAAACCTGCAAGAACTGTGGCACAACGGGGATGAGTTGCCAACTCGTGAATAGAAATATCTACAAGCAGAAACCGAATGCAAGACATAATCTAGGTCAAAACGACCAGTAATATAATATAAACCACAATAGTACGTCTGAAGTATGATAAGGTGGCAATGTAACATCTAAACAGGTATGTAGTGCCAAGTACTCAGGTAATAACATGTCATCAGTATAAGGTATGTCTGCATGAAGTAAATATGAAGAAGTATCAAATGGATATCAATACACATATATTAGCGTCTCATTCCACTAATATTGGTGTAAGGGTATATATAACAGCGCCCTCATACCCTGTTATATATACAAATGAAGTATGATCAATGTAAATCCAATCTGTATGTGATCAAGTCTGTATGAACGTAGACCCCGTCCACCCATCACCCAATGACAATAAACGTGGAACCCGTCCACCGTCACCCAATGACAATAAACATCATGTATGCAAATATGAGGATATAATAAAATCCATGGAAATCATCATGAAATGCCTAGCATCGGCACGTAAATCCTCATCCATATGGGGCTCCGTCTGCGGTATCGGCCCTCGGCCCCCGGCAGTATGGGTCAGCCCATGTCCATCTCTCAACTCCGGTCGGTATCCTCCAGATATCCGCCGAGCTCAAATACAATCACCGGTAGGTAGTAGTCCCTCTGCCAGGCTCACCGTCTACTACACAGCGAAACCGTTCTCGCCCCGGGGTACCATACCGGGTCCACCATGTACCCGCAATCGGCCTCATCCGCCTCCTCGAATCGGGTTTCACATGTCGCTCTCAGCACCGAGAAAACACATGGTGGACGCACTGAAATATCATATCAAGGGTAACCGGGTTTTTAACACAATTATATATTCTCTTTTGAAATACCCACGGTTCCCAAATCCAGAAATATCATGGAAACAACATATCTCAATGCGTATAATCAAAACATAATGTATGCGACATGTAAAGAAAGGTAAGCATATCAGAAGTCATGCAACATGGAATAGTAATGTGCACATGTCGAGGGAAACCGCTATTTTAAAACGAATCAGTTTTGAAGAATATCATGCAGTTCCCAAATCTCTAATCAAGTCAGAATCATCTATGTTTGTGTACAGGTATAAGTGTACAATATGCCATGCAAGAATCATATCATGAATGCAACAGTACTACAGTGTAGTAGCATGGCAATTATCGATGATGAAGTGTGTGAGCGGGCAAATAGTGTACGTGGAACATACGCATCATCGATAATGGTGCTAGTGTCCTAACAGCATGATAATAATAAAGCAATAAACATATGCAAGCAATGCGAATAGCATGAATATGCGGAAATCAAATAATCAACACCACAGTGAAGAATCTACTATGCAAACTACAGATCTAAGTATCAAGTCAATCGGGAGAGGTATGGAAACCACCTAAATCTGAGTCGATATGTATATATATATAATAGTCGGTGATCCCGCCTTAGTAGTATCGCGTACGATACAGTAAATCATATGACCTCCTCAAGTCATGAGTGCGGATCTATCATCAATATAAAGCTCGTATGGTAAATCGTCGTACGGCATCCCAATAGCTGGGTACGGGTCAATATCACACTATCTCATCACATCTCAGGTATCACTATCATCATATCACATAATCTGGGGTACTGATCTAAGTCTAGTACAACTGATACCATCAATATACTGCGTGTGCAAGCACACGTCCTAAGGCCCGCTAGAGATCACGTATCGTATCCCAAATACGAATCACATCAAATCACCAATCTCGCGGCATAATGCCCAACATCATCGACTCATCTCCAATGTCATCCAATATCATTAAACACAGTGCAAGTATAATGAATATGCAAGGGAGTGCATGTAGGTGTAAATCTATTCTAGGGTTCGCGACTATGAACTACACTAGTTGCTTCTAACCCTACACTATCCATAATACACCTAACTATCATATATAATATATCAACTACGGACTGCGGGGGTGCTATACGCCATCCACCCGACTTCCCCCTGCAGATATAATCTACTCACCTTGCGTCTTCATTGTCGACGTCACCACACATTTGCTTGTCGTCCCGAAGTCTTCATGGGTACCTACATATCAAAGTATCGTCTATGCGCATTAAAACCAAATCAAAGCTAAAACGACACACGAAACCCAAAACGATACGATAAGGGGCCTATAGGTTAGAACCTATGGTACGCCTTCAAAACCATCAATAAATCCTCTATATCGTCGTATAAACGCCAAATAGTCGAGGTAAATCACAAGACACAAATTCAGAATTAAGAATACGGAATACGGAAACACGAATCCAAAACAGCAACTTAGGAAATATGTTCCAGATTTCACCCTAGGTCCAATTAGACAAATCTATACATACCAGGGGCCTAATCTACAGATAAGGGAACACCAAAACCAAAACGAGCAAGTTTAGTGGGGTCCAGGCCGCAGATTGCGGCCAAACAGAATAAATCTGCGGTCGGGTCATGGAGTTAGGGGTTGGGGTCTTGGTGGTAGCTTCCTGGGTGCCTGCACATGTCATTGTCCAATCAATTTTAATTTAGGATGTCTCGGGTGATAGCATATTCAATATACCCTTCACAGATTCCACAATTTCTCCGATATCGGTTTTTAAATCCGTATTTCGGGTTTCAACTCTCAGGTTAGGGTCTCAATTCATGCACTAGGATGATAGTATAATCTCTACTGAGCTTAGTTTCCCATCACAACCCATAATTTCCTCAAACCCTAACTAGGTTTTCTTTAAGTCCACCAAATCACACAATATCGATTCTAAACTAGTATGGGGGTGTATGTAATACAAAAACTAAGCTAATGGTTCAGTAATTACCTCATTTGGCAACTCAATAATTTTCTTGAGTTGCCCCTAGTGGCCAAAATCCTTGCTTTCTTGGTCCAATGTGTAGATCTTGAGCTTGTGCACACTTTTAATGAAATGAGAGTGGGGTTTTGGTATTGTTTTTGAGATGAAATGAAGGCTTGAAGATGGGAGGAGGAAGAGGGAGCAACATCAGCTGCTGGAGCTGAAGAGGGAGAGGGAGAAATGAGAGGAAGAGAGAAAGAGGTCCAAGGTCAAACTCCCCCCATACCTACTACATGCCCATACCTCTCTTTTCTTTTACTTTTTTTCTTTTTCTTTTCCTTTTCTCCAAAACCTTCTCACTAGAATAGCAACCCCAAATAACATGATAGAAAATGCACAAGTGTGATAAAAAAAAGATATGTGCATGTTTTGCACAAAAAAGCCAAAAACCCGATTAGCGATTTTTAATCGCGATTAACACTAAATTAGCATATAACTAATCATAAAACTTTAAAATGGCATAATTCTATAAAATACCCTATTTTATAATTTTCCATAATTTTTCCAAAATTTTTCCCATTTATTTGTATTTAATAATACCGAAATATTAAAATATTCAATAAAATAATATTAAATTATAAAAATTTCCCAAAAAATAATATTTTATTTTTTTTGAAATGTTACAATAGGAGATCAATATCCAAATCGTGCTCTGTTCTTTCTCCAGGTGTGTCTTCAGGATTTGCCTTAGATGATGGATTAGCGAGTGTTGTCATCTTAGCAAGCATCTCCTGCAGCTTTTCACGTTGCAGTTGAGATTTTTTCACTGACCGAGTATGTGGTACGTGGCTAATAGATGCTTGAACTTTATCTTTGGAGTTCACCATGTGGACTGCATGAACTGACGTGCCCCCAGACTTGGGGTGTTTCGAGTTTTGGCCTTCGGAGTTTACCTCGGGCACTTGAGCTTTATTAGGCCTTTTTTTTATAAGTCGCTTTGATTTTTTTGGGGGGAAACCGTTGTATCAGGATCCATCTTCGGATAAGTCCCCTTGTATTTGAAAGGGGATTTGTCAGAATATGGCTGACGTTTAGGGGAAGAGCTGCGGTTGATGACTGAGTCCTTCATCTGCTTCCACACTTATATATAGACGAGGAAAGTTCTTTTAGGGAGTGAAGTGGTTTCTGCTCTCGTAGGATCTCCTTGGGCTGCAGAGTTTTCTTCAATACTGCAGTGGGAGAATTTTGTCTGACACTTTGCAGTAGTTCGAACCTGTTCTTGGTTGGAACAGCAGTATTCATTATCAGAGTTGAAGCACATGGAGTCAATGCTGATGGAGAACCGCCCCCGGCTCGTTTTGTATGACGCCCATATCGACGTCGACCGTTTCTTATGGCCGGGATTTGATTAGCCTCAGGATTTTGCTAATCCTGACAAGCTCGACATATTAACGTTCGTACGTTAATTTCAGGGGTATTTGGTCGTTTTTGGAGTAAGTAAGCTATAGGTTCTAACCTATGGATGCTTAGCTCATTGTTTTGGTTTCGATATGATATTTATGCCGATATTTTATAAATACGATTGTAAGTGCGATCGCGGAGGTTTCCGAGATGGCAAGGACGGACAAAGCAAGCATGGATTTCGACAAGCTCGACAAGTTGATGAGTAAATTTATATCTACGGGGGAAGTCGGGTGGATGGCGTATAGCACCCGCGCAACCATTTAACTAGAATAATTATGCTATCTAGTTAGTTGTTAACGATATGTTAGATAAATTAGCTAATTGTGTTGATAGTAGTTTGCATCTAGTGGCTTATGCATGTGGTTATAAGTGGTATTTGGTTATGGTGACATACGTAGTGACGATAGATCCGTACGATATGGATATGATATTGGATGGTATAGTATGAGGAATCATACCGTACTTGCGATATTGTGGAGAGTGTGCCGAATACGGCCAAGTTTTCTTTGGACTCATGGAGTCATGAGTTATCCCGACTTGGGACGTTACGTATGAAGTGAGCTATACACCTTTAAAAAACCAACGATTCGTTTCCCCTTTTAAATGATAAATGAGAAGGATGCAATACTATTTTCTAAAACGAATATCTATTTTAACTTAATGCCACTTCCTTATTTCAAAATAACATTTCGTTCCATTTTCAAAGACAACGGTATAGCTCATAAAAATTAGTTACGTTCAATATTAAAGCGATACGCTTAGCTTTACTTTACTGTTCGTGATACGCTTATCGATTAGATACGTTCCCGTTATACAAACACACCGATAGAACACTGCACAATTACCAATGAGTGCTATATTGCACAAGCACAGACGCATATGTTACACTACACTTCATTGGTACTGCCATGACACTGTAGGACTGCTAAACCACTAGATGTGTATGTAAATGCCAATACGAGGTATTATGAATTCCCTATATCCGGAAATTTGATTGTAATTATATGCTACAGATATGGGTAAAATTACTTTCTGCTTTAAACACTTATAGAACACTTGCACAAATACTAATGATTGCCATGCTGCACGAGCACAGACGCGTATGCTACACTACACATCATTAGTATTGCCATGACACAGTAGAACTGTTACAATTGTTTGCATCCCTAATTATACTTACATACTGTGCATTTGTTATCTGCTGAGTAATTGCGAATACCAGTAACATGGGTATTCGTATTCGATTCTTATGAGTTTTTGTGATGTTTTTACTATCGATGATATATATCAGTGGTATGTGACGCTGCTATATATATATATATATATATATATATATATATATATATATATATATATATATATATATATAATATCATCAGAGTGATATGTGCAATTATTCTTCTTTTTTACTTGATATTTATGGATATGATGAGTTGACGTCCACCATGAGTTTTGTGTTTTCTGAGTCGATTTTATTCCGAACCGAGTGGGGGGCTATACGGTTACGGACGTGTTATGTATCCAGACTAAGTGGGGGATATACAGTCGGATACATGGTGGACCCGGTCGAAACCGAGGGACAGGAAAGCCGCATTAGAGGCAGGGAGCCTAGCGAGGACACTCGATACCGGAGATAAAGATGAGCACGGCGGATATCCAGGGGATACTAACCAGGGCTAAGGATATCGAGGGGCGACCGATCTGTTAAGACGGTGTCAACGATATATGGATTTGCGTGTCGGTGATGGACACGAGAGATTTTAGGATTTGCGTGTCGGTGATGGACACGAGAGAATTGATGATTTTGGGTGTCGATGCTGGACACCCATATATTGATGTGTTGCGATCATTCGAGGTATACTGTTATAGTATATGCATTATAGTAGCCGACCAGGACTGGTCCGGGGGACAGTACCTGAATACCTTTTACCGGTTGATGCATATAAAAAGGGTTTCTAAAACGAGCTATAGTCTTATTATTTTGACATGTCTAGAATGACACAGGGATCTTTAAAAACTATAAACCTCTTAAAAACTCTTTACTAAGACGCATATCTTAAATAAGATGTGTAAGTCTACGGTAGCACCCCGGCTGTCTTTCCGAGGCCAAAATGCGGAATCAAAATCTTTTCTTTAACTAGAAACCAGCACTACCGCGGACTATAAACCCGGATCGGACCATTAACCAACTACTAGCTAACTGGAGAAAGGGTAGAGAGCTATACAGAGTGATCCGTGTCCTTCGGTCTTTGGCCACCATCCCGATCTCCTCGCGGCATCTCCGGTCTCGATCTCCTCGTCGGAAAGGGCACCACATCACCGAGTCTTTTTACGGGCTCCCACCTCTGAACCGAGGCAACTCGGACATGAAGTTGGCAACCTGACGTGTCCAAGATTGCTGTAGACTGAGTGTAGAACGCTATGTCTCAACGGTTAATTGAAGTTGCCATTTGGAGTGGAGGTGAAGGAGATGAACTTTGAAATGAAGACATGGGATTTTTGTATGAGCAAATGAGATAAAAATCCCACACCCAAAAATTGGACAGCCCCCTTCTTTAGTGGCCGGCCCCTTGAAGGAAAAAAATGAAGAGGAGAGAGAGATAGCATAACCAAATGTGTGATGATAATGATTAAGATATGTCACACTAAAGACCAACTCAATCCTCTCGCAATCCCATCAAATAAAGCAAGTAATGATGCACAAAAAGAAGTCAAAGGATGCTAGAACCATCATGAACCCTCCACCACAAAAAACACCCTCCATTTTGCTAATTTGCACATTTGCAAATTGTTGGAGATAGTGCCCTCAGAGTCAATTATTGGATCACAGGCACATGATTGCAATGATTGAGGGAGGACCTATCCCAGGAGGACAGTCTTACTCGAGATGATAGTATGCTATCTGGTTTATCTTTATCATCGTGTACTGCTTTAGGTGACCTGACATGTCGCTATTACACGTTGATAGAGCCCCTAGGATTCTTGCTTGACGACCAGCAGTATGATGGCGATCATATACGTGGGAGCTGGTAGTCTATAAGCACATCCTTAAAAGGTCCCTAGTCGTGGGAGTTTCGAGACTGGGCATCGATACTCCATTAGTAGGCTAGTGTATACAGTCGAGACCCCGACGAGGGGCGGTGGCCGGTCTCACAAGCCACTGGTGTCAGTTGGTTCACCTAAGATGTATACAGGTGCTCATTGGGTTATGAGTACACCGGACAGGACTCGCCGGGAACCTGCTAGTTGGTCTTATACCAGACGTCAGATAGCAGTTCCCAGGTGACATGTGTACAGGTTAGTTCATCGACCTGAGATCGTCATTTGTCTCGTGTGAGTTCCCACTGTGCTTTGATTACTACCCTACCACGGCTCAAAGGAGTCGTGCAAACAGGTTTTAGTTGGGTACAGTCCCGAGCCACATGGAGGCAGTGAGCGGATCTGCAGGGGTTCGTCTCTCCCGGTATTGGGGGTGAGGTCGCGCTGTGTCTAGGAGAGCCATTACGCAAAGCCCTCGGCCGAGGCAGGAGATTTACTGGTAGGTATTCCAGTAGTATCTCAGGGCGTTCTGGGCTACGCTCCGACACGACTTGTACCGCTTTTGGGGGTCTGACTTTTACCAACCCCCTAGGCCCGCCATGCGATACTCATAGACGAACGGACCGGACTGTACGGATATTGTCACTGTCAGGCTCGGTAGGGTGTCAGGATGGGTTCGCTCATCGACGTCCCTTTTTGTCAATAGCTGGTGGCCCGTCACGTATTGGCTTATACCTCTGACGTGCTAGTGGTTAAATCCACAGCCATAGTATTGACGAGTCTTTAGAGTCCACCACACTTTCAGTTACTCAGCTTTCGGGCGAAACGCTGTAGAGGCCGTATGGAGATATGGCAGGGTCCGATCAGATACGTGCGGTATTGCACGGATCAGGATCGGACAGTTTTGTACTAGTGGCCGTATAGTTATATGGCAGGGTTCGATCAGATACGTGCGGTATTGCACGGATCAGGATCGAACGGATTATACTAGCCGGCTTTGGTTTAAGCCGGTACTAGTTTAGTACAGTGTAGATTTTGTCTCATTGCATCTGTATCCGGTCGGAATACAGATGCGGGTGTGTATGCACAGTGTCGGGGTTTTCCTGTAATTTATTACGGGACCAGTTTTCTGGAGTTGCCTGTTTGCATTCCGTTCCGGCCGGTTTTCCTTTGTTCTTTCCCGGCCGGACTTTTCCGATGGAGGGGGTTATTTGCAGTTTTGCAAATAACTCTTTGTGGAGGGTTTTCTTGCATAATGATTGATTATGATAGCTTTCTTATCTTTCAACCATGCTTGCTTTATTGTGATTTGAAGGGTTATGGAGTGAATAGGAGAAGAAGCATGGTTGAATGTTTTCTTGTCTAGGATGTGGTCACCTTTCTTTAGCTCCTACACTCACCTCCCTTTGTGTTATGATATTCATTCCTCCACCCTTCTCATTCTCACTTGAACAAAGTCTTTCATGGTTATGAGAAAAAAGAGAGGAAGAAAAAGAAAGAGAGAAAGAAAAAGAATGAGAGAGTTCATCTTGATTATGTGAGGAATTCTTCATCTCCTTCTTCTTCTTGTTTTAGAAAAATGAAAGCACCATTTTTCTTAACCCCAATCCTCCATCATGGCAACTACAAACCCCAAATGAGATTAGCATTATCTACTACACTTCCTACAGCACATCTTGAGCATGTCGAGTTGCCGGCTTCATGCTCGAGTTGCCTCGGTATTGAGGCGGGAGCCCGTAAAAGACGAAGGCGATGTGGTGCCCTTTCCGGCGAGGAGGCGACGATATGGAGACTACACTTTCCGCGGGAGATCGGGGCGATGATGAGAAGACCGGAGGACTCGGATCTCTTGGTATACTTTTCTTCCCCATCTCTAGATAGCTAGTATAGGTTAATGGTTATCGATCCGGGTTTTCTTTGTCCGCGGTAGCGCCGGTTTCCGAGCAAGGAAAATTTTTGATTCCGCATTTTGGCCTCGAGTAAGAGGCCGTGGCGCTGCCGTGGCGCAACATGGTATCAGAGCCATGCCATTAACCTTACCTAGCTTCGTTTGATGTGTTTGCGTTTCCGATCGACCGAAATTTCCAAAAACCGTATTTTTATGCACATCAGTTTCTGTTGAAATATTTTGGTCTCGAAAAATTTTTCAGGTTGTAAAATATTGATGTACTGGAAAATATAAGAGCTCTGTAAAAATTCGATGAAGTGACTCCACAGTTGGAGCGCGGAACCGCCGCGAAAACCCCCTTTGTGCGGCCCTTCCGCCGCGCACTATTCACATCACTTCACCATTTTTTTACAGAGGCCTTCTGGGCTTAAAATATGGGCTTTGGAATATTAAAGTTGGGCCAATTGTTTCTGTGAGTGCTACAGTTTTCTTTGGGGCCCACTTGTTAATTGTTTGATTGATCGGAAAATTTTAAACACATTATTTCACAGTATTTACATTATATCTGCGACCGTGAATGTCACTCGATCGGTAAATCCGGTCTGACTGCTATAGCCCGGTTAGACGGATTTGCGAACGTGACTTTCACGTTGATGTTCTATGTTTATGCTGTGATGTTGCGGATCGGTCGTGGGGGATAGCCTGGATGCAATGCTAGTACAGTTTTGTTGTATTATGTACATTTGATATTGCGGGGCGAGCGT
Source organism: Agapanthus africanus (assembly GCA_030015575.1). NCBI lineage: Eukaryota > Viridiplantae > Streptophyta > Magnoliopsida > Asparagales > Amaryllidaceae > Agapanthus > Agapanthus africanus. Next base: position 160,124 of record JASDDO010000335.1, read on the forward strand.
CCGACATGTGGACTGCCGTCACTGCCTGTTTGTATTATTCTTTTGGGGCACGACCTGGTTGCGGTCGATGTACCCGGTGTATGTATATTTTACTTTCTGTACTAGGGTTACCCCGCGGTGGGGTGCACGGATAGCCGGGTTCTGGAGGGCAACGGGCCCGCATCTCAGGGCATTGAGACGGAGGGGGCTTCAGTCCAGGATTGGCGGGCTATTCGCCGCACTCGTAGGGGGTACAGGTTGACCCAGGAGGGGTGCCCAAGTTACCGGATTCCGTGAAGTGCTGGGTGGTCCATTCACGGTACTGAAGGGGGCTGCCTCGCTTCAGGTCTTGGCGGGTGACTTGCCGCGCCCGTAGGGGTCTAGGATTTCATTGCACAGGCTATCCACACGACCAGGGGAACGTCGGGTTTCAGCAGCGGCTCTGTGAAACCCGGGGCTTCCAGATATCTGTATTGTTCTGTGATACTGTACATTTCTGTGATGTTGCATTTTATTCACGCCTTGAGCGAAATACTATATATTGGTATATATATTAGTAGATGTTGTATATGTTTTACACCCGCGCTAGTCCAGTCCCCGCTCTGCCGTTAGTTAGCTAACCTAACGGGTGATGACGGGACCCAGTGGCGAATGCGGATGGCATATACGTATGTCAGTATATTTTCGTTCTTTGTGGTGTGATCAATTGATGGGACTGCATTGATTCGGATCAATGCAAGTTTAAACAAACCTAATCTGATGTTGTTGGAACATTTTTTAAAAAGCTGTTATTGCAAGGACGTTCTCTTTTGTTTTGCATAGTGGTATTCATTTGGAATATCCTGCTCCTCAGTCGACGAGGCAAGGGCCGAGATCCCTTCACCGGGAGTGACCCCTTGGACAGAAGTTTGCGTCGGGGCATTAACTTCACTATAGCCGATTACTTTTGCTTTGCATCGTGGTATTCAGTTGGAATATCCTGCACCTCATTCTACGGGGAAAGAGCCGAGATCCCTTCACCGGGAGTGACCTCTTTAGTAAAGGTTTTCGTCACTATATTTTCTAAAAAGTTGTGCAGTTCCTTCAACGATATCAAGTTCATTACGTTAAAGGTTTTTCGCCAAAAACCATTCGTAGCCCTCCGTCATTTCTTATGGGTATTATTTAGTATTCGTGCTGCGTTTGTTGACTCCGTCAAGGCGTAGTGTACGGTAGCTAAGTGGTGCTTGTTTGTTGCATAAGTGGGATTGGTTAGGACAGTCGTGCGGCCTTGTTGACTCCGTCAAGGGCACGTACGGGTGGGTTTAATGCAATCCAGATAATGACGGGTTGAACTTGACTAGGACTCTTTGATTTGTTGACTCCGTCAAGGTCACTTGAGTCCTAGGGGTAAAAATCACATCGGGAGTTTCAAAAGAACTGAAACTTGCCAGGCATGCGCATACCTTCTGGAGTGTGGTGACTTGAGTGGATTCCGTCAAGTTATCATGCGATGATAGTTGGATCCCGATTTCCACTGATGAGTTGGTTTACTCCTCGGGTGATCCCCGACTAATTCTTCTTTCAGGTTTGGAGGAGAATTTGAGGTACAATGGGAGGTTTCCTGATTAGATAAATTGGTAACCATTCTGATCTAGGTTAGAGTGCACGCTGAGTGTTTCTTTTCTCTCTCTCTGGCAGCGACCATTGACCCGACCCTGGACTATGACTCAGTGACCAAGTTGACCGAACCTTCTTAACACTGGCTTTTGGATTGTCAGAGTTGCAGACCTCATTGCCACTCCTACTTTTACCCTTTTCTCCAGGGCACCCCGTATTACCGCGAACGTCCACTTCCATTGGACAAAACCATCGTATGGTTAGATACGAACTCGAAGGACTTCGAGGATGGTTTCTGGTTCTGGAGAAAAACGGATAGGACTATTCAGTTGTCTTTTCTTTTCACCTTCTCTCAGGTTGCGAGTACTCCTTGGTTTAGGAGTAGTACACCTATTACGCAAATTGGATAGTCTTCTTCCAAACCTTAGGCTGGTGCCGAACAGTGGGGAATGAAGAAAACCAATTAGCATAACGATGGTGTACAGAAGGTATTGAGTTAAGACAAAGAAAGGGATTAGTAAGAGGGCAAAGTAAATTGCGACTGCTATTCACGGCCGAACCAAGTATTTCTTCGCCAATCCTAAATCACCTTTGTATTTCTCCAGGACACTCCGTATCACTACGAAGATCCACAGTTTATTTGGATACTCCATCGTATGGTTATATACGAACTCGAAAGGAACTTGTTCCAGTTCGGGGATGGATTCTGGTTCAGGAGAAATAGGAATAAAGTACATTCAGGTGTCTTTTATCTTCACCTTCTCTCGCATTGCGAGTGCTCCTAGGATTAGGACAGTACACCCTTTATGCTTATTGGATAGTCTTCTTCCAAACCATAGGCTGGTGCCGAACGGTAGGGAAGGAAGAAAACCAATTGGCCTAAAGGGGTGTGCAGACGGTAATGACTAAAGACATATAAAGGGATTTGGACAGGTGGCAAAGAATTATACGGTTATAGTTGTGAATCTGGATAATGGTAGAGGCATTACTAGGAATACCAGAATCCCCCACAGAAACATTACAATGTTTCAGTTTCACTGTGTACTGTTAAAAGAAAACTGATTTCCCGATTAGACACTTATTCCAGGGTATGTATTTACCAGGTATGATTCTCACATCTGTATGGTTTTACAGATGATGAGTGGGAGTAAGTTATTGGGAATTGGGTGATCATCCTCATTATATCGGGATTCGTTGTAATCGGTGATATTTGAGGAAGTCACCTGGTTTGTTTGCCGGTCGGCAATTATTTGGTTTTGAATATCCGCGGTTATGCACCAATTTCAAATTGACATATCTGTACGTCTATTTTCATAGAGTGAGATATGCCTTTTTGATATTATGTCGATGACATTTACCTATATCAGTGGATGGTTAGGTAAGGAGCATTAAACAGCGGTGTAATTCTTCTTAACCATAAGTACAGTTTTCAACCTACGACACACAGTGAAAGAGTTGTTAGACTCAGCGGACTTATACAGAGTATTGTATGTTGTCCAGTGTCCATCAGGACAGAGGGGTTGGTCCTCGTACTATATTCGGTTTACTTATGACTTCTCTAGATTTTAGACAGCTGTTTCGTGGAAACACAGGGTCTAAGTTTTGAGGAGTTATAGGTATTTGAATAGAGTAGAGAACCAGGTGTAGCAAGTATCGGGATTCTTCAAAGAGATCGAAGATGTAGATACTTGTGTATGGTATTCAGTTGATAGTAATGATGAAGACAGATTGCTTCTCTTTCAGGATACTCATAATTGGAAGCGTTCCTAAGTTGAGTAACGCTGATCGACCTCCTTCCATTTAGTTGACATGCACTGGAGATAGTTGCATGATTTGAATCTGGTTCAATTGAATCAGTGCCTCTGGTTCTATATTGGATATAGAACAGTTCATATCTTAACGATGTTAAGGTACGGGGAGTTGTCCGGCTTATGCTTAAAACCAGACTCCGGATAACTCAAGGCACGTTTCTGTAATGGCTGTTTGTGGGTTGACCCAGGCTATGACGAGGGTTGACTTTCTACCATCTGGCAGATCAATAGAAATATTGTTCTAGACTCGCCACAGTTTTATTAAAAATGGATTTTTTCAAAAAACAGCAGTGGGAGTATGGTAGAACTGGAAGTGATTCCAGAACCGCAAACGATTACTGAAGATTTGATAAGGAACCTAAAGATTCAATCTGATTTGACATTCCATTGGCCACTCCGCAGATAAGGTGGGTAACTTCAGGCACCCGAGAGGTACTCCGGTAGCCTCAAGGACGGTGACAGGGAAGTTCTTGTTTACCCACACTTGCCATTGTTGTTGTTCCAGGCTGCGAGACCCGGCAGGAGGATGAGTATAGCGTCGTTCTAAACTAGCTTTAGAAGTGCACGTCTATATGACTCTGGCAGAGGGTTGTCGTAGTCAGTGGGAGCAGCGGAAGCATTGGTGGACATCAGGCTTATGTCTATTTATAGACTAAAGCAGATACAGCGGAGTAAGATCATCTGTTTCTGATGTGACAGTCATGGGTTTGACGTCATCAGAATAGGGGATGGATCTGTTGAGAAGGTAGTAGGAAGTGATATTCCTATACTACGATCGGTTATACTTTGGTCGTCACACAGTGGTTTCTCCACAAGGGACTTGGATATTATATCAGACATACTGGTTACTAGATCTATGGTTTTAGATCTAGATTTGGGTGGTTTCCCAATCTGGGTATCTTGACAGCATTCTATGAGTATTTAGAATGGACGACTCCTGACACGGTAGTACACCTGCAGTTGATGGATTCACCCTCTCTAAAGGTGTCTTATAGACTAAAGAGGAGAGGGATACGCATGATTGACAGATCACTTGCTTAGGCAATTGAGTCAATCATGAGATGTCAAGTACCACACCAGATGTTGTTCTTGCAGCAGGTGCAATAAGTTGATATTGATCCAATCCTGGAGGAACAGTCGGAAGCAGTTTTAGAACATAAGTGAATGTTCTAGGGATATGATAACGGCTGCCTCCTTTAGGAGACGGTTATCACTCCAGGCTTCCAAGGTGACATGGACGACAAGGAGGTTGTCAGAGTTATAGTTCTCCTTCTGACGAGGGACAGTATTTTGGACAGGTGGTCCAAGGCAATACTGAGGGAGGCTTGGCGCAGGATACTGATTAAGTTCAGTTGATGATACAGTCTAAGAAGTTTGGATTTGGAGTTCATTTATGAACTAGGTCCCATCAGACATCCAGACATTCCAAGACAGGTATTGCTCATTTCGGGAGATGGCTTTCTCCGCGAACTTGAGATATAGAGAGACATAGAAAGAAACTTCACAGTGGATCCACTCGCTGAGGCTATTCCTCGAACGCAATAGTTTCACAAAAGAGCTTTGTGAGACTGACTGGTAGAGGAGTTGGGTGTTCGGTATCACACGGGCTGTGAGTATGCGACATCGCAATAATTAGCCTTGAGTGCAAGTGGGAGATTGTTGGAGATAGTGCCCTCAGAGTCAATTATTGGATCACAGGCACATGATTGCAATGATTGAGGGAGGACCTATCCCAGGAGGACAGTCTTACTCGAGATGATAGTATGCTATCTGGTTTATCTTTATCATCGTGTACTGCTTTAGGTGACCTGACATGTCGCTATTACACGTTGATAGAGCCCCTAGGATTCTTGCTTGACGACCAGCAGTATGATGGCGATCATATACGTGGGAGCTGGTAGTCTATAAGCACATCCTTAAAAGGTCCCTAGTCGTGGGAGTTTCGAGACTGGGCATCGATACTCCATTAGTAGGCTAGTGTATACAGTCGAGACCCCGACGAGGGGCGGTGGCCGGTCTCACAAGCCACTGGTGTCAGTTGGTTCACCTAAGATGTATACAGGTGCTCATTGGGTTATGAGTACACCGGACAGGACTCGCCGGGAACCTGCTAGTTGGTCTTATACCAGACGTCAGATAGCAGTTCCCAGGTGACATGTGTACAGGTTAGTTCATCGACCTGAGATCGTCATTTGTCTCGTGTGAGTTCCCACTGTGCTTTGATTACTACCCTACCACGGCTCAAAGGAGTCGTGCAAACAGGTTTTAGTTGGGTACAGTCCCGAGCCACATGGAGGCAGTGAGCGGATCTGCAGGGGTTCGTCTCTCCCGGTATTGGGGGTGAGGTCGCGCTGTGTCTAGGAGAGCCATTACGCAAAGCCCTCGGCCGAGGCAGGAGATTTACTGGTAGGTATTCCAGTAGTATCTCAGGGCGTTCTGGGCTACGCTCCGACACGACTTGTACCGCTTTTGGGGGTCTGACTTTTACCAACCCCCTAGGCCCGCCATGCGATACTCATAGACGAACGGACCGGACTGTACGGATATTGTCACTGTCAGGCTCGGTAGGGTGTCAGGATGGGTTCGCTCATCGACGTCCCTTTTTGTCAATAGCTGGTGGCCCGTCACGTATTGGCTTATACCTCTGACGTGCTAGTGGTTAAATCCACAGCCATAGTATTGACGAGTCTTTAGAGTCCACCACACTTTCAGTTACTCAGCTTTCGGGCGAAACGCTGTAGAGGCCGTATGGAGATATGGCAGGGTCCGATCAGATACGTGCGGTATTGCACGGATCAGGATCGGACAGTTTTGTACTAGTGGCCGTATAGTTATATGGCAGGGTTCGATCAGATACGTGCGGTATTGCACGGATCAGGATCGAACGAATTATACTAGCCGGCTTTGGTTTAAGCCGGTACTAGTTTAGTACAGTGTAGATTTTGTCTCATTGCATCTGTATCCGGTCGGAATACAGATGCGGGTGTGTATGCACAGTGTCGGGGTTTTCCTGTAATTTATTACGGGACCAGTTTTCTGGAGTTGCCTGTTTGCATTCCGTTCCGGCCGGTTTTCCTTTGTTCTTTCCCGGCCGGACTTTTCCGATGGAGGGGGTTATTTGCAGTTTTGCAAATAACTCTTTGTGGAGGGTTTTCTTGCATAATGATTGATTATGATAGCTTTCTTATCTTTCAACCATGCTTGCTTTATTGTGATTTGAAGGGTTATGGAGTGAATAGGAGAAGAAGCATGGTTGAATGTTTTCTTGTCTAGGATGTGGTCACCTTTCTTTAGCTCCTACACTCACCTCCCTTTGTGTTATGATATTCATTCCTCCACCCTTCTCATTCTCACTTGAACAAAGTCTTTCATGGTTATGAGAAAAAAGAGAGGAAGAAAAAGAAAGAGAGAAAGAAAAAGAATGAGAGAGTTCATCTTGATTATGTGAGGAATTCTTCATCTCCTTCTTCTTCTTGTTTTAGAAAAATGAAAGCACCATTTTTCTTAACCCCAATCCTCCATCATGGCAACTACAAACCCCAAATGAGATTAGCATTATCTACTACACTTCCTACAGCACATCTTGAGCATGTCGAGTTGCCGGCTTCATGCTCGAGTTGCCTCGGTATTGAGGCGGGAGCCCGTAAAAGACGAAGGCGATGTGGTGCCCTTTCCGGCGAGGAGGCGACGATATGGAGACTACACTTTCCGCGGGAGATCGGGGCGATGATGAGAAGACCGGAGGACTCGGATCTCTTGGTATACTTTTCTTCCCCATCTCTAGATAGCTAGTATAGGTTAATGGTTATCGATCCGGGTTTTCTTTGTCCGCGGTAGCGCCGGTTTCCGAGCAAGGAAAATTTTTGATTCCGCATTTTGGCCTCGAGTAAGAGGCCGTGGCGCTGCCGTGGCGCAACATGCAAATAAGCCCCTCCATGGAAAATTCAGCCAAGGAAAGAAAGAAAGAAAAATGGCCGAAAAGGGAAAGCAAGCTAGCAACTTCAAAAAGCGATCCGGTAACAAATTACAGGATAACCCCGCGACTGTATATACATACCAGCATTTGAATTCTGACCGAATACAAATGCAATGAGACAAAATCTACACTGTATAATACTAGGATCCGGCTTAAACAAAAGCCCACTAGTATTATCCGTCCGAACCATAACACGTGCACAAGTGCGCGCGTACATTCGAACCCTTCCATAAATCCATACGGCCTCTACAGCGTTTCGCCCGAAACTTGAGAAACTGTCTGTGGGGGACTCTAAAGACTCGTCAATACTTTGGCTGTGGATTTAACCACTAGCACGTCAGAGGTATTAGCCATATGTAACGGGCTACCAGGTATTGACCAAAAGGGACATCGATGAGCGAACTCATCCTGACACCCTACTGAGCCTGTCAGTGACAATATCCGTACAGTCCGGTCCGTTCGTCTATGAGCATCGCATGGCGGGCCTAGGGTGGTGGTAAAAGTCAGACCCTCAAAAGCGGTACAAGTCGTGTCGGAGTGTAGCCCAGAACACCCTGAGATACTACTGGAATACCTACCAGTAAATCTCCTGCCTTGGACAAGGACTTCATGTAATGGCTCTCCTAGACACAGCGCGACCTCACCCCCAATACCGGGAAAGACGAACCCCTGCAGATCCGCTCACTGCCTCCATGTGGCTCGGGACTGTACCCAACTAAACCTGTTTGCACGACTCCTTTGAGCCGTGGTAGGGTAGTAATCAAAGTACAGTGGGAACTCACATGAGACAAATGACGATCTCAGGTCGATGAACTAACCTGTACACATGTCACCAGGAAACTGCTATCTGACGTCAGGTATAAAACCAACTAGCATGTTCCAGGCGAGTCCTGTCCGGTGTACTCATAACCCAATGAGCACCTGTATACATCTTAGGTGAACCAACTGACACCAGTGGCTTGTGAGACTGGCCACCGCCCCTCGTCGGGGTCTCGACTGTATACACTAGTCTACTCTGGAGTATCGATGCCCTGTCTCAAAAACTCCCACGACTAGGAACCTTTTAAGGATGTGCTTATAGACCCCAGCTCCCACGTATATGATCGCCATCATACTGCTGGCCGTCAAGCAAGAATCCTAAGGGCTCTATCAACACGCAATAGTGACCTGTAAGGTCACCTAAAGCAGTACACGATGATAAAGATAAACCAGACAGCATACTATCATCTTGAGTAAGACTATTCTACCGGCATAGGTCCTCCTTCAATCATTGCAATTACATGCCTGTGATCCAATAATTGACTCTGAGGGCACTATATCTAATAATCTCCCACTTGCACTCAAGGCTAATTATTGCGATGTCGCATACTCACAGCCTGTGTGATACCGAACACCCAACTCCTCTACTAATCAGTCTCACAAAACCCGTTTGCGAAACTATTGCGTTCGAGGAATAGCCTCAGTGAGTGGATCCGCCCTAATGTTTCTTTCTATGTCTCTCTTTATCTCAAGTTCGCGGAGAAAGCCATCTCCCGAAATGAGCAATGCCTGTCTTAAAATATGTCTGGATATCTGATGGGACATAGCTCATAAATGAACTCCAAATCCAAACTTCTTAGACTGTATCGTCAACTGAACTTAATCAGTATCCTGCGTAATGCCTCCCTCAGTGTCCGCTTGGATCACCTGTCCAAAACACTGCCCCTCGTCAGAGGGAAAACTATAACTCTGACAGTCACTTTGTCATCCAGGTCACCTTGGAAGCCTGGAATGATAACTGTCTCCCGAAGGAGGATGTCGTTATCATTTCCCCAGAACATCAACTTATGTTCTAAAACTGCTTCCGAATGCTTCTCCGGGATTGGATCAATATCAACTTATTGCATCTAGTGCAAAAACATATGGTGTGGTACTTGACATCTCATGATTGACTCAATTGCCTAAGCAAGTGATCTGCCAATCATGTACATCCCTCTCCCCTTTAGTCTGTAAGACACCTTTAGAGAGGGTGACTCCATCACCTGCAAGTACACCACCATGCCCGGAGTCATCCATCCTAAAACACCTTTAGAATGCTGTCTAAGTACCCAGATTGGGATACTACTCAAATCTAGATCTTAAACCATAGATCTAGTAACCAGAATGTCTGATATAATATCCATATACTATGTGGAGAAACCACTGTGTGACAACCAAAGTATAACAGGTCGCAGTGCAGGAATATCACTTCCTACTATGTGTATGTCATCCAAATACCAGGGCATCACACCCTACTACCTTCTTAACAGATCCATCCCCTATTCTGATGAAGTCAAACCTATGACTGTCACATCAGAAATAGATGATCTATCTCCGCTATATCTGCTTTAGTCTATAAATAGACATAAGCTACTTGTCCACTATGCTTCCGCTGCTCCCACTGACTACAACAACCCTCTGGCAGAGTCATATACACGTGCACTTCTAAAGCTAGTTCAGAACGACGCTATACTCTGTTAGTGTTTATGCCCTAGATGGCCATTACTGTATCATACTAGTTTGTATATTACTTAATGGAAGCTTGGGATATTCACATGTATATAACAGTCTTGCTAAACATGGTAGTATGCTACTTGGTTTTTCTATCTTAATATGTGAGTATACGTATTGATAGAGCTCTTAGGATCTTGCTTGACTACCAGCGTTGTGATGGCAGTCACACTAGTGGGGGCTGGGTAGTCTACAAGCACATCCTTATTCAGGTCCCTAGTCGTTGGATTATCGAAACAGGGCATCGATACTCCGGAGTAGACTAGTGTGTACGCTTCTCATCCCAGTTGGGGAGATGGTCTGTCCCACAGCCGTCAGTACGTCGTACTGGAGATAGTATGCAGGTGCTCGTTGGGTTACGGGTACACCGGACAGGACTCACAGGGAACTGTTGGATGGTTTTATACCAGTCGTCAGTGAACAGTTCTCAGGTGACATGAGTACAGCATAGTCCGCAGACTTGACACTGCTACTTCGCCTCAAGTGTGTCCCACTATTCTTAGATTGCTACCCTACCACGGCTCATAGGAGTCGTGCAAATAGGTAGCGGTTGGGTGCAGTCCCGAGCACTTGGAGGCAGTGGCGGTTAGACAGGATTCGTCTCTCCCGGTATTGGGGGTTGATATCGCGCTGTGTCAGAGAGCCATTACGCAAAGTCCCTGGCCAAGGCAAGCGAGATTTGCTGGTAGGTTCCAGTAGTTTCTCAGGGTGTAATGGGCTTCGCTCCGACACGACTTATACCGCTATTAGGGGACTGACGCTTGCCGCCCCCCTAGGCCCGATATGCGATAGTCTTAGACGAACGGACCGGACTGTATGGAGATTGTCACATCAGACTCAGTAGGAGTTCGGATGGGTTTCCTCATCGGCCTTCTTATCGACATCTACCTAGGGACCGTTACGTACAGCTAGTGCCGCTTGCGGTCTGTGGTTAAACCCACTGCCAGCGTAGTAGTCGAGTCTCTAGAGTCCCACACAGAGAGTTTCCCTACTCCGGGCGAAACGATATAGAGGTCGTATGGTTTTACGACAAGGGTTCGGACGCATACGTGTGTTTACGCACGTACGACTTTCGGACAGTTTTTACCAGTCGGCTTTGGTTTAAGCCAGTTACTGGTATCCGGTTATTGGATTTATACAGTCTAAAGTTTTTCCGTATTTTTGCGGAAAGGAGGGGCGTTCTCGTAATTGCGCGAGAAGCTTCTAGAAGATGGTGACTAAGGAGGTTTAGGTGGCATATACAATGAATGTGATTAGTGAGTCATATGGATGATTCATCCATGTCATTAATGCATCATAAATGCTTAATTACTCATGGATGTGAATCATCACTAGATATTATCAAGCATGGTTGTTAAATTCATTTCTTTTCTTTTCTTGATAAAAGAAATGCTTGATATATATTATCATAACTCATTCTTCTCACTTCATTATTATCTTCACCTTCTCTCTCCTCAAGCTCTCCCTCTTCAAACCCTAATCCTCCCCTCTCATGTGTTGAGTACAAGGATTAGTTAGACCAATTAAACCATAACCCTTATCTATATCACCTAGCTTCTTTGATTAGCACTTAAAGAAGGTTAGTTGCCTCAAGTTTAAAGGCTAAGCTTGGAGTAAAGCTCTCGGGTGGATCATCTACTACTTCGAGAAGGCCGAGGAGGAGGAGGAGTTCGCAAAGACGAAGGACATGATTCGTTAGGTATAATCCCTAAACATAGTAGTATAGAACTTCTATGTTTCTTGTTAGTTATCGTTTAGCTTCGATTCGTGCGGTTAGTCGATGTTTAAGCAAAGAACAAGATCGTTTTTCATATTTCCGCCTCCCCGCAAGTCGTGGGGTGTTGTAAATCGACTTACAGTGGTATCAGAGCCTTGCTAAACAATAAATAACTTACTTGCAAATTTGTATGAATTTCGAACGGAAAAAACGAAACCGGAAAAACCCGAAATCACAAGTTTCTGTCGATTTTTAAATGAAGTCCAAAAATTTTTCAGGGAGGTTCAGAAAGCTTAAAAAGACAGTAGAAGAACACCCAAGAAATTTGGGCCTCTGAATCGCCTAAAGCGCCGCGGAACCGCGGCGGATCGCATCGATCCGCCGCGCTTCCGCCGCCGAGTTGGCGATTCAGGAACCCAAATTTCCTGTGTTGCTTCTCTATGATATTTGGTATTTTCTGGAAGTTTTTATTTTTGCTCAGGTTTCAGATTTACAGAGAAGTATTGGAGCAAAATTAAAAGTGTTTAATCGATCGAAATTATACAGTATTTGCTTGTTGGATTATATCTGTGTTTGTATAATGTGTTCGTAAACCTCCCCTAACTGCTAGTATGTCGGTTGACAGGGGGTTGCACATTTCTGTAATGGATTTTTTACTGTTTGTGGATATGAACTGTGTTGGACTGTTGTGATGTATAGCCGGGGTTTTGTGATGGGCTATTATTTAATTCATTTGATGTAAATGTAATTTGTTGTAATATTATTTTGCGGGGCACATCCAGGTTGCAGTTGTAGCTACCTTTGTATTATTTCATTTTACTGTTTTTGCTCCTAGGACAGACCCAAGGTAGGGTGCACAAACTGCCGGGCGGGTAGTTTGCCGTACCCGTTAGGGTCTTGGGTGGGGTAATGGCTATTCATCACAACTGTGTAATCCGTCTTTTGTTGCAGGCTCAAAACAAACACGGATTACTTGCAAATCCAATAAAGTTCATCTGTGATCTGGAATGCCTATTATTGCGTCTGACGAATGTACAATATCTATATATGATAGCTATTTAGACGTCACTTATGTTTTACACCCGCACTAGCCCAGCCCCCGCTCTGTCGTTAGTTAAGTAACCTAACGGGTGATGACGGGACCCCGTGGCGAATGCGGATGGCATAAGAGGACGTTGTATTTTCGTTGTTTTCTGCAATGATAGGTTAATGATGGGACGCATTATTTATAATGCAAAGAAAATAAAGCAAAAAGTTTAATCGTTGGAACAATTTAGAAGAAACCACTCGGTTAATTTTAAAAACAGATATTTTTAAATGCGGAGATTTAACCACTCCTTTTAAAAGCTATCAGGTTCCTTCGGTTATATCAAGTTCACTACGTTCACAGTTTCGCCAAAACCATTCGTAGCCCTCCGTCATTTCATCTGGGTATTCAGTAGTATTCAAGCTATGTATTTTGACCTAACGGCAAGGCATAGTGTTTGGTAGCTACTGGGTATTCATTTGTTGCATAGATAGATGAGTTAGTTTGGGACAGTCGTATTATCATTTTGGCCGAACGTCAAGAATATATACGGATGGGTTCAAATTGACAAGATAATGATGGATAGAACTTGACATGTGACTTATGACATTTTGACCTAACGCCAAGGTCATAAGAGCATGGGGCAAAAATATATATCGGGAATTTCTAAAGAAACTGAAATTTGCAAAGAGTTGCATACCATTTGGAGTTTGATGAATGTTGGTAGGATTCCTTCAACATTATCATACAATGATATTTGGATCCCGATCCTACTGTGAGTATATGCTACTTATCAGGATATTCGTCACTTAATGATCAATGCTATAAACCAAGTAGGTGTCAAGAAAGGTGTCAGCGGGGTTACGCCCCCAGAGAAAAGAGGTTATTTAATTAAGGAACTTCGCGAAAGCGTTGGAAAACCTCCCTCGAAGTATCGACACTAGCCTGGCTGAACGGTTAAGCAAGTATTGTACAGTGAGAATAGTCCTGGCTAATTCTTCTTTTATGGTTTGAGGAAGGATTCGAGAAACAGTGGGAGCCATCCAATTTAGATAAACTAAAAACCACTCTAAACTTGCAACAGCATCATGCTAAAGAGTTTTCTTCTCTCTCTCCTAATTGCAGCGACCCTGAAAATGACTGGACTTAAGTTACTTTTAGAGAAAAATATACTGACAGGGCCAAACTATAAAGATTGGCTGCGGAATGTCAAAATGGCTTTGACCTATGACAAATTGGGGTACGTCCTCACCGCTACGGCACCTGCTGTCCCTGGTCCTAAATCCAGCAATGCGGATAAGGAAATCCGCAAAACCTGGGATTTAGATTGCGCGAAAGCCAAGTGTATCGTGCTTTCCTCAATGAACAATGAACATCAGAGGAGGCACGAGGATATGACCCTAGATGGCATATTTCTCCATACAAAGGAACTTTATGGAGAGCAATCTCGTATAGCTAGATACGAGACCTCTAAGAACTTGTTTCGAGCGAGGTTGGCTGTCGGGTCATCGGTAGGAGAACATATCCTAAAGATGATCGGCTATATTGAAGAGCTCGCAGACTTTGGGACGACTTTGGATAATGAGCTCTATACAGACCTTATTCTCCAGTCCCTTCCTCACACCTACGCCCAGTTTATCCTGAACTTCAACCTTCAAAGAAAAGAAGTTGAACTTCCGGAACTCCTGAACATGTTAAGGAGTGCAGAGGGCACCTTGCAGAAAGCAAAGGAAACACCCGCTATGTTTGTTAGCGGTGCATCTTCTTCCGGGTCCAAGGCTAGGGCCAAAGGAAGGAAGAAGAAGGCCGCCAACAAACCTAGAGGAGGTGTTAGTAAGGTAGGAGGGAAGGGAAAGAAAAAGTTTGCGGTACCGGTAGTTGGCCAGGATGAGTGCTTCCATTGTCATAGGAAAGGGCACTGGAAGAAGGATTGCAAGGCGTGGAACGCCAAGAACCAGGAACCGAAGCAAGCTGTGGCTTCGACTTCAGGTGTGTTTGTAATTGAGAATTGTCTGTCGATCAACTCTACTTCCTGGGTATTGGATACCGGATCAGGATCTCATATTTGCAATTCATTGCAGGCACTGAGAAACCGTAGAGTGCTGAAGGAAGGTGATATGACCCTAAAGGTTGCTAACGGAGCTAGCGTGGGAGCTGCGTCCGTCGGGGATTATCACCTAGGATTGACGAGTGGACACATTTTGGTTTTACATAACTTTTTTTTTGTACCAAGCTTAACGTGTAATATCATATCAGTTTCCTTGTTATCAAATAAAGGTTATGATTTCACGTTTGTAAGAGATGTTGTTAACATCCACCTTAATCATGATTTGATTGGGTCCGGTACACTAAATAACGGTATATATGTTTTAAACCAACTCCAAATTTTCAATGTCCAGAACACACTAAAAAGAAAGTCTCCAGATTTAAATAAAGCTTTCTTATGGCATTGCAGACTGGGTCACATCAATGAGAGAAGGTTGACTAAGTTGCATAGAGAAGGATATTTAGACTCATTCGAATATCAAACTTATGACACTTGTCAATCTTGTCTCAAAGGAAAGATGACAAAGACTCCATTTCCTGGATATGGAGTAAGAGCGAGCGAGCTCTTAGGACTCATACACAGCGATGTATGCGGTCCAATGTCTACACATGCAAGAGGTGGTTTTTCCTATTTCATTACTTTCACGGATGATTACTCAAGATACGGATTCATTTATCTGATGAAACATAAATCCGAGGCTTTTGAGAAATTCCGAGAGTATAAGAATGAAGTAGAAAACCAAACCGGCAAAAGTATCAAGACACTTAGATCTGATCGAGGTGGTGAATACTTGAGTGCCGAGTTTCTAGGTTACCTAAAAGAGAAAGGGATTCTCTCTCAGCTTACTCCTCCATACACTCCACAGCATAACGGTGTATCGGAGAGACGGAATCGAACCCTATTGGATATGGTACGATCCATGATGAGTAATGCTGAGTTACCGCGATCTTTCTGGGGTTATATGCTAGAATCAGCGGCATATCTTTTGAACATGGTTCCTACCAAGACTGTGCCTACCACTCCATATCAGATGTGGAGTAGGAAGAAACCCCATCTACAGTATATAAAGATTTGGGGATGTCCAGCTTTTGTTAAAAAGCAGCATGTGGACAAGCTCGAGGCACGATCAGTAAAGTGTAAGTTTGTGGGATATCCAAAGAACTCCAGGGGATATCTATTCTATTACGCAGAGGAACAAAAGGTATTTGTTTCTCGTAATGCCCATTTTCTAGAACATCAGTTTTTAGAAAAGGAATCAAGTGGGAGCGAAATAGAACTGGAAGAAATTCCAGAACCACAAACTAATACTGAAAGTTTGGTAGAATCGGTAGTTCAAGAAGAACAAGACATTCCCGCACCCCTCCGCAGGAGTAGTAGGCCGTCTCATCCGCCTGAGAGATACTACGGTTTTCTCATAGATGGGGATAGAGAGGATTGCATCATAAATGATGATGAACCTACTGACTTCCAGCAGGCCATCCAGAGCGGCGACTCGGTACGATGGCTAGATGCAATGCGGACCGAAATGGAGTCCATGTACACCAACAAAGTATGGACTTTGGACTTTGCTCCAGATGGGGTAAAACCCATAGGATGCAAATGGATCTTCAAGAAAAAGATTGGTGTAGATGGACAGGTGGAAACCTATAAGGCTAGACTTGTTGCAAAGGGTTTTCGTCAAAGACCTGGTTTGGACTATGACGAAACTTTTTCTCCAGTGGCTATGCTCAAATCCATTCGGGTCCTTCTTGCTATTGCTGCCTTCCATGATTATGAAATCTGGCAGATGGACGTAAAGACGGCTTTTCTGAATGGAAATTTAGAAGAGTGCGTCTATATGAATCAGCCAGAGGGTTTCAATCAGAGTGGGAGCAGTGGGAAAATATGCAAGCTGCTTAAGTCTATTTATGGACTAAAGCAGGCATCGCGGAGTTGGAACATCTGTTTTGA
This sequence comes from Agapanthus africanus, assembly GCA_030015575.1. Taxonomy (NCBI): domain Eukaryota; kingdom Viridiplantae; phylum Streptophyta; class Magnoliopsida; order Asparagales; family Amaryllidaceae; genus Agapanthus; species Agapanthus africanus. Next base: position 176,759 of record JASDDO010000335.1, read on the forward strand.
TGAAACAGTCAAAGAATATGACTTTATCAAAAATCCAGATGAACCGTGCATATATAGTAAAGTTGTAGCCAGAAGTGTCGTATTCCTCGTCTTGTACATGGATGACATTCTATTGATAGGAAATGACATTCCTATGCTACAATCTGTCAAAGGATTCTTGTCACACAGGTTCTCCATGAAAGACCTGGGTGATGCCTCTTACATTCTGGGGATCCGGATCTATCGTGATAGATCCAAGAGGATATTGGGACTTTCGCAGTCCAGGTATATCGACACTGTACTGAAAAGATTCAGTATGGAAGATTCTAAGCGCGGTAATCTACCTGCTTGTCACGGAATCACCCTCTCCAAAGAGATGTCTCCCAAGACTGATTTGGAAAGGGAACGCATGTCTATTATACCCTACGCTTCTGCGGTAGGCTCTATAATGTATGCGATGTTGTGCACCAGACCAGATGTAGCTTACGCACTAAGCGTGGTAAGCCGGTATCAGTCAGACCCAGGGGAGAAGCACTGGATAGCAGTAAAGAACATTCTCAAGTACCTGAGAAGGACTAAGGAGATGTTCTTGGTTTACGGCGGAAAAGACCTCAAGTTGGAGGCCTTTGCTGATTCCGGCTTCCAGAGTGATAAGGACAATTCCAAGTCCATGTCGGGTTATGTCTTTACCCTCAATGGAGGGGCGGTGTGCTGGAAGAACTCCAAGCAGGACACCGTTGCTGACTCGACGATGGAAGCGGAGTATATAGCTGCTTGCGATGCCGCAAAAGAAGCAGTCTGGATGAAGAAGTTCCTAACAGAACTTCAGGTGGTTCCTACCATAGTTGATCCAATACCTCTGTATTGCGACAACAACGGAGCTATAGCTTTAGCAAAGGAACCAAGGTCCCATCAGAAGTCCATACACATCTTAAGGCGGTATCACCTGATCAGGGAGATCATTGATCGTCAGGAGATCGAGGTTCGGAGAGTTGCTTCTGAAGAGAACATTGCTGATCCATTCACGAAGGCCCTACCTCAGATTCAGTTAGAGAGGCTACTCGAGATCATCGGTCTACGATACGCCAGTACATGGCCCTAGTGCAAGTGGGAGATTGTTAGTGTTTATGCCCTAGAAGGCCATTACTGTATCATACTAGTTTGTATATTACTTAATGGAAGCTTGGGATATTCACATGTATATAACAGTCTTGCTAAACATGGTAGTATGCTACTTGGTTTTTCTATCTTAATATGTGAGTATACTATTGATAGAGCTCTTAGGATCTTGCTTGACTACCAGCGTTGTGATGGCAGTCACACTAGTGGGGGCTGGGTAGTCTACAAGCACATCCTTATTCAGGTCCCTAGTCGTTGGATTATCGAGACAGGGCATCGATACTCCGGAGTAGACTAGTGTGTACGCTTCTCATCCCAGTTGGGAAGATGGTCTGTCCCACAGCCGTCAGTACGTCGTACTGGAGATAGTTTGCAGGTGCTCGTTGGGTTACGGGTACACCGGACAGGACTCACAGGGAACTGTTGGATGGTTTTATACCAGTCGTCAGTGAACAGTTCCCAGGTGACATGAGTACAGCATAGTCCGCAGACTTGACACTGCTACTTCGCCTCGAGTGTGTCCCACTGTTCTTAGATTGCTACCCTACCACGGCTCATAGGAGTCGTGCAAACAGGTAGCAGTTGGGTGCAGTCCCGAGCACTTGGAGGCAGTGGCGGTTAGACAGGATTCGTCTCTCCCGGTATTGGGGGTTGATATCGCGCTGTGTCAGAGAGCCATTACGCAAAGTCCCTGGCCAGGGCAAGCGAGATTTGCTGGTAGGTTCCAGTAGTTTCTCAGGGTGTAATGGGCTTCGCTCCGACACGACTTATACCGCTATTAGGGGACTGACGCTTGCCGCCCCCCTAGGCCCGATATGCGATAGTCTTAGACGAACGGACCGGACTGTATGGAGATTGTCACATCAGACTCAGTAGGAGTTCGGATGGGTTTCCTCATCGGCCTTCTTATCGACATCTACCTGGGGACCGTTACGTACAGCTAGTGCCGCTTACGGTCTGTGGTTAAACCCACTGCCAGCGTAATAGTCGAGTCTCTAGAGTCCCACACAGAGAGTTTCCCTACTCCGGGCGAAACGATATAGAGGTCGTATGGTTTTACGACAAGGGTTCGGACGCATACGTGTGTTTACGCACGTACGACTTTCGGACAGTTTTTACCAGTCGGCTTTGGTTTAAGCCAGTTACTGGTATCCGGTTATTGGATTTATACAGTCTAAAGTTTTTCCGTATTTTTGCGGAAAGGAGGAGCGTTCTCGTAATTGCGCGAGAAGCTTCTAGAAGATGGTGGCTAAGGAGGTTTAGGTGGCATATACAATGAATGTGATTAATGAGTCATATGGATGATTCATCCATGTCATTAATGCATCATAAATGCTTAATGACTCATGGATGTGAATCATCACTAGATATTATCAAGCATGGTTGTTAAATTCATTTCTTTTCTTTTCTTGATAAAAGAAATGCTTGATATATATTATCATAACTCATTCTTCTCACTTCATTATTATCTTCACCTTCTCTCTCCTCAAGCTCTCCCTCTTCAAACCCTAATCCTCCCCTCTCATGTGTTGAGTACAAGGATTAGTTAGACCAATTAAACCATAACCCTCACTCTATATCACCTAGCTTCTTTGATTAGCACTTAAAGAAGGTTAGTTGCCTCAAGTTTAGAGGCTAAGCTTGGAGTAAAGCTCTCGGGTGGATCGTCTACTACTTCGAGAAGACCGAGGAGGAGGAGGAGTTCGCAAAGACGAAGGACACGATTCGTTAGGTATAATCCCTAAACATAGTAGTATAGAACTTCTATGTTTCTTGTTAGTTATCGTTTAGCTTCGATTCGTGCGGTTAGTCGATATTTAAGCAAAGAACAATATCGTTTTTCATATTTCCGCCTCCCCGCAAGTCGTGGGGTGTTGTACATCGACTTACATACTCATCCTCCTGCCGGGTCTCACAGTCTGGAACAACAGTAGTGTCAAGACTGGGTAAACAAGAACCTCCCTTTCACCGTCTTTGAGTATACCGAAGTACCTCTCGAGTGGCTGAGGTTACCCACCATATCTGGGGAGTGGCTAATGGAATGCCAAATCAGATTGAATCTTTAGGTTCTTATCAAATTTTCAGTAATCGTTTGCGGTTCTGGAATCACTTACAGTTCTACCATATTCCTACTGCTGTTTTCTGAAAAAAATTCATTTTTATTAAAACTGTGGCGAGTCTAGAACAATATCACTATTGATCTTCCGGATGGTAGAAAATCAACCCTCGTCATAGCCCGGGTCAACCCACAAACAGCCATTACAGAAACGTGCCTTGAGTTATCCAGAGTATGGTTTTAAGCATAAGCTGGACGACTCCCCGTACCTTAACAATGTTAAGATATGAAATATTCTATATCCAATATAGAAACAGAGGCACTGATTTAATTGGAACCAGATTCAAATCATGCAACTGTCTCCAGTGCATGTCAACTAAATGGAGAGAGGCCGATCAGTATTACTCAACTTAGGAATACATCCAAATATGAGTAACCTGAAAGAGAAGAAAGTTCTCATAATCATTACTATCAACTGAATACCATACACAAGTATCTACATCTTCGATCTCTTTGAAGAATCCCGATACTTGCAATACTTGGTTCTCTACTTTATTCATATACCTATAACTTCTCAAAACATGGACCTTGTGTTTCTACGAAACACTTGTCTAAGAACTAGAGAAGTCATAAGTAAACAGAATATAGTACGAGTACCAACCCCTCTGTCCTAATGACACTGGACAACATACAATACTCTGTATAATTCCCTTGAGTCTAATAACTCATTCCCTGTATGTCGTAGGTTGAAAACTGTACTTATGGTTAAGAAGAATTACACTGCTGTTTAATGCTCCTTACCTAACCATCCACTGATATAGGTAAATGTCATGGACATAATTTCAAAAAGTTATATCTCACTCTATAAAAATAGACGTACAGATATATCAATTTGAAATTGGTGCATAACAACGGATATTCAAAACCAAATATTTGCTGTCCGGCAAACAACCCAGGTGATTTCCTCAAATATCACCAATTACAACGAATCCCGATATAATGAGGATGATCACCTAATTCCCAATAACTTACTCCCACTCATCATCTGTAAAACTATACTGATGTGAGAATCATGCCTGGTAAATACATACCCTGGAGCAAGTGTCTAATCAGGAAAACAGTTTTCTATTAACAATGCACAGTGAAACTGAAACATGTAAATGTTTCGAAAGGGTATCCGAGTATTCCTAGTAATGCCTCTTCCATTATCCAGATTCACACCTGTAACCGTATATTTCTTTGCCATCTCTCCAAATCCCTTCATATGTCTTTAGTCATTACCTTCTGTACACCCTCTTAGGCTAAATGGTTTTCTCCCTTCCCTACCTTTCGGCACCAGCCTATGGTTTGGAAGAAGACTATCCAATAAGCATAATGGGTGTACTGTCCTAATCCTAGGAGCACTCGCAACGCGAGAGAAGGTAAAGATAAAAGACAACTGAATAAACCTTATTCTTATTTCTCCTGAACCAGAATCCATCCCCAAACTGGAACAAGTTCCTTTCGAGTTCGTATATAACCATACGATGGAATATCCAAACAACTGTGGATCTTCGTAGTGATACGGAGTGTTCTGGAGAAATACAAAGTTGAAGTAGGAGTGGCGATGAAATACTTGGTTTGGTCGTGAATAGCAGTCGCAATTTACTTTGCCCTCTTACTAATCCCTTTATTTGTCTTTACTTAATACCTTCTGTACACCGTTTAAGCTAATTGGTTTTCTTCATTCCCTACCGTTCGGCACCTGCCTATGGTTTGGAAGAAGACTATCCAATAAGCGTAATAGGTGTACTGTCCTAATCCAAGGAGCACTCGCAACCTGAGAGAAGGTAAAAGGAAAAGACAACTGAATAGTCCTATTCGTTTTCTCCAGAACCGAAAACCATCCTCGAATCTGGAACAAGTTCCTTCGAGTTCGTATATAACCATACGATGATTTTATCCAATGGAAGTGGACGTTCGTAGTAATACGGGGTGTTCTAGAGAAAAGGGTAAAAGAAGGAGTGGCAATGAGGTATGCAACTCTGACAATCCAAAAGCCAGTGTTATAAGAAGGTTCGGTCAACTTGGTCACTGAGTCATAGTCTAGGGTCGGGTCATGGTCGCTACCAAAGAGAGAGAGAAAAGAAATACTCAGCATGCACTCTAACCTAGATCAGAATGGTTATCACTTTATCTAATCAGGAAACCTCCCACTGTAACCTCAAATTCTCCTCCAAACCTGAAAGAAGAATTAGTCAGGATCACCCGAGGAGTAAACCAACTCATCAGTGGGAATCGGGATCCAACTATCATCGCATGATAACGTGATGGAATCCACTCACGTTATCGCACTCCAGAAGGTATGCGCATATCTAGCAAGTTTCAGTTTCTTTAGAAACTCCCGATGTGATTTTTACCCCATGCTCTTATGACCTTGACTTTGGCCAACAAATCATAAGTCACATGTCAAGTTCTGCCCGTCATTATCCAGGTTAATTTGAACCCACCCGTACCTACCCTTGACTTTGGCCAACAAGGCAGTACGACTGTCCCAAACCAACGCATCTATCTATGCAACAGAAAAGTAACAAATAGCTACCATACACTATGCCTTGACTTTGGCCAACAAACATAGCATGAATACTAAGTGCTACCCGTCTGAAATGACGGAGGGCTACGAATGGTTTTTGGCGAAAAACCTTTAACGTAATGAACTTGATATCGTTGAAGGAACCGGATAGCTTTTTACAAAAATATAGTGACGAAAACCTTTGCTAAAGAGGTCACTCCCGGTGAAGGGATCTCGGCTCTTTCCCCGTAGAATGAGGTGCAGGATATTCCAACTGAATACCACGATGCAAAGCAAAAGTGATCGGCTATAGGGAAGTTATTACCCTGACGCAAACTTCTGTCCAAGGGGTCACTCCCGGTGAAGGGATCTCGGCCCTTGCCTCGTCGACTGAGGTGCTGGATATTCATAACCGAATACCACTGTGCAAAACAAAAGAGAACGTCCTTGCAATAACAGCTTTTATTGAAAAATGTTCCAACAACATCAGAATAGGTTTGTTTAGTTTGCATTGATCCGAATCAATGCAGTCCCATCAATTGATCACACCAATAAAGAATGAAAATAATGATGTACGTATATGCCATCCGCATTCGCCACTGGATCCCGTCATCACCCGTTAGGTTACTTAACTAACGACAGAGCGGGGACTGGACTAGCACGGATGCAAAACATATACAACATCTACTAGTATATATATCAATATATAATATTCGCTCAAGGCGTGATAAAATGCAACATCACAGAAATGTAATAAGCATCACAGAATAATACAGATATCTGGGATCCCCGAGTTTCATAGAGCCGCTACTAAAACCCGACGTTCCCCTAGTCGTGTGGATAGCCTGTGTAATGAAATCCTAAACCCCTACGGGCGCGGCAAGTTACCCGCCAAAACCTGAAGCGAGGCAGCCCCCTTCAACAACGTGAATGGACCACCCAGCACTTTACGGAATCCGGTAACTTGAGCACCCTTCCTTGGGTCAACCTATACCCCCTACGAGTGCGGCGAATAGCCCGCCACTTCTAGAGTGAAGCCCCCTCCGTCTCAAAGCCATGAGATGCGGGCCCGTTGCCCTCTAGAACCCGGCTATCCGTACACCCCTCCGCGGGGTAATCCTAGTACAGAAAGTAAAATATACAACGGGTATATCGACCTCAGCCCGGTCGTGCCCCAAAAGAATAATATACAAACAGGCAGTGACGACAGTCCACATGTCGGACGCTCGCCCCGCAATATCAAATGTACATATACAACAAAACTGTACTACCATTGCATCCAGGCTATCCACCACGACAAATCCGCAACATCACAGCACAACACAAAACATCAACGTGAAAGTCACGTTCGCAAATCCGTCGAAAAGAACTATAGCAATTAAACAGGATTTACCGATCAAATGACATTCACGGTCGTAGATATAATTTAAATACTGTGAACTAGCATATTTAAAATTTTCAATGGACAAAAATTTCCGAAGTGGGCCCTAAGTACAATACTCAGTACACAAAATAAATCTGAGCCCAAACAGAATATACCAAAAACCCCAATTCCAACATAGAGACCTACTGAAGAAATTTGGTGCGCTGTGGATACAGTACGGCGGCGGATCCGCGGCCGAAACGTGGTTACGGCCGCAGATCCGCCGCGCTACAGTGAAATCAGCCGACCAAATTTCTTCAGTTCTCTTGAAAAAGCCTGCACATATTTCTGCAATATACCAAATAATTTTTTGACAACAAATGAAAATCGACAGAAACTGCATATTTGAAATTGTGGTTTTTGGAATTTTTCTTCGATCGAAGTTCTAAACACGTTAGAGCAAGCTAGAATAGGTTAATGGCGTGGCTCTGATACCATGTAAGTCTACGGTAGCGCCCCGGCCGTCTTTCCGAGGCCAAAATACGGAATCAAAATCTTTTCTTTAACTAGAAACCGGCACTACCGCGGACTATAAACCCGGATCGGACCATTAACCAACTACTAGGTAACTGGAGAAAGGGTAGAGAGCTATACCGAGCGATCCGTGTCCTTCGGTCTTTGGCCACCATCCCGATCTCCTCGCGGCATCTCCGGTCTCGATCTCCTTGTCGGAAAGGGCACCACATCACCGAGTCTTTTTACGGGCTTCCACCTCTGAACCGAGACAACTCAGACACGAAGTTGGCAAGCCAACGTGTCCAAGATTGCTGTAGACTGAGTGTAGAACGCTATGTCTCAACGGTTAATTGAAGTTGCCATTTGGAGTGGAGGTGAAGGAGATGAACTTTGAAATGGAGCCATGGGATTTTTGTATGAGCAAATGAGATAAAAATCCCACACCCAAAAATTGGACAGCCCCCTTCTTTAGTGGCCGGCCCCTTGAAGGAAAAAAATGAAGAGGAGAGAGAGATAGCATAACCAAATGTGTGATGATAATGATTAAGATATGTCACACCAAAGACCAACTCAATCCTCTCGCAATCCCATCAAATAAAGCAAGTAATGATGCACAAAAAAAGTCAAAGGATGCTAGAACCATCATGAACCCCCCACCACAAAAAACACCCTCCATTTTGCTAATTTGCACATTTGCATATAAGCCCCTCCATGGAAAATTCAGCCAAGGAAAGAAAGAAAGGAAAATGGCCGAAAAGGGAAAGCAAGCTAGCAACTTCAAAAAGCGATCCGGTAACAAATTACAGGATAACCCCGCGACTGTATATACTTACCCGCATTTATATTCTGACCGAATACAAATGCAATGAGACAAAATCTACACTGTATAATACTAGGATCCGGCTTAAAAAAAAGCCCACTGGTATTATCCGTCCGAACCATAACACATGCATAAGTGTGCGCGTACGTTCGAACCCTGCCATAAATCCATAAGGCCTCTACAGCGTTTCGTCCGAAACTTGAGAAACTGTCTGTGGGGGACTCTAAAGACTCATCAATACTTTGGCTGTGGATTTAACCACTAGCACATCAAAAGTATTAGCCATACGTAACTGGCTATCAGGTATTGATCAAAAGGGACGTCGATGAGCGAACTCATCCTGACGCCCTACTGAGCCTGTCAGTGACAATATCCGTACAGTCCGGTCCGTTCGTCTATGAGTATCGCATGGCGGGCCTGGGGGGTTGGTAAAAGTCAGACCCCCAAAAGAGGTACAAATCGTGTCGGAGTGTAGCCCAGAACATCCTGAGATACTACTGGAATACCTACCAGTAAATCTCCTGCCTTGGCCAAGGACTTCATGTAATGGCTCTCTTAGACACAGCGCGACCTCACCCCCAATACCGGGAGAGACGAACCCCTGCAGATCCGCTCACTGCCTCCATGTGGCTCGGGATTGTACCCAACTAAAACCTGTTTGCATGACTCCTTTGAGCCATGGTAGGGTAGTAATCAAAGTACAGTGGGAACTCACACGAGACAAATGACGATCTCACGTCGATGAACTAACCTGTACACATGTCACCAGGGAACTGCTATCTGACGTCAGGTATAAAACCAACTAGCATGTTCCCGGCGAGTCCTGTCCGGTGTACTCATAACCCAATAAGCACCTGTATAAATCTTAGGTGAACCAACTGACACCAGTGGCTTGTGAGACTGGCCACCGCCCCTCGTCGGGGTCTCGACTGTATACACTAGTCTACTCTAGAGTATCGATGCCCTGTCTTGAAAACTCCTACGACTAGGGACCTTTTAAGGATGTGCTTATAGACCCCAGCTCCCACGTATATGATCGTCATTATACTGCTGGCCGTCAAGCAAGAATCCTAAGGGCTCTATCAACGCGCAATAATGACCTGTAAGGTCACCTAAAGCAGTACACGATGATAAAGATAAACCAGATAGCATACTATCATCTTGAGTAAGACTGTTCTACCGGCATAGGTCCTCCCTCAATCATTGCAATCACGTGCCTGTGATCCAATAATTGACTCTGAGGGCACTATATCCAACAAGATGCGTATTATACTTCATACTATTACGTATGCTTTTATGCCGTGACATACATATTCCGCGGCTATTTTAAGAAGAAGTTTTACATACATATTTTAGGCTACCTTATAGGTCATACCTGCATATAAGTCACATATATATGAAATGCTATAGTTAAATGATCGATGGTGAGGCAGTTATTGTACTTATGCATTCTATATATATATATATATATATATATATATATATATATATATATATAATAGTACAGGATATGATAGTGCTATACTTATGATCTAGGATATCGTTGTGCATTTCAATTTCTGCTTTGTGATTTATTTTTATTCACTGAGTTGGCAACTCACCCCCGTTGTGCCCTAGTTTATTGCAGGAGATACTGCTCGGATCATCAGTGGATTGCGGCATACACTTCTTTTCGGTGATTGCTTTGGTAGGTGGGATAATATTGTATCGTACCCACACTTGCATGTATATTTTCTTTTGTATCTAGTTAAAACTCCATCGACTTAGAACTTGTATATTGTGGATTTAGAAGCAAGACTTAGAGTTTGTGTGTTTGTGGGCGTCGCACTCATTGAAGTCGGCATTTTTAGTCTTGTTGTTATTGTTTCACTTTTCTTTTCTTCGCCATTAGGCGTCGTATATTATCTGTGTGGTTGCTCCGCCATTTGGACGTCGAAGCTAGCTCCCATTGGGATGCTTTTTATATTATTATGCTTGTGTCGGGTTTTATTCAAAATTTACAAAGGAGGTGCTACCGATTTTTTTAAAACGTCATAGATGCTTTTTAAACATACTTGTTTAGACTTAAATGTTCATTTTAAACTGATTCCATCTAATGACTATTTTTAAACTTCACCTCCAATATGTTCGTAAAAAGGTTTAGATTCCGGGTTTTCGGCTTACTTGGACCACGTCGACGTCTTTAGATGAGACGTGATTTAAGTGCCGGTCACGTGCCACTTTCGGGTTATGACAACCAGTTTGACCCGTCAATCGGAGGTTCCCTCACTCCAAAAGCGAGAGGTAATTAACGACAGCTTAGTCCGCGGCTGCCAGAGATTTTGATCCCTATGATCAATAAAACCCCAGCTTGCCCCAGGCAGGGAGAATCTGTACATGCCTGACAAGCGTGCGCATTCTTATCTCAATGGGGTGACGAAAAACACTCTACACCAGGTGTGGACTATGATGAGACCTTTTCTCCAGTGGTTATGCTTAAATCAATTCAGATCCTACTTGCCATTGCTGCCTTCCATTACTATCACATCTTGCAGATGGACATCAAAACCGCTTTTCTAAATGGTGATTTAAAAGAGTGTGTTTATATGGATCAGCCAGAGGATTTCATTGACAATGGGAACAGTGGAAAGTGTGCAAGTTGCTTAAATCCATTTATGGATTAAAGCAGGTATCGAGGAGTTGGAATATCTACTTTGATGATACGATCAAAGAGTTTGATTTTATCAAAAATGCAGATGAGCCTTGTATTTACAAGAAGATTGTAGGGGGGTTGTGGTATTCCTCGTATTATACATGGATGGCATTCTCCTGATAGGAAATGTTATTCCTATGCTACAATCGATAAAACTTTTTCTGTCGCAAAAATTCTCCATAAAAGACCTGGGAGATGCCTCCTACATACTGGGATTAAGATCTATAGAGATAGATCTAAAAGACTATTAAGATTGTCCCAATCAAGATACATTGACACCATGCTAAAGCGGTTTAGTATAGAAGATTCCAAGCACGGTAATTTAGCTGCTTATTTAGGAATCACCCTCTCCAAAAAGATGTCCCCCGAGACTGATGAAGAGAGGTCTCGCATAAGCATTATACGCTATGCTTTGGCAGTCAGGTCTATAATATATGCGATGTTATGTACCAGACCAGATATAGCTTACGCACTTAGTGCAGTAAGCCGGTATCAATCAAACCTAAGAGAGAAGCACTGAATAGCTGTGAAGAACATTCTTAAGTATCTGAGAAGGAATAAAGATATGTTCTTGGTGTATGGTAACGGAGACCTCCAAATGGAGGCTTTTACCGATTCGAGCTTCCAGAGTGACAGAGATGACAGTAAGTCTATCTCGGATTATGTGTTTATTCTCAACGGAGGAACGGTCTGTTGGAAGGGTTCCAAACAGGACAGCATAGCAGAATCGATGATGGAGGCTGAGTACATCGTTGCTAACAATACTGCCAAAAAAGCAGTCTGGATGCGGAAGTTCATTACAGAGCTTGAGGTGGTTCCGACCATTGCTGATCCAATACCCTTGTATTGCGATAACAATGGAGCGATAGCATTAGCTAAGGAACCACGGTCCCATCAGTGCTCCAAACACATCTTGAAATGGCATCATCTGATCAGGGAGATCATTGATCACCAGGAGATCGAGGTATGGAGGGTAGATACAAAAGGAAACACTGTGTATCCATTCATGAAGGCCATTCCCCAAGCACAGTTTGAGAAAATTTTTGGGTTGTTGGGTATGCGATACGCCAATAAATGGACTTAGTGCAAATGGGAGATTGTTAGATATGTATACCCTAGAGGCTATTATTGTATATTATAGTGGATGCTTGAAAATATGTATATACAGGACAGTTGATTTTTATAATTTAGCGTGCTTGCACTTTCTAAAAAATAGATCAAAAATATTTGTAACCGCAATCAAGAACGGCGTCGCTTTGTAGCTAGCCGGTGAGTACAGGTCGGTCCACAGGGATTTTGTGAATCTTCGATTCGTTCTTACGAGTTAATTCCGAAGGGTGTTCGGTTGATTATTAAATCTAAAAACCTAATTAACCTAGGGCAATTATCTAGATCTATTCTTGCTAGGGTTAGGTTTAGGGATGGTTTGGAAATGCAAGTAAATCTCAACGCTTTCATACCCGAATGAAGATCTGTGAAGAGTTATGGTAATTATCAATAAAGGGGATTAGATCCATTCGGGAAAGTGTTCCTTCCTCTATGTTCTTGTCCTTCCTTTAAAGATCCTTACCCTAACCTCCATGGAAAACTCGCGCAACCGGGCTTTTACACTACGGTGTCATCGTTACCTCGAGGGGTAGGATGCCGTAGGGCGCGGTATGTGCGTGTATGCATGGAGTCCTATTGTAAATATTTGGTGGGTAAGAAAGGGATGAGAGATCTCATCTCTCAAAATCCCTCCCCAAAGCTAAACCCTAAACAAGTTCCTAGGGTATGAAATTAAATCTACCTAGGGCAAAGAATTGAAATCTAACCTAGGGCGAGAAATTAAATCTGCTTACAGATGCATCCCTCCAATCATCCATGCAGGGTTGTCAAATCTGAATTTCTGAATGAAAAGGAAACACCGATGCTCTCCAAAAGAGATCTAGAATTTTATTTCATTAAAAGGAGGCATAAGGTTTACAATCTTTAGAGTTCCTATTTATAAAGAATAGGAAACCCTAGGGTTACATTTGTTTCGCATGTCCATAATTACAAAAATAGCCCTATAAAGACCAGTCAACGTCGCATCAAGTTTAGGTCAAATTTTCAGCTCCTGATTGCGCTTGATGGCCGCGGAACCGCGGCCTTGGTAGGGGTTGGGCCACGGTTCCGCGGCCCAATAGTGGACTTGGCTTGTCAAATTTTTTAGGCTGCTTTTGGGCTTCATTTTCTTGCTGTTTCTACATGTCCTTTTCCATTTGGGCTTCTAGGTTGGTTCCAGATCTTCAGTGAACAGTTTGCAATGGATTTTTAACCGTTCGCTTTGAGTCGATGTCTTGAATCTTTCTTTGTGAATTGTTCCTTATGTAGGCTTGATCAAGATTCTCTGTTTGTTGGTTAAAGTCCACATTTTCATCGTTTTTACATCGTTTGCACTGTTTTCTATCCAAGAACCTGTAACCTGTAACATGTAGCAGACATGCGTCAAAAGCACCTGTTTATTTATAAAAAAAATAAGAATGGGGAATATAATAATGCAATATTCTAGTCTGAACAAATACCCCCAAACTTATCTTTTGCTCGTCCTCGAGCAAACATATTTTTATTCACTAAAATCCTAACCGCACTTTCGCAGGGAAACGCGATTGCACTGAGCTCGTGCAACAAGCCGTTAAACCTCTAGGTGTCCCTAGTAGGAGGAGTGTTGTCTCCTGAGGGTTTTCAGCGGATTACACCCACAAAATCCTATCAATTTGGCTTTTCGACTTTTGTTCCCCAATTAGGTTTTCTAACAAGGAATTCTATTATCGTCGACTTGTAAATTATCCACCCATATTCTTCACACTTCCTCATCATTTAACTTAAGATTATATATATCCTGTAGACTTACTTAGCTTTCGGCATTTCTTAAGTTTTCCTTCTAGGGTTCCATCTCCACTCAGGAATTTCTATCAACCCTACTAAAGATACAAGTTTTATTCTTCATTCCTTTCTCTCATCTAAACTCTAATCACATATCCCCACGTGTGTGTAAATATCACCCCTACACTTGGAAATTCAAATCAAGCAATCGTACTCTCGTCCATTGTCCAAAGCACTTATTAATTAGTGAATTCTTAAATGACATTTGCTTACACATCCTTCATGCGACCGTTAATACTTCTTGAGGTACCAACAACCGATTACAAGATGCGTTAGCACTTTAAAGCGTACTTCCTAGTCTTGCAACACCCAAGGCTTTAGCAGTGACTCCCAAACCAGTTGGTCTAAGGCACTAGGTGATGAAGCACCCTCGCTAAATATTTTTCTATTTTTACAGCCTTAAGTAATCACAAAAACCAGTGTCCATTTTTTTCTTTATTCATTTTTTTTCTTTTATTTTCATTGTACTAAGGACTTTAGACAAGAGAATTTCAAGGTCTCTTCTACTATTCCAAGTTTCAAGGTGCGTGATTGTGCAAATTGTAGGGTATACGTTTTCAGAATCTAGACTTAAACTAGGAACTATTTTTCAAACTTATACTCTAATAAAAGTTTTAATACTTTTCCTTCGTTTCGACTTAGCCCAAGAAGTGAACCCAAAATTTGCCTATTTCTAAATAAACTACAAGGCATATACTTTCTACCGTTAAACTTTAAGGAATGTTATTTTTAGGGTTTTTAATTCACTAAGTCTAAAATCTAGTTGTTCCTAGCCAGTTAACCTATTTGTCAAACTCAAGTCAAATAAGCCAAAATTGAATACAATAATTTTTATAATTTTTCAAAAATTTTCAATTTTTATGGGTTTTCAAATAAATATGCAAATGCAAAAATATGTACAAATGAATGCGAAGGAAGAAGACGTACTGAGCATACCCCCAAACTTGAACTTGACAATATCCTCACTGTCATGCTAAACCAAGAGGGTCAAAATGTCGGCACTCCCCTGTTTATTTATTTACATTTTTTTAAAATATTTTTTAATGTTTTGAATTTTTTTATTTTTTTTATAGAAAAAGAAAACAAAAATATATATACATATATACAACAAGGTTCCCCCCAAACTTAAGCTTGGCCTTACACAAGCCAAAGGTTAGCACCAACCATTCAAAAATCTTATCGTGGTAATGATATAGTTGGTGCAAGAATGGGATAAAAAGAAAAGAGATGAGAAGCACACGAGACCGTGTAGAAAGAAGAATGGTAGAATATGGTCTTGGTGGGGAAGAAGAATGGCGGAAAGAAGAAAGAAGTGGAGTACGATCTTGAGGGTGTAAATTGAGTGAATAAATTAGCGTAATTTGTGATGACCGATGTGTTAAAAGCGATTGCGCTAACCTATCAACCCGTCGAGAAATGGGATCAAATCCCTCAAGATTCGCAAGAAAACATGGGTACGTCGAACTTGGTATTTGAGATGAAAGCGTAACGGTCACTTGCACGGTCGGAACAATAGGAAGGAGGGAGGGTGATATAACAGTCAAAGGTTCAGGAGGCTGAATTGGAAAATCCGACACATTAAACAAGAATAGTTCAACCTCAATATTATCCTCAAAACTCTCCTCAATATTATCCTTATAATTTTCCTCAAAATTCAACTCATCCATGCCATTATCATCAAAGTCAAGACGCATATGAGATTCGGGAGAAACATTTAATAACTCGGGATGATGATTTGAACATAAAATCTCAATTAAATCGACAGGTTCATCATCCGAAATATTCCCGGCGTCTATATCCTCAATCAAGTGAAAATCAATTTTCTTAGACACCTCATCAAAAGCATGGATATTTATCAATTCAGGTTCTAGATTGGAGGTGTAAAGATCGAAAGGATTAGATGCGGTTTCACTCGAAAGGGGTTCCTCACAATTTGGCAAATCAAACACTACAAAATCACACAACTCGTTTTTATTTTGAACTTATGAATCCTTTAGGACAATCAATGGAAAACAGGAGTTGTGGGCTTCAATTGGGTAAGGGTAGGTTTGATTTGAAAATCCTCTCTCATTCTCTCTCTGTCCAACCGCCTCCTTATACATTAAAAAATTTTAAGCTAGCGGGAAACTAGCTACCGGTTCACTAGGTTGCATAAGGGCGGCCACGGACGCTTCCACATTCCTAGTCATTTTATTTGTTGCTGCAATGTACGCCTCCAACGACTCTTCCAAATTAGACTTAGGTGGTGAGGGGGTTTCGGTAAAAGATTCAAAATGGTGTGGATATACAAAACTCCCAACAGGCTGTGTAGAAACGATGTCTAGTAAAGGTGGGAAGGTCGGGTATGACTGGTAGGAAGTGGGTGATTGCACAGGGGTAGGGTCAACATGTTGATAAAAAGGTGAATAGTCGTGTGGATCCCTAGAACTAGATGAGTAGAGAGGGGTGAAAGATCGACTGCGAGATTGAACAATATGCTCAGCAATGGACATCGGCCTAGGAGTGACAGAAGGACTTGGAAAATTGGTGTCAACATATGAAAGTGGTAAAGATGGACTTGGTCGACACAAATTGGGTTGAAAAGTCAAACTGTTTCTCCTAGACGCCTCTATTTGATCTTTCAACGAAATTTTTGGTAAGGAAGGATCGTTTTTAAATTGACCGAACAAATTAACGTACGACGCAAAATTAGGTTCGGGATACCAAAGTTCGGCTAATGATTTATTGTGTGGGGTACCCATGTTAGAAGAAGAAAGGTGACAAGAAGGAAGGTTAGGTGGTGCAAGGATTTATTTGGGGCTAAAAAAATTTTGCAAGTTCTATAAAATATTTGTCCTTTTTATTTTCATTTTTCATTGACTTTTTTCTTTCTCTTTATTTGGAAAAATTTTGTTGCAAAAAGATTTTAGAGAAAAGATATGCAACAGCAAAATATTTTATAGAAAAGATATGCAACAGCAAAATATTACTTGCAATCTAATTTCATTTCAAGCGGGGCCCAAAAATCCTGCACAAGATCGTTATTTGGAAGAGGAAATATTTTTAAAGCGCACCAAATCCTGCAGGCATTTTTCAGAAAATATCTTAAAATTTGCAGAGGAGAAATAACAGAGGAGCTTACAGTGCAAATTGCAGAGGATGATGTCACCAAAAGGGCGCGTTTCCGCGGTCAAAGGGGGCCAACCGCGGCGGTTCCGCGGCTATACGTGCGAGACACGTGTTCAGATTTTGCTGACGTCACCAGATGGCGGCGCTTCTGCGGCGGGAGCAGAGTAATGCGGCGGATCCGTGGTATTTTGGACGGTTCAGATCTCCAAATTTTCTCTGGCGTTCTGTTGAATTAATCCCCTGCTGTTTAGATCTTCTGATTTCTGTTTCGCCTTCTGGAAATTTCCAGATCCGTCTTTATATATCCTGCAAAATTAAAACAACAAAGTATCCTTTCCAAAAATAACAGTTGATATATTTTTATATTTTTTTGTTGATTTTTCAGATTTTTATGATTTTTTATTTTGATTAACCCGAAATTGCAAAAAGGAAATAACACGCCATCCCCGGCAACGGCGCCATTTGATTTTTATAATTTAGCGTGCTTGCGCTTTCTAAAAAATAGATCAAAAATATTTGTAACCGCAATCAAGAACGGCGTCGCTTTGCAGCTATCCAGTGAGTATGGGTCGGTCCACAGGGATTTTGTGAATCTCTGATTCGTTCTTACGAGTTAATTCCAAAGGGTGTTCGGTTGATTATTAAATCTAAAAACCTAATTAACCTAGGGCAATTATCCAGATCTATTCTTGCTAGGGTTAGGTTTAGGGATGGTTTGGAAATGCAAGTAAATCTCAACGCTTTCATACCCGAATGAAGATCTGTGGGGAGTTATAGTAATTATCAATAAAGGGGATTAGATCCATTCGGGAAGGTGTTCCTTCCTCTAGGTTCTTGTCCTTCCTTTAGAGATCCTTACCCTAACCTCTATGGAAAACGCGCGCAACCGGGCTTTTACACTACGGTGTCATCGTTACCTCGAGGGGTAGGATGCCGTAGGGCACGGTATGTGCGTGTATGCATGGAGTCCTATTGTAAATATTTGGTGGGTAAGAAAGGGATGAGAGATCTCATCTCTCAAAATCCTTCCCCAAAGCTAAACCCTAAACAAGTTCCTAGGGCATGAAATTAAATCTACCTAGGGCAAAGAATTGAAATCTAACCTAGGGCGAGAAATTAAATCTACTTACAGATGCATCCCTCCAATCATCCATGCACGGTTGTCAGATCTGAATTTCTGAATGGAAAGGAAACACCGATGCTCTCCAAAAGAGATCTGGAATTTTATTTCATTAAAAGGAGGCATAAGGTTTACAATCTTTAGAGTTCCTATTTATAAAGAATAGGAAACCCTAGGGTTATATTTGTTTCGCATGTCCATAATTACAAAAACAGCCCTATAAAGACCAGTCAACGTCGCATCAAGTTTAGGTCAAATTTTCAGCTCCTGATTGCGCTTGATGGCCGCGGAACCACGGCCTTGGTAGGGGTTGGGCCGCGGTTCCATGGTCCAACAGTGGACTTGGCTTGTCAAATTTTTTAGGCTGCTTTTGGGCTTCATTTTCTTGTTGTTTCTACATGTCCTTTTCCATTTGGGCTTCTAAGTTGGTTCCAGATCTTCAGTGAACAGTTTGCAATGGATTTTTAACCGTTCGCTTTGAGTCGATGTCTTGAATCTTGCTTTGTGAATTGTTCCTTATGTAGGCTTGATCAAGATTCTCTGTTTGTTGGTTAAAGTCCGCATTTTCATCGTTTTTACATCGTTTGCACTGTTTTCTGTCCAAGACCCTATAACCTGTAACATGTAGCATACATGCGTCAAAAGCACCTGTTTATTTATAAAAAGAATAAGAATGGGGAATATAATAATGCAATATTCTAGTCTGAACAACAGTCTTGCTCGATTTGATAGCATGCTATCTGGTTTGTCTTTATCTTAACATATGTATTTGTTTTACTTGCTATTTCATTATTGCATGTTGATAAAGCTCGTATGATCTTTTCTTGACTATCAGGATTATGATATCGATCGTACTAGTAGGGCCTGGGTAGTATATAAGCACATCCTTAAATATTCCTAGTTGGAGGGTATCGAGACAGTGCATCGATATTCTAGAGTAGACTAATGTATACGTTTCTTGACCCTGTATGGGGCGATGGATGATCCCACATTCAATGGTGTTTAACACTAAAGATTGTATACAGTGTTGGCTATAGTGCCCTCAAGGAAATTATCATAGTCGCGGGCAGATGATTATGATGATTGAGGGAGGACCTATACCGGGAGAATAGTCTTACTCGAGATGATAGTATGCTATCTGGTTTGTCTTTATCATCATGCTTTAGGTGATATTACATATCACACTTACATGTTGATAGAGTCCATAGGATTCTTGGTTGACTACCAGCATTATGATGGTGATCATGTATGTAGGAGTTGGTGGTCTATAAGCAAATCCTTAAATGTCCCTAGTCGTAGGAGTTTTGAGACTGGGCATAGATACTCCAGAGTAGACTAGTGTATACTGATCAAGACCCCGACGAGAGGCGGTGGCCGGGTCTCACAAGCCATTGGTGTTAGTTTGTTCACCTAAGATAGTATACAGGTGCTCATTGGGTTATGAGTATACTGGACGGACTCGCTGGGAACATGCTAGTTGGTATTATACCTATTATCATATGGCAGTTCCCTGGTGACATGTGTACAGGTTCGTCTGTCGACCTGAGATCGTCATTTATCTCATGTGAGTTCCCACTGTGCTTTGATTACTATCCTACCATGGCTCAAAGGAGTCGTGCAAACAGGTTTTAGTTGGGTACAGTCCCGAGCCATATAGAGGCAGTGAGCGGATCGTCAGGGATTCGTCTCTCCCGATATTGGGGGTTGATGTCGCGCAGTGCACGGGTGGCCATCACCAGAAATCCTTGGCCGGAGTAGACGAGAATTACCGATTCAAGATCAATAGTTTCTCAGGAGGTGATGGGTTACATACCGACACGAATTATCGCATCAGTAGGGGTCTGACTTTATCCACCCCCTAGACTCGATATGCGATACTCTTAGACGAACAGACCGGACTGTACGGATATTGTCAATGTCAGGCTCAGTAGGGCTTTGGATGAGTTTGCTCGTCGGCCTTCCTTTCGCTCAATACCCGGGTAGCCATTACGTACAGCTAGTGCCGCTGACGTGCTTGTTGTTAAACCCACTGTCAGCGTATTGACGAGACATTAGAGTCCTACACAAAAGGTTTTCACGGTTTAGGCGATATGGTATAGATGACGTATGTTGGTACATACAGGTGTCTGATTAAATATTTGTACATGCTGCACAGACTTTAATCGGACGGTTGATAATACTAGCGGCTTAGGATTAAGCCGGATTATTAAATCAGGTTTTGATTTAATAATTTATATATATGTATTTATATATATGTATTCTAGTATTATCGTTCACTGTTCATTTTCTCTCTTGGCTATTCGTATTTTGGTACGAATACGCGTATATGTATTTCGATACGTATACCAGTTTGAATTCCGTATTTATACGGAATGGTTTCTAGAAGATGTCCACCTCATTAATTGATTTTCTTTTTAGAAAATCAATTTGGAAATGAGATGGAAGGTGAGTTGGCCTGAGCATGGTGAGGCATGTAGAGAGGTATGGGCATTGTTTTGTTTAATGAAATTAAAATGAGGTATTTTGTGTGTGTGTGCTTGATTGAGAGAGGGGGGCAGCCATATATTCTTGAGTGGCTCTTGCTCATTTTTTTCCTTCACTTGCTTGCATTCTCTTCTCACTTGGAGAAAACACTTAGCCATTTTCTTTAGTTGCTCATACCACATATTTCCTCACCTCCTCTTGATCTTCTATGGTTGCTCATGGAGCATTTTTGATGAGAGAAAATTATAGTGAGATAATTTTACACCTCCGCTCTCCATTGCTAGCAACCTTGGAGCATCAATTACCTCGCTTGGCGAGGTTGAAACTTGCACCGTTTCCCTCAGGTGAATCATCATAGATGGAGGAAGACCGACAACCAAACTCGATCCACAACCACTAGGAGCTTGGGATGAAGGTTGAAGACCGAAGGACACGGATCAACTCGGTATAACCATTCCTAACTCTTTATATTGCTTGCTAGTATAGGGTTTAGGGTAGATCCGGGCATCGGGTCATGGTAGCGCCAGTTTAGTAAATTTTTGTTCCGCATTTGGCCACGGTTTGATGGTCGGGGCGCTGCCGTAACCCAACATGGTATCAGAGCCACCCCTTAAACCTTTAGCTAGCTTATTTAGATGATGTTAAAATATCGAAACCGAAACAACCCTGAAACAGTGCACTAAATATTTCAGTTTCTGTCGATTTTCAAAGTCTTCAAAAAAAAATTTAGCAACTGCAGAAGACTACTTGAGTGACCACTAGAACACAGCACAAATACGAGCCCAAATAGCCGGATTTAACCCGGCGAGATGTGCAAAAAAATAAGGGAGGCCGGTTTTTTATTGGAGTTTGGACTTGAGATTTTTGGTGTTTTCTAATCTCTGAAATATTGGTGCAGTGGTATTGCTTGTTTTTCCCATTTTGGATATTATGTTATCTTTTCCTCAGGGGAAATTCGGAGTGTTTCGAAGTCGATAATTTAACACTGTTTAAATGTTTATAGTACATGCATTACTATCTGCGACCGTGAATGTCATTAGAGTGGTACAACTCGTCTAATTGCTATATGTTCTTTTAGACGAGTTTGCGAACGTGACATTCACGTTGATATTCTATGTTGTGCTATGATTGTGGTTGGATCGTCGTGGTGGATAGTTTGGGTGCAATGTTCGTACTGTTTAGATTCATTTGTACATTTGATATTGCAGGGCGAGCGTCCGACATGTGGAGTGACGTCGCTGCCAGTTTGTATATTATTTGTTTGGGGCACGACCGGATTGAGGTCGATATCACCCTTGTACATATTATTTTCTTTTCTGTACTAGGATTACCCCACGGTGGAGTGCACGAAAAGCCAGGTTCTAAAGGGCAATGGGCCCGCATCTCATGGTGTTGAGATGGAGGGGACCTTACTCTAGAATTGGCGGGCTATTTGCCGCACTCGTAGGGGGTATAGGTTGACCCACGGAAGGGTGCCTAAGTTACCGGATTCCGTGAAGTGCCGGGTGGCCCATTCACGTTGTTGATTGGGGTTGCCTCGCTTCTGGGATTGGCGGGTAACTTGCTGCACTCATAGGGGTCTAGGTTTTCATTGCACGGGCTATCCACACGACAGGAAACGTCGAGTCTCATTTGCGGCTCAAGTGAAACCCGGGGCTCCAGATTATCCACCATTCTGTGTTACTTCTGTGATGTTTCCGTGATGTTGCTTATATCATGCCTGGGACGAATGTTATATATATATATTTATATATACTGGTAGATATTGTATATGTTTTGCACCCGCGCTAGTCCAGTCCCCGCTCTGTCGTTAGTCAAGTAACCTAACGAGTGATGACGGGACCCAGTGGTGAATGCGGATGGCATATACGTACATCATATTTTCGTTCTTTTCTGGTGTGATTAATTGATGGGACTATGTTGATTTTGATCAATGCAAGGATAAAGAAAACCTATAAATGATGTTGTTGGAACCAATTTTGAAAAACTGTTGTTGCAAGATATTTGCTTTTGCTTTGCACAGTGGTATTCGGTTCAGAATATCCAGCACCTCATTCGATGAGGCAAGAGCCGAGATCCCTTCATCGGGAGTGACCTCTTGAGGGAAAGTTTGCATCATTGTAATAACTTCACTATAGTCAATTCTTTTGCTTTGCATCATGGTATTCAGTTTGGAATATCCTGCACCTCATTCGACGAGGAAAGAGCCGAGATCCCTTCACCGGGAGTGACCTCTTTAGCAAAAGTTTTCACCACTATACATTTGTAAAACCACTTGGATTCCTTCAACGATATCAAGTTCATTACGTTAAAGGTTTTTCGCCAAAAACCAGCCATAGCCCTCCGTCATTTCAGATTAGTGTTGCTTAGTATTCGTGCTGCGTTTGTTGACCTCGTCAAGGCGTAGTGTGTGGTAACTCTGTAATACTTTTCTGTCGTATGGATATATGGATTGGTTAGGACAGTCGTTCGACCTTGTTGACCTCGTCAAGGGTCGATGTGGGTGGGTCTAATGCAATCAAGATAGTGACGGGTTGAACTTGACTAGGACCCTTTGACTTGTTGACCTCGTCAAAGTCACTTGGATCCTAGGGGTAAAAATCACATCAGGAGTTTCAAATATACAGGAAACTTTCCAGGCATGCGCATACCTTCTGGAGTGTGGTGACTTGAGTAGCTTCCATCAAGTTATCATGCAATGGTAGTTGGATCCCGATTCCCACTGATGAGTAGGATTACTCCTCGGGTGATTTTAGATGATCCTGACTAATTCTTCTTTTGGGTTTGGAGGAGAATTCGAGGATACAGTGGGAGCCATCCTGATTAGATAAAGTGATTAACCATTCTGATCTAGGTTAGAGTGCACGCTGAGTGTTTCTTTTCTCTCTCTCTCTCTCTCTTTGGCAGTGACCATGGCCCGACCCTAAACTAAAACTCATGAACCAAGTTAACCGAACCTTCTTAAAACACTTTGGTTTTTGGAATGTCACGGTATCGCATATATCATTGTCACTTCTATATCACCTTTGCATTTCTCCAGAACACCCCATATCACTACGAAGATCCAAATTTATAGGATATGCCATCGTATAGTTACATACGAACTCGATGGGACTTGTTCCAATTCGAGGATGGTTTCCGGTTCTGGAGAAATCGAATAGGATTATTCAGTTGTCTTTTCCCTTTACCTTCTCTCAGGTTGCAAGAGCTCCTAGGATTAGAAGAGTACACCTATTACGCTTATTGGATAGTCTTCTTTCAAACCATAGGCAGGTGCCGAAAGGTAGGGAAGGAAGAAAACCAATTAGCCTAAGTGTGGTGTATAGAAAGTAATAAGTAAAGACATATAAAGGGATTAAAATAAGGGCAAAGTAAATTGCGGCTGCTATCATTCACGATAAAACTGCGCATACCACTGCCACTCCTACATCCACTTTAGATTTCTCCAGAACACTTCGTATCACTACGAACGTCCATAATGCTTGGACATGCCATCGTATAGTTACATACGAACTCGAAGGAATTCATTCCAGATTCGAGGATGGTTTCCGGTTCAGGAGAAATAGAATAAGATTATTCAATTGTCTGTTCCCATTACCTTCTCTTAGGTTGCGAGGGTTCCTAGCATAAGGAGTGTACACCTATTACGCTTATTGGATAGTCTTCTTCCAAACCTTAGGCTGGTGCCGAAGGGTAGGGAAGGAAGAAAACCAATTAGCCTAAAGAAGGTGTACAGAAGGTAATAAATAAAGACATAATAAAGGGATTGCAGTGAGGGCGAGTAAGTATATGGTTACTGTTATAAATCAGGATAGTAGAAGAGGCATTACTAGGAATACAAGTTAACCCCTTTAAAACATTTTCATGTTTCAGTTTCACTGTGCGATGTTAATTGAAAATTGTTTTCCCAATTGGAATCTAACTGCAGGGTATGTATTTACCAGATCAGTTTCTCACATCTGTATATTATTACAGATGGTGAATGGGAGTAAGATATTAGGAATTAGGTGGTTAGATCCTCATTATATCGGAATTTGTTGTAATTGGTGATATTTGAGGAAACCATCTGGTTTTTACCTGACGGCAAATTTTTGGTTTTCAATATCCGTTGTTATGCACCAATTTTAAACCGATATATCTGTACATTTATTTTATAAAGTGAGATATAACTTTTTGAAATTATGTCTATGACATTTACCTATATCAGTTGATGGTTAGGTAAGGTACAATAAACAGCGGTGTAATTCTTCTTAACCATTGTACAGTTTTCAACTTATGATGCACAAGATTTGAGTTATTGAACTCAGGGGACTTGTACAAAGTATTGCATGTTGTCCAGTGTCCATTAGGACAATGGGGTTGGTACTCATACTATATTCTGTTTACTCATGACTTCTCTAGTTTTAGACAGGTATTTTGTTGAAATACAAGGTCCAGATTTTGAGAAGTTATAGGTATAAGAATAAAGAAGAGAACTATTTGTTAGAAGCATCAGGATTCTTCGAGATAGTCGAAGATGTAGATACTTTTGTTTGGTATTCCGTTGATAGTAATGGTTTTGAGAACTTTCTTCTCTTTCAGGTTACTCATATATGGATGCTCTCCTAGATAAGTAATGCTGATTGGCCTTTTTCCATTTGGTTGATATTCACTGGAGACAGCTACATGATTTTGAATCTGGTTCCAATTAAATTAGTGCTTTTGTTTCTATATTGTATATAGAATCAATTTATATCTTAATGATGTTAAGGTATAGGGAGTTGCCCGGCTGATGCTTAAAACCAGAATCCGGATAAACTCGAGGCACGTTTCAGTAATGGCAGTTTATGGGTTATCCCGGGTTTTGACAAGGGTTAACTTTCTACCATCAGGAAGATCAACATTTATATTGTTCTTTGACTCGCCACTGTTAGTGATGTATGCCCTAGATGCAATTATTGTATCATACCGGTTTGTATATTACTTAATGGAAGCTTGGGATATTCACAGTTGTATTGACAGTCTTGCTCAAAATGGTAGTATGCTACTTGGTTTGTTTCGACTTCAATATGTGCATGTGTTTTAGCATATCGCTTATAAATATTAGTAGAGCCCTTAAGATCTTTGCTTGATTACCAGCGTTGTGATGGCAGTCACACTAGTGGGGGCTGGGTAGTCTATAAGCACATCCTTATACAGGTGTAACATTTCAGAAAAATAAAAATATTATTTTTGGAAATATTTATATTTAAATAATATATATATTGAATATTTTATTAGTGCGGTATAATTAAATACCGATAAATTGGGAAAAAATTTGGAAAATTTTAGAAATTACTGAAATGAGAATGTTTTATGTGATTTAAGCAAATTATAACTTTTTATAATTAATCGTATTCATTTTTAAAGCTAATCGCGATTAAATATCGCTAATCGCGCATTAAGCCGGTTTTGTGCACATGACATGCACCATATCACATTTTTATACTTGTGCATTTTGTTAACCATGATATTTTGCTTTTGGATTTTCATTTTGGTTTTCAAATAAAACAAAACAAAAGAAAAGAAAATAATAAAGAAAGAGGGATGGGGAAGAGAGAGAGAGAGGTGAGGGGTCAACCCAAGACCATGGCTCCTTGCCCCTTCATTGTTTCTTCTTCATTTCTCTCCCCTCTCTTCTCTCATAGCAGCACCCCATCTCCACCTCCTCTTCATCCTCTCAAAACAACACCAAAACAACCTCAAAACCTCATCCCCACTTTATTAAAAATGTGCACAAGCTCACAAGCTACACTTTGGACCAAGAAAATTTGCATTTTGGGCACTTGGGAAACTCATGAAGAATCTTGAGTTGCCAAATGAGGTAATCCTTTCACAAATTGTATAGTAATTGCATTCCTTTAGCCTCTAGTGTAGTTTAAAATCGATTTGGCGAAGTTTAGTGAACTTTGGAAATTCCTAGAGAGGGTTAGGGTTTAATTTGAGTTATGTTAGTGTAATTGGGTTTTAGTGATGACCTTAAACCCCCCTTAGTGCTAAATACCTGGACCAAACACAAATACCAAACCTGAAACAGAAAACAAAAACTTCCAATGTTGGTTTTGTGAGTTTTTGGGGTGTGCAGGGAAATCTGGGATGACCTGGGATAATTACGAGTTAAGCAAACAACCCAGTAGACTAGAATTGACCCTAGGAACCCACTGTAGCAATACGAACCCCATTGGAGACCCCTGGCCAGTGAGCTCAGAAATTCATGGGTAGGGGTCGGCCACTTTGGTGAGTTAGGTTCCCAAGTTGCTTCAGTAAGTCATATACACCCTATATCACCCCAGTATTGTTTGTACACCTTGGTTTTCCCTGAACTAAAATCTGGAGCATGTTTTCTTGGTTTCTGCCTTATGTTTTGAGATGGTTATGGATTTAAGTTTTGGTATTTGGTATTGTATTCGATTACTTGACGTTTGTACGTCTATATCGATTGTTATTTGGTTGATTTGCGAGAGTAGACCATAGGTTTTGACCTATGTGAGATTCGTGTGTCGTTTTGGTTTTGAATTGGGTTTTAATGCGATACGATACGTTATGATGTATAGGTACCCCCCTAAAGACTTCGAGACGACAAGCAAGCGCGTGGTGATGTCGGCATCGGCAAACGAAGATCAAGGTGGGTAGATATATATCTACGGGGGAAGTCGGGTGGATGGCGTATAGCACCCCCGCAGTTCGTAGTATAGTGTAGGGTACATATTATATGGATATATTCATATGTTTATTTTGAGATTATGAGTATCTAGATAGACTTTGGGAAGTCATGGATAATTTAGTATAATTAGATGATAGTGCTGTTAGTTAGTTTAGTCGTGAACCCTAGAATGAGGTTTACACCCACACGCACACACTCACACATGTTTACATTGTTTTAATTGTGCGTTTATGGGGATATGTATATATATATATACATATACATAGGTATGGGACCACATATATATATATATATATATATATATATATATATATATATATATATACGTATACCTATACATGGATGATGAGGATTTTAGATGGTACTTAGAGATGAGTTGATGAGATTAGGCATGATGCCGTGAGATCGGTGATATGTTTTGGTTCATATTATGAGATACGACGTGAGATTATAGCGGGTCTTTAGGCGTGTGTTTTCATACATGCATATATATATAGATGGTATCGGTATGTACTAGACTTGAATCAGTACCCCTAATACAGGATATGATGATAATGGATGCCAGATGAATAATAAGATGAATGTGATATTTGACCCGTACCCAGATTTGGGATGCCGTACGACAGATTTACGTACGAGCTATATATTGATGATAGATCCGCACTCTTGACTCGAGAATGTCATAATATATATTGTATCGTATGTGATACTATTGAGGCGGGATCACCGACTATTATATTTATATGTATCGACTCAGATTTAGGTGGTTTCCTTACCTTTCGATTAGTCCTGTAGTTTACTTATAGATGTTAGACTAGACTCGAGTCATACCTATTTCAAAACTAACGAATCGTGAGTATTTTAAAGACAGGCCAAGGGATTCTACGGATATTTTCAAAAGACGCATCTTTTCCTAAAAACACCATAGCCCTTATTTTTCTAAACACCACGATTCGTGTTATTTCAAATGGCAGAACTGTATGACATATATATATTGATGTAGATTCTTCACTGTTGCGTTTATTATTCATTTTCCGCATATTCTTTCTATTCGCATCGCATTGTATGTTTAAATGTGTTTATTGTTATATTAAACCCATACTGTCAGGACACCAGCACCATTATCGATGATGCGTATGTTCCACGTACACCTACTTGCCGGCTAACACACTTCATCATCGATAATTGCCATGTCACTACACAGTAGGATTGTTGCATCAAGATATGACTCCTTGTATGACATACTGGCGTACATACATATTGTGCACCCATACTGGCGTACATACATATTGTACACCCATACTTGCGTACACACATATTGTACACCCATACATGCATACATACATATTTGCACATACATAGATGATTCTGGCTTGATTTTGGAAATTTGGGAACCGCGTGATATATTCTTAAACTGGATTCATTTAAAGAGCGGTTTCCCTCGATACGTGCATATTACTGTTTTATGTTGCATGATATACTGATATACTTTCATTCTATTATATGTCACATACATCATGCTTTATGATTATACGCATTGAGATATATTGTTTCCATGATATTTCTGTATTTGAGAACCGTGGGTATTTCAAAAGAAAGTATATACTGTTTTAAAAATCCGGTTTCTCTTGATATGATATTTCAGCAGCCACCATGAGTTTTATCGGTTCTGATATATATATACCCTATGCGAGGAGGCATCGTGGGCCGTGTGTGGGTACATGGTGGGGCCCGAAGGTACCCCAGGGCAAGAAGATCGATAGACCACGCCGATGAGCCTGACAGGGGAATCATACTTACCGGTGAAAGTATTTAGACTCGGCGGTTATCGTGGGGATACCGACCAGAGTTATGTACGTATGGATACATCGAATTGCGAGAGTCGGAGCTGGGCACTCAGGTTTTCGAGATAGCGTATGATACGTACCTATCAGGGCCAGTCGTGGTGACAGCACCTGATAGATCAGTATTTACGTGTCGATGTTGGACACGAGTTTCATGATGTTTCGAGTGTCGATGCTGGGCACTCGGGTTTTCATGATTTTGATGTGTCGCGAGGGACACCCGTTGATTTATATCCTCATATTTTCATGCATATGCTTTTATGACATTTACATGCATGATGTTGTTGCGTCATTGGTTGACACGTGGATGAGATCCACATGCATACAGGCATTGATTACATAGTTGGATGATGTCCACATACTTATAGACTTCATGATTTAGTTGACACTGACTTCATGTTGATTGCATTGATCATGCCTCATATTTATGATATGTTGCTACCTGAGGCACTGACGCGGGTACTTAGTATTACACTTATGTTTAGATGTTTACCCTTGCCACCTTTTCATGCTTCAGATTTTATCATATTGAGGATATATATATATATATATATATATATATATATATATATATTACTAATCGTTTGACCTAGGATTGAGTCATACATACGATTTCTGCTATGTGATGTTTTCTACTCACGAGTTGGCAACTCACCCCCGTTGTGCCACAGTTTTTTGCAGGTTTTGCCGTACAAGTTCGTTGCGGCTTTGCTAGTACACTGTCCTTTTCCGGATGATTGCTTGGTAGGTGGGTTCACTCGCATCGTGACCACCATTGTACTTTATTTATTCAGTTGTATCTAGGAACTCTATTAACCAGACTTGTATATTTATTAGACTTAGAAGACCAGTTGTTTATTCTTTCGACCTTAGAGTCGCGCGTTGTATTATTATGGTTTTCTTGATATTTTGAGTTTCCTTTTGAGTTTTGATCCTCGCCCTTCGGCGTTGTATATTATATTGCTTGCGTGGTTGTGACCATCGATTGACGAAGAGTTAGCTCCCGCTTAGGGATGCCTTTTATCATTGTGCATATATTATTCATGTTGTACCCCGTTTGGGCCAGTATTTACAAAGGAAACTCTGCCGAAATTTTCAGAAAAGACTTGAGATTTTAAAAATGCATACTTCGGCTTAAGTTATTAAAAACCCATTGTTTTAAAACATGTTTTCTTCACTTCTTTCTTTAAATGGTTTAGATTTCTGGGATTTCTTGGCTTACTTGAATTAGATGGGGTCCTATAGACTTCATATGATTCATGTGCCAGTCGCGTGCCATTTCGGGTCGTGACAAAGTTGGTATCAGAGCGTTAGGTTAACCTTGGTTCGAGTCTATGTTTGACTATGCGGAGCCTAAGGCGTTTGTATATATACGGAATCTAGGCTTGACCTTACAGAACTTAGACTTAGTCGAGAGGGTATTAGACCCGAACTTTCGTCGCATAGGTTGACCTTGGTTGATAGAGTAGGTGACTTAAGGAGAGTGATGTACCGTGTGTATATTCCGCGGCATACTTACGATACGCTACTCCGCTTAAGAACCCTTAGGATGTACATTTCCTTGCACATTATTATATTCATTCATGATCTATTCTCATCGATATCGGATTATGGTTTTGCTGCCACGATTACACGAGCAGAGAGAGCTACGGCTAGAGTTGCAGTCAGCACAAGCTCGTTACGGACGAAGACTGACCAGGGCATGATTCCAGGGACATACGATTGTACAGAGAGGCGCCGTTTTATTGTGTTTTCGCGCCATGAGTATTTGATGGATCGCTTTTATAAGATTACTCGGACGTGCAGATCAGCACCAGAGGATTGAGCCACTGATAGAGGCCAGCCAGAATGTGATGACCGTCAATGCACAAATTATTCTTGATGATTGAGATACTGTTCAGCATGCAGATGGATGAGCCAGTTGTTGCTGCGAACGATGAGATATCGCCCCAGATGTTGGAGCTATTGCGGTATGAGTTGTACTTAGAGATATGATAGAAGGTCGCTAGTCACCCGAGGATGAATGATTAGGACATGTGGTTCGTTCACTTACCCCGATCTGAGGTCATCAGATTGATTGATTCCAGCTAGAGACGACTTCACGCAGGTATATTGAGAGTCGATAGAGACGATCGAATGTCAGAAGCCCATTTTCCAAGTTTAAAGTATTCAGAGACAAATGCAAGTAATGCCGTGGACCCTCTAGAAGAATGAAACCCTAACTCGACATAATGACCATGAGAATGCTTTCAAACCTTAGGGTTTGCGGCAGTTCAGCGGTGCCATTAGTGAGGCTTGGATTTGCCCTTCTACGGTTGGTCCACAGGTACTGTGGCATGTACTGGAATACTATTAAACTGTACCCAAGATATTGAGCTCTTGGGGGATTATGGAATCTTGACAAATCGATCGAAGGTTCGACGTCATTCGGATATCATGTGATGGGATTCATTGCTTGGGAGACTCTAGACACGAGTATAGCTATTGGAGCGCAGTCCATGCAGCCACGAAGAGACGAGTCCGAAGCAGTCGACATTAGAGAAAGGTGGAGTAAGAGGTTCGTATGAGATTTTGATGAGATGATGTTCCACTCCGCTGACATCAGAGGTGTGATACGCATGCAGAGGCGTTGTACATGGATATATCTTCCAGACGGAGTCACGATGAGTACGCAGCCGTTCCGGAACAAGAAATGGATTTCGTAAATGGTGATAACTTCCGAGCAGTTCGGCAGAAACAAGATTTGGAAGAGATTTCGGTAGACCTTTCTGGAATACTATACGAGAAGATTTAGACCCAGGATCAGTCATATTACAGACACCCGACAGGCCAGAGTTCAGCATCGTCGACGAGACATGTTATGAGTGACCATAATAGTTGGCCAGAGATCTTTAGAGGATGTGCCAGGGCGGACTGCTTCCATTATCGTTTCCATATTGGACCGTTGAACCAAGGAGCTATGCACTTAGCAATCTGTAGTGAGAGACGAGAGCCTAAGGGCACCAGACGACAGGCTACGAACAGTAGGCAAGTAGATATCTTGCTCTGCTGGCATTGGATGCACCGGCACCTTCTCGACTTTGAAGGAAGGACATATCGACGACAATATTTATGATTTGAGATTTGGTGATTCAATTATCACGTATCCGTCACTTTGGATTTCGGTATTTTGGATGATTTATTTGCTTGATTGAGATTTTGTGCACCGCAGTTGCACCTGATTTCGTTTGGATATCATTCGAGATGTTGATTTTGATTTCATATCTATGACATGCATGTGATTTGATTGGTTCTTTCGGCATAGTTTCATGCACTTTTAGTATTTTGATTTGATTTGTGCACTTGATTTGGATTCTTGCGCATACTTGGGCTCTTGATGCGATTTTAGTGCACACCAGATGCACTAAATCGAAATTCTTCGTGCATATCAGATGCACCTGATATTGCTGTCAGGCACACCCGTTGCCCTTGACAGATGTTTCGTACACACCCGATACGCTTAGATTTTGTTTCTATGCACATGTATAGCACATTCATGGATTTTGATTTCCGTGCGCACCAGACGCACGTAGCATTCATATGCACATTTTGGGATTGATTTCTTATGGAGCAGTACGTTTTTATGATATTTACTATTTGTTTTCGTACTGAGCAGGACTAGTCAGAGAATAGTACCTGGATATATTTTGCATGCATTGATAGATAACGAAGGGATTTCCAAAGAAAGAGCTATAGTCTCAGTATTTACCTACGTGTCTGAGATGACACGAAACTGTTACAAAAGGAAAACCCATCTAAATTGTTTTCAAAACGGCGGGACGTGCATATTAAACAAAAGATATATACGTATATGGTTATTTTCTTACAATAGACGTCCACCACTGTGCAGTTTTATGCTCATCGCACAACGATTTAAAAAGGTTTGGCATGCATTTCCTTCAGATGTTTACATGTATAGATTCGATGTTTACATGTATAGTTTTAATGTATATCATATTGGTTTCGTTTTGGATTTGACATTTGTGTCTTTACCATGACTCCGATGATTGCGAGATGCTTGACGGAATTTTGTTTTTGAGTTATCTGCTCATTGTTCATGCGCATGCATTGCGCTATGATGCGTTTTATGTATTGATGATTTCAGAGCCCGACGACTTGGACTTTTTACTGAAATGTTTTAGTATTTGAGGGGTTTAAATTTAAATTCGGGGACCGAATTTTTTTGTGGGGGGAAGATTGTAACATTTCAGAAAAATAAAAATATTATTTTTGGAAATTTTTATATTTAAATAATAAATATATTGAATATTTTATTAGTGCGGTATAATTAAATACCGATAAATTGGGGAAAATTTGGAAAATTTTAGAAATTACTGAAATGAGGATGTTTTATGTGATTTAAGCAAATTATAACTTTTTATAATTAATCATATTCATTTTTAAAGCTAATCGCGATTAAATATCGCTAATCACGCATTAAGCCGGTTTTGTGCACATGACATGCAGCATATCACATTTTTATACTTGTGCATTTTGTTAACCATGACATTTTGCTTTTGGATTTTCATTTGGGTTTTCAAATAAAAGAAAACAAAACAAAACAAAAGAAAATAATAAAGAAAGAGGGATGGGCAAGAGAGAGAGAGAGAGGTGAGGGGTCAACCCAAGACCATGGCTCCTTGTCCCTTCATTGTTTCTTCTTCATTTCTCTACCCTCTCTTCTCTCCTGGTAGCACCCCATCTCCACCTCCTCTTCATCCTCTCAAAACAACACCAAAACAACCGCAAAACCTCATCCCCACTTCATTAAAAATGTGTACAAGCTCACAAGCTACACTTTAGACCAAGAAAGTTTGCATTTTGGGCACTTGGGCAACTCAAGAAGATTCTTGAGTTGCCAAATGAGCTAATCCTTTCACAAATTGTGTAGTATTTGCATTCTTTTAACCTCTAATGTAGTTTAAAATCGATTTGGCGAAATTTAGTGAACTTTGGGAATTCGTAGAGAGGGTTAGGGTTTAATTTGAGTTATGTTAGTGTAATTGGGTTTTAGTGATGACCTTAACCCCCCCCCCCCCTCTTAGTGCTAAATACCTGGACCAAACACAAATACCAAACCTGAAACAGAAAACAGAAACTTCCAATGTCGGTTTTGTGAGTTTTTAGGGTGTGCAGGGAAATCTGGGATGACCTGGGATAATTACGAGTTAAGCAAACAACCTAGTAGACTAGAATTGACCCTAAGAACCCACTGTAGCAATACGAACCTTATTGGAGACCCCCTGGCCGGCGAGCTCAGAAATTCATGGGTAAGGGTCGGCCACTTTGGTGAGTTAGGTTCCCAGGTTGCTTCAGTAGGTCATATACACCCTATATATCACCCCAGTATTGTTTGTGCATCTTGGTTTTCCCTGAACTAAAATCTGGAGCATGTTTTCTTGGTTTCTGCCTTATGTTTTGAGATGGTTATGGATTTAAGTTTTGGTATTTGGTATTGTATTCGATTACTTTACGTTTGTACGTCTATATCGATTGTTATTTGGTTGGTTTGCGAGAGTAGACCATAGGTTTTGACCTATGTGAGATTCGTGTGTCGTTTTGGTTTTGAATTGGGTTTTAATGCGATACGATACGTTATGATATGTAGGTACCCCCCCCAAGGACTTCGAGACGATAATCAAGCGCGTGGCGACGTCGGCATCAGCAAACGAAGATAAAGGTGAGTAGATATATATCTACGAGGGAAGTCGGGTGGATGGCGTATAGCACCCCCACAGTTCGTAGTGTAGTGTAGGTACATATTATATGGATATATTCATATGTTTATTTTGAGATTATGTGCATCTAGATAGACATTGGGAAGTCATGGATAATTTAGTATAATTAGATGATAGTGTCGTTAGTTAGTTTAGTCGCGAACCCTAGAATGTGGTTTACACCCACACGCACACACTCACACATGTTTACATTGTTTAACTTGTACGTTTATGGGGATATGTATATATATACACACACACATAGGTATGGGACCACATATATATATATATATATATATATACACGTATACCTATACATGGATGATGAGTATTTTAGATGGTACTTGGAGATGAGTCGATGAGATTAGGCATGATGCCGTGAGATCGGTGATATGTTTTGGTTCGTATTATGAGATACGACGTGAGATTATAGCGTGCCTTTAGGCGTGTGTTTTCATACACGCATATATATATAGATGGTATCAGTATATACTAGACTTGGATCAGTACCCCTAATACAGGATATGATGATAATGGATACAAGATGAATAATAAGATGAATGTGATATTTGACCTGTACCCAGATTTGGGATGCCATACGACGGATTTACGTACGAGCTATATATTGATGATATATCCGCACTCTTGACTCGAGGATGTCATAATATATATTGTATCGTATGTGATACTATTGAGGCGGGATCACCGACTATTATATTTATATGTATCGACTCAGATTTAGATGGTTTCCTTACTTTTCGATTAGTCCTGTAGTTTACTTATAGATGTTAGACTAGACTCGAGTCATACCTATTTCAAAACTAACGAATCGTGAGTATTTTAAAGACAGGCCTAGGAATTCTACGGATATTTTCAAAAGACGCATTTTTTCTTAAAAATATCGTAGGCCTTATTTTTCTAAACACCACGATTCGTGTTATTTCAAATGGCAGAACTGTATGACATATATATTGATGTAGATTCTTCACTGTTGCGTTTATTATTCATTTTCCGCATATTCTTGCTATTCGCATCGCATTGTATGTTTAAATGTGTTTATTGTTATATTAAACCCATGATGTCATGACACCAGCACCATTATCGATGATGCGTATGTTCCACGTACACCTGCTTGCCGGCTCACACACTTCATCATCGATAATTGCCATGTCACTACACAGTAGGATTGTTGCATCAGGATATGACTCCTTGTATAACATACTGGCGTACATACATATTGTGCACCCATACTGGCGTACATACATATTGTACACCCATACTTGCGTACACACATATTGTACACCCATGCATGCATACTGTCACGATCCGAAATTGGCACGTGATGGCCCTAATACTACGCAACGTCTACAAGCGTAACGTAGTAAAAGAAAACCAAAACCTAGCAATCTAAACCATCAAAAGTAGCAAGAAAGTGATAATAGTATTTTCAAAACCTTTGAAATCACAACCCAAATTCTTTGAAGTCTTACTTTTATTCTTTTAAAATTTTGGCAGCACCCCTATATAAAACAAGCCCCCAAAAATGGGTACAACATAATATATAAGTAAAAGCATCCCAAACGGGAGCAAAATCCATGCCCAACGGCGGAAAACAATCACCACAACAGATATACGACGTCGTAGCGAAGAAAGAGACGATATAAATAAAACTGCATAAAAACCTCCAAGTCACAAAATAATATACAATATCGTCCTCGCATCAAGTCTCTAAGTCATACATGATAATGGTAGATGGAGTGTACATGATACAACGAATATACAACAAGCAACATTGGACAAACACAAAACCTACCTAAGCAAAACTGCACACTGTCAGGCGAAGCGGTATCCGCAGCAAAGATGATACGATGGATGAAAATAGCCATGTCTCTAACTGTCCTGAGGAACACCTGCAAAACACTGTGGCATAACGGGGGTGAGTTGCCAACTCGTGAATAGCAATAACATATGCAGGTAATCGCGAGTATACACGTACAACGCGAATCTAACATAAACATTTAATAGCAATGAATAGTCATATGTAATGCATCAGTCATGAAAGGTACGCTAGCAGGTACTACTAATACATGAAGCAATAATATGACAATCGGCATGCAATAATCATGTAAGGTACTCTATCAGGTACAAATAATACATGAAACAATGCATATAATAGTATGTAAATGCAACAGTCATGGAAAGTACTCTATCAGGTACAACTAATACATGAAGCAGTGCATAAACAATAAATGTGGAGTATGGGATAAAACGTGTCATTTCCACGGAAATCCTAACCTCGTGGTAGGACCAAAATCCAACAAGACAATCAAATTCCCAATTTCCACCAATCAACCCCCAAATGGCTCTCATATCATGTAAATCTCATATATCCTAAATGTCCAATATCAAGTAGATTTCACATATCATGTATGTATAATATCAGTATATCCCAGATATCATGTGTGTACAATATCAGTATATCCCACATATCCTGTGTGTACAATATCAGTATATCCCACATATCATGTGTGTACAATATCAGTATATCTCATATATCATGTGTGTACAATATCAGTATAAAGTAAGTTTCATATAAGGTGGGTGTCTAACATCGACACCCAAAATATCATGAAACAAGTGTCAAACATCGACACCGAAATACTGATCTATCAGGTGCTGTCACCACGACTGGCCCCCTGATAGGTACGTATCCATACGTACATGACCCCGGCCTATATCCCCACGATACCCGTCGAGTCAAAGGTACTGTCACCGGTAGGTACTTGCCTACCTTCCAGGCTCATCGCCTATCATCTGCGATCATCTTGCCGAAGGGAACCGTACCGGGCCCCACATGTACCCACACACGGCCCACTACTCCTCCTCGCATGGGGTATATATATAAGCTCAGAACCGAGAAATCTCATGCTGGCTGCAGAAATATCATATCAAGAGAAACCGGGTTTTTCAAATAATGCATAATTTCGTGAAACAACCACGGTCCTCAAATCCAGAAAATATCAAGAAATGAATAAGTATAACTGTATGAATCAATACACAGATATTAACGTCCCATTCCACTAATATATGTGTATAGGCATATATAACAGCGTCCCACTCCACTGTTATATATACTAAGGAGTAACAATATCAGAGAACATCATATGAAATCCAAGAATGTAACATATGCAGCATGAAACAGTAATA
Source organism: Agapanthus africanus (assembly GCA_030015575.1). NCBI lineage: Eukaryota > Viridiplantae > Streptophyta > Magnoliopsida > Asparagales > Amaryllidaceae > Agapanthus > Agapanthus africanus. The sequence continues at coordinate 214,963 of JASDDO010000335.1, forward strand.
TGAGCATATAAAAGAAAACAGTTATTTAACTACAACAAGTTACTAAATATATCACACGGTTCCTGATTTCCCCGAAATCAGATGCAACAACATAGACAGGTGAACATGTAGCTATAATGAGGTATGCGTAACCATGTCGGTATAGCAAAATAGGTGTGTCCATATGTAAGTATGTGTGATGTCAAAGTAGCTGTAGCAAGATATGTGTCTATACCTATCCATAATACCCTCCAGGTATATGTATGTATGTATACCAGATGTACATGTAGCTATGTCTCATATGTGTATACACCCATCACAATGGTACAATACTATATAGGTATATGGGTAACTAGCGTGTAAGCATGTCAGGGCATAAGTGTAAGCATGTAGGTATACAGGTATGCTATAAGTCATACGCACAAGGAAATATGAATCAATGTCTTAATGTCCTTAACCAACAATATTATATCTATAAGGGTATTGTGCGTGTCATGGCAATTATTGACGGTGTGTGTGGCATATAATCAGTGCTCGTGCAACATAAGCCGTCAATAATAATGCAGTGTCCTAAGGATACTAGTCCAAGAACAACACTAACCAAGTAGAAATATGTGTATGCGCAATTCTATATATACAATAGAATATGCGACAAAACATAACAACTCTAGCCCAGACGCATAACGCCATGCGGGCGATTCCCCTGTAGATGTTAAATCTACTCACCAACCATCCTGGCTAAGTGAAGCCAACCACTTGTTTCCCCTTCTTCGCAGTGTCCGAAGTCCCCGTCTGCGAACCTAAAATAATACAACGATAACACAAGTATATATATTAATAAACGACCAAAAACATGCACAAACTACGTTTTTACCGACACACCAACACAAAACATACTCTCAAGTGTTCGTATTGTGGCTAACGTGCATAGTGACACGACGAAAACAACCTAAGAGCAAAATCACACAAAGTGCACGATCCGTGTCGTATAACGTATCGCGCGGACACAAAACACTAGATTATAGGAAATAGATCCCAGATTTTGCATACTATAAATACTAAAAAAGTAAACAGTACCAAACACCCACAAACCACAGCAGACAACTACCCACAAAAACCAAACCCCAACACTTCCCTACAAAGCCGGTGTCGCCGGAAATCGTCAAAGAGGTCACCGGCCCGGGCCGGTGGGGTGGGTCTCGTATCTCAGGTGGTGCTCCAGGGTCACTAGTACATCACTATAATTTTGTTTGATTTTTCTGTACGAATTCCAAGTCATAACAGTTCACAGAGGTTCAAAGAGGACACTAAAAACACGATATTGAACTAATCGATATTTAAAGTGTTCTACGCAATAACCAACAAGCTGCTCAATATAAAAACTCTAAATTAACAGATTAGGAGTTATACCAATCAACCTTGCTTCCAAGATCTAAGCTTTCCTAGCTCCAAATGATCAAGAAGGCAAAAACCAAGACTTGAGGTATTTTTGTGATATATTTTGGCATTTTGGGGATTTATTAGCTTGGAACTTGTTGTAAATGGAGAAAGAAAAACTCAAAGACAGAAAAAAGAGGAGGCTCGGCTAAAAATGGAAGAAAGTGAGGGAATAGTGTAGGGTTTTCTAGTTCATTTTTGTGATAAATGCTCACTTAATGCATTCACACACGCATGCATGCACCTCATCCAATTTCTTTTCTTTTTCTTTAAATTTAAATCTAAAACCCATACAAATATCTAGATGCTATGTGAAGGGTTTTATTAACTCAAACTTAATTTGTTGAAAAGAAGACTTAAGAGAAATTTCCCAAAATGTGAATACCGCATTAAAATAATATTAAAATTGGGAAAAAATTCAAATTGAACCAAAACGTCCCATATACCCCCAAAGCTTACACACTAGCTTTATTTTTGCTAAACTAGGAGCTGGCAAATCTATATGGTCGTTTGAACACAGTCTGGTCAAAACGGAAAATACCGACAATTTAACCCTAAAACGGAAATTTTCTCATAACGATTTCTAAAACGTTTCACATACATACATATTTGCACATGTATAGATGATTCTGGCTTGATTTTGGAAATTTTGGAACCGCATGATATATTTTTAAACTGGATTCATTTAAAGAGCGGTTTCCCTCGATATGTGCATATTACTGTTTTATGTTGCATGATATACTGATATGCTTTCATTCTATTATTTGTCGCATACATCATACTTTATGATTATACGTATTGAGATATGTTGTTTCCATGATATTTCTTTATTTGAGAACCGTGGGTATTTCAAACGAAAGTATGTACTGTTTTAAAAACCCGGTTTCTCTTGATATGATATTTCAGCAGCCACCATGAGTTTTATCGGTTCTGATATATATATATATATATATATATATATATATATATACCCTATGCGAGGAGGCGTCATGGGCCATGTGCGGGTACATGGTGGGGCCCTGAGGTACCCCGGGGCAAGAAGATCGATGGACCACGCCGATGAGCCTAACAGGGGAATCATACCTACCGGTGACAGTATTTAGACTCGGCGGTTATCGTGGGGATACCGACCAGAGTTATGTACGTATGGATACGTCGAATTGCGAGAGTCGGAGCTGGGCACTCGGGTTTTCGAGATAGCGTATGATACGTACCTATCAGGGCCAGTCGTGGTAACAGCACCTGATAAATCAGTATTTACGTGTCGATGCTGGACACGGGTTTCATGATGTTTCGAGTGTCGATGCTGGGCACTCAGGTTTTCACGATTTTGATGTGTCGCGAGGAACACCCGTTGATTTATATCCTCATACTTTCATGCATATACTTTTATGACATTTACATGCATGATGTTGTTGCGTCATTGGTTGACACGTGGACGAGATCCACACGCATACAGGCATTGATTACATAGTTGGATGATATCCACATACTTATAGACTTCATGATATAGTTGACACTGACTTCATGTTGATTGCATTGATCATACCTCATATTTATGATATGTTGCTACCTAAGGCACTAACGCGAGCACTTAGTATTATACTTATGTTTAGATGTTTACCCTTGCCACATTTTCATGCTTCAGACTTTATCATATTGAGGATATATATATATATATTACTGATCGTTTGACCTAAGATATAGTCATACATACGATTTCTGCTCTGTGATATTTTCTACTCACGAGTTGGCAACTCACCCCCGTTGTGCCACAGTTTCTTGCAGGTTTTGCCGTACAAGTTCGTTGCGGCTTTGCTAGTACACTGTCCTTTTCCGGATGATTGCTTGGTAGGTGGGTTCACTCGCATCGTGACCACCATTGTACTTTATTTATTCAGTTGTATCTAGGAACTCCATCAACCAGACTTGTATATTTATTAGACTTAGAAGACCAGTTGTTATTCTTTCGACCTTAGAGTCGCGCGTTGTATTATTATGGTTTTCTTGATATTTTGAGTTTCCTTTTGAGTTTTGATCCTCGCCCTTCGGCGTTGTATATTATATTGCTTGCGTGGTTGTGACCGTCAATTGACGAAGAGCTAGCTCCCGCTTGGGGATGCCTATTATCCTTGTGCATATATTATTCATGTTGTACCCCGTTTGGGGCCAGTATTTATAAAGGAAACTCTGCCGAAATTTTCTGAAAAGACTTGAGATTTTAAAAATGCATACGTCGGCTTATGTTATTAAAAACCCCTTGTTTTAAAACATGTTTTCTTCACTTTTTCTGTAAATGGTTTAGATTTCTGGGATTTCTTGGCTTACTTGAATTAGATGGGGTCCTATAGACTTCATATGATTCAAGTGCCAGTCACGTGCCATTTCGGGTCGTGACAACAGGTCCCTAGTCGTAAGATTATCGAGATGGGGCATCGATACTCCAGAGTAGACTGGTGTATACGCTTCTCATCCCAGCAGGGGAGATGGTCTGTCCCACAGCCATTAGTACATCGTACTGGAGACAGTATGCAGGTGCTCATTAGGTTATGAATACACCGGACAAGACTCGTTGGGAACTGCTGGTGGGTATTATACCTATCGTTGGGTAGCAGTTCCCAGGTGACATGAGTACAGCTTAGCCTGTCAACTTGACACTGCTACTTCGCCTCGAGTGTGTTCCCACTGTACTTTGATTACTACCCTATCACGGCCCAAAGGAGTCGTGAAAACAGGTAGTAGTTGGGTGCAATCCTGAAGTACTTGGAGGCAGTGGCGGTTAGATAGGATTTGTTTCTCCCGGTATTGGGAGTTGATATCGCGCAGTGTTTGGAGAGCTATTACACAAAGTTCCTGGTCAGGGCAAGTGAGAATTACTGGTAAGTATTCCAGTAGTTTCTCAGAGTGTTCTGGGCTACACTCCGACACGACTTATGCCGCTATTAGGGGTCTGACGTTTACCATCCCCGTAGGCCCGATATGCGATACTCTTTGACGAACAGACCGGACTGTACGGAGATTGTCACATGCAGGCTCAGTAGGAGTTCGGATGGGTTTGCTCATCGGCCTTCTTATCGACAGATACCTGGGTAGCCGTTACGTGCAGCTAGTACCGCTTGCGGTTTGTGATTAAACCCACTGCCTGCGTACTGTCGAGTCTTTAGAGTCCCACACAGAGGTTTTCCCTGCATCGGACGAAAGATGTAGAGGTCATATAGTTTTACGACAGGGCTTCGATCACGTACATGCACTTGTGTGCGTATGATGTTCGGGCAGACGATACTGGTGGGCTTTGGTTTAAGCCAGATCCTAGTATTGTATTGATGGATTGTTTCATCTCTTTGTATTCGTATTCTTCGGAATGCGGATGCGGGTATGTATATACGGATGAGGGGCATTCTCGTAAATACTTTGGGAAAGCTTCTAGAAGGGAGACCTATTAGGGTTTTGATTTCTTTTTGGGATTAAAACAATTAGGTGGAGAAATGAGGTGGATTGTGAATATTGAATTAAGCATGGCTACAAGGTGATTCACACTTGACAAAATAGATATTTTGTCAAGCTGGTGAGATATTTATTTGTGAGATATTTATCTCCAAAATATCTCATATGACTCATTCTTTATCTTTAGGGCAGCCATCTCTTTTCAAAGGGTTCACAAGTTCCTCTCTCATTTCTCAAGTTCACTTCTACTCTCACACAAACCCTAATTGTCTCATGAGTTGAGAAACCTAGGGTTCAAAGAGACAAAGCATTCCATCTTCACTCTCTACATTACCTAGGCCATCTAGTCTAGCAAGCTACTTGCCCCAGTTACCTCGGAGTTGAGATTGGAACTCGGACTATAGACTCTCGGGTGGATCGTCTTTGACTCGAGGAAGCCGACGAGAAAGCCACGATTCGTTTCGATCCTCGGAGCCTACGATGACGAGGAGGACAGCAATGAAGACCCGAAGGACTTGTATCGTGAGGTATAATCTCTTATCCGAGTAGATAACCTCTTTACAAGTCTTGCTAGTTAAGGTTTAGACATGATCCGGGAGCTTGAGTCCGTGTTGCAATGCTTTGATAATTATTTTTCACAACTTTCGCCTCCCCGTGGTCACGCGGGGAGGCGTGACACGGACTTACATTGGTATCAGAGCCTAACTAAAGCATAACTAACAGATTAAACGACAAGTTAAACCACGAAACCGAAATAACCCCAAAACACCGAAGCTTAGATCCTAGTTTCTGTTGATTTTTTATAAGGCTCTAAAAATTATTTTAGCAACTGCAGAGTACTCCTTCACTTGTAAAGTGAACATAGAACATAAACGAGACATTTTCACCCAAACTGGGCCGGCCACATTGCCACAAAATCTGGTGAGCTCGGTTCTTTTGAGGGGAAATGCTTCGTGTTTTGGTCTGTGGTTTTGTTACTTGGATCTAGGGTTTCAGGAGTTGTTTGTTTTTGCCAATTTTGAATATTCTGTCAATTATTTAATGTGGCAATACGGGGTGTTTCGAAGTCATAGTTTTAATGTCGTTTAATATTTCAAGTTGTAATATATGTGTTCGTAAACTTCCGCTAATTGATATATGTCGGTTAGTTGGGGGTTGCATATTTCTGTGATATTTGGTTTGTGTATATGGACTTATTGGATCGTCGTGGATGAATAGCCGGGGATGTGAGATGAAGGTTCTTCACTTCATTCATTCGATTTGTAAAGTGATGTAATATTATTTTTTTGCGGGGCACATTCGGGTTGAGGTTGTAGCCACCATTGTATATTATTTCTTTTACTGTTTCTGCTCCTAAGATAGACCCAAGGTGGGGTGCACAAACTACCGGGTACTTTGAAGTGCCGAGTGGCCTACTCATTTTGTTGAGAGAGGTTGCTTCACTTCGGGTATTTGGCAGGTAGTTAGCCGCACTCGTAGGGGTCTGGGATGGGGTTTGGCTATTCATCACGATCGTGAAATCCGTCTTTCGTTACAGGCTTAAACGAAATGCGTAATTCCTAGTATATCCAATATATTCATCTGTGATCTGGAATGCCTATTATTGCGTCTGATGAATGTATATATCTATATATGATATCTAGTAGACGTTGTTTATGTTTTGCATCCGCGCTGGTCTAGCCCCCGCTCTATCGTTAGTTAAGTAACCTAATGGGTGATGACGGGGCCCAGTGGCAAATGCTGATGGCATAAGTGTTCGTCATATTTTCGTCTTTCTCTGCAATGGTGGGCTAATTGATGGGACGCATTATATTAATGCAAAGAAAAAAACTAAAGCTGAATCGTCGGAACAATTTCAAAACCACTCGGTTTTTTCAAAACAGCAGACTTTTAAAGTGCGGAGCTTAAACCACTCCTTTTAAAAGCTATCAGGTTCCTTCAATTATATCAAGTTCACTACATTCACGGTTTCGCCAAAACCAGCCGTATCCCTCCGTCATTTCATGTGAATATTCAATAGTATTCAAGCTATGTTTGTTGGCCTTAGTCAAGGCATAGTGATTGGTAGCTGGTGGGTATTCATATGTTGCATAGATAGATGCGTTAGTTTGGGACAATCGTATTACTTTGTTGGCCTTAGTCAAGGATATGTATGGGTGGGTTCAAATTAACCTGGACAATGACGGGTAGAACTTGACATGTGACTTATGATTTATTGTCCTTAGCCAAGATCATAAGAGCATGGGGCAAAAATCCACATCGGGAGTTTCTAAAGAAACTGAAACTTGCTAGTGTTGCATACCATTTGGAGTTTGATAATTTTGGTAGGATTCCTTCAGCATTATCACACAATGATATTTGGATCCCGATTCTACTGTGAGTATCCGCTACTCCTCGGGAGATTTTTTCACTTAACGATCAATGATATAAACCAAGTAGATGTCTAGAACGGTGTTAGCGGGGCTACGCCTCCAGGGAAAAGAGGTTATTTAATTAAGAAACTTCGCGAAAGCGTCGTAAAACCTCCCTCGAAGTACCAACACTAGCCTGGCCGAACGGTTAAGCAAAAATTGTACGGTGGGATCTCCTGACTAATTCTTCTTTTATGGTTTGAGGAAGGATTCGAGAGACAGCGGGAGCCGTCCTGTTTAGATAAATTAAAAACCAATCTAAACTTGCAAGAGCATCATGCTAAAGTGTTTTCTTCTCTCTCTCTTAATTGCAGCGACCTAGTGACCAAGACTAGGTTACATCTAGATAATATAATGACTGAATCTAACTATAATGACTGGCAAAGGTCTATCCAGATGTCATTACCTATGACAAGCTGGGACACCTCTTCACTACTCAAGCCCCCACCGTCTCTGTTAGTGTATATGCCCTAGGAGCCATTATTGTATCATACTAGCTTGTATATTACTTAATGAAAGCTTGGAATATTCACAGTTGTATTAACAGTCTTGCTCAACATAATAGTATGCTACTTGGTTTATATCTATCTTAATATGTGTATATATTTCTTTTAGCATATTGCGAATACATATTGATAGAGCCCTTAGGATCTTGCTTGACTACCAGCGTTGTGATGGCAGTCACACTAGTGGGAGCTGGGTAGTCTACAAGCATATCCTTTTTCAGGTCCCTAGTCGTAGGATTATCGAGACAGGGCATCGATACTCCAGAGTAGACTAGTGTATACGCTTCTCATCCCAGCAGGGTAGATGGTCTGTTCCACAGCCATTAGTACGTTGTACTGGAGATAGTATGCAGGTGCTCGTTGGGTTACGGGTACACCGGACAGGACTCGCAGGGAACTATTGGTTGGTATTATACTCGTCGTCAGTTAACAGTTCCCAGGTGACATGAGTACAGCATAGTCCGCAGACTTGACACTGCTGCTTCGTCTCGAGTGTGTTCCCACTGTTCTTAGATTGCTACCCTACCACGGCTTAAAGGAGTCGTGCAAACAGGTAGCAGTTGGGTGCAGTCCCGAAGTACTTGGAGGCAGTGGCGGTTAGATAGGATTCGTCTTTCCCGGTATTGGGAGTTGATATCGCGCTGTGTATGGAGAGCCATTACGCAAAGTCCCTGGCCAGGGCAAATGAGATTTACTGGTAGGATTTCCAGTAGCTTCTCAAGGTGTAATGGGCTTCACTCCGACACGACTTATACAGCTTTTAGGGGACTGACGCTTGCCGCCCCCTAGGCCCGATATGCGATAGTCTTAGACGAACAGACCGAACTGTACGGAGATTGTCACATCAGGCTCAGTAGGAGTTCGGATGGGTTTCCTCATCGGCCTTCTTATCGACATCTACCTGGGGACCGTTACGTACAGCTAGTGCCACTTGCGGCCTGTGGTTAAACCCACTTCCAGCGTAGTGTCGAGTCTTTAGAGTCCCACACAGAGAGTTTCCCTGCTTCAGGCAAAATGATATAGAGGTCGTATGGTTTTACGACAAGGTTTGGACATATACGTGTACTTGTGCACGTATGATGTTCGGACAGATAATACTAGCGGGCTTTAGTTTAAGCCAGATTCTAGTATTGGATTATTGGATTTATACAGTCTCAGTATTTCCGTGTTTTTACGGATGGGAGGGGCATTCTCATAATTAGTCGAGAAGCTTCTAGAAGAAAGGTGAGGAGGAGAGCTTAGGTGTAAAATGCATTAAATGAATTAGTGACTCATGGAGAGATTCATCCAAATGAGTTAATGAAGCATTTATTGCTTAATGACTCATGAGATGATTCATTCATTTGTATTAAATAAAGCATGGTTGTAATTATCTATATGATTTATTTCGATAATTATTATGCTTCATTATATACATAATGAGTTATATTTTCATTTCATTATCACATACATATTCTCTCTCCTCAAGCTCTCTCTCTCTTCAAAGACCTAACCCTAATTCTCTCATGTGTTGAGATCTCAAGGGTTAAAGACTAATAGATCCTTAATCCACTTCTATATCTTCTAGGTCACTTGGATTAGTAATCCTAGCCACTTAGTTACCTCAAGTGAGAGGTTAAACCTTGGAGGAGGAAATCTTGGGTGGATCTTCTATCACATCGAGGAGGCCGACGAGGGGGTAAACAACAAGAACAAGAAGGAGTAGTATCTTGAGGTATAATCATCTATCATAGTAGTTTAGCACTTCTAGATAGTTGTTAGTTAGGGTTTAGCAAAGATCCGTAAAGTTAGTCGATGTTAACTTAAAAAAAATGATTGTTTTACCTATTCTGCCTCCCCGCATCATGTGGAGTGTCTAACGTCGACTTACAGTGGTATCAGAGCCTAGCTAAACCATAACTAACATGTTAGCAAAGTCGTTAGAAATTCGATCGCAAAACGAACCCGAAAAAACATCATTTTCACATAGTTTCTGCCATTTTTAAAACAGGGTCTAAAAATTTTTCAGGGACCCTTAAAAATACAAGCAAGGTTTTTTAAGAATTGTGAAGAAATTTGGGACTGTGAATCGGCCATACCACCGCGGAACCACCGCCAATCCAAGCGATCCGCCGTGGATCCGCGGCCGAGTTGACTCCGAGTCAACCCAAATTTGCTCAGTTATTCTTCTGTATTGATATTGTGTTTTCTGGGATGACTTGTTTCTGCTCAGGTTTTATATGCACAGAGAATTATTTGGAGTAGATTCATTTGTGTTGCTTGATCAAAATTCTAAGATATTTGGCTAACTTGATTATATCTATGTTGTGTTTAATGTGTTCGTAAACCTCCCCTAACTGCTAGTATGTCGGTTAGCAGGGGGTTGCACATTTCTGTAATGTTTTTACTGGTTTGTGATTGTGGACTTGTTGGATTATCGTGAATGGATAGTCGGGGATGTGAGACGAGTGTTTCTTTCATTCAAATGTAAATTGTAATTTGTTGTAATATTCTTTTGCGAGACACATCCGGGTTGAGGTTGTAGCCACCGTTGTATTATTTCATTTACTGTTTTCTGCTCTTAGGATAGACCCAAACTGGGGTGCACAAACATCCATGTAATTTGAAGTGCTTAGTGGCCTACTCACGTCGTTGAGGGAGACCGCTTCACTTCGGGTACTAGGCGGGTAGTTTGCCGTACCCGTAGGGGTCTAGGGTAGGGTTTTGGCTATTCATCACGACTGTGTAATCCGTCTTTCTTTGCAGGCTCAAAAGGAATGCGGATTCGTAAAAAATCCAATATGTTCATCTGTGATCTGGAATGCCTATTATTGCGTCTGACGAATGTACAATATCTATATATGATATCTAGTAGGCGTCACTTATGTTTTGCACCTGCGCTAGCCCAGCCCCCGCTCTGTCGTTAGTTAAGTAACCTAACGGGTGAATGACGGGGCCCAATGGAGAATGCGGATGGCATAAGATGACGTTGTATTTTCATTGTTTTCTGCAATGATAGGTTAATTGATGGGATGCATTATATTAATGCAAAGAAAATAAACCAAAGTTGAATCGTTGGAACAGTTTAAAAGAAACCACTCGGTTATTTTAAAACAGAAGATATTTTTTAAATTGCGGAGCTTAAACCACTCCTTTTAAAAGCCATCAGGTTCCTTCGATCATATCAAGTTCACTACGTTCACGGTTTCACCAAAACCATTCGTAGCCCTCCGTCATTTCATTTGGGTATTCAGTAGTATTCAAGCTATGTATTTTGACCAACGCCAAGGCATAGTGTTTGGTAGCTGCTGGGTATTCATTTGTTGCATAGATAGATGAGTTAGTTTGGGACAGTCGTATTATCATTTGGCCAACGTCAGGGGTATGTACGGATGGGTTCAAATTAACAAGATAATGATGGGTAGAACTTGACATGTGACTTATGACATTTTGACCAACGCCAAGGTCATAAGAGCATGGGGCAGAAATTGATATCGGGAATTTCTAAAGAAACTGAAATTTGCTAAGAGTTGCATACCATTTGGAGTGTGATAATTTTGGTAGGATTCCTTCAGCTTTATCACACGATAATATTTGGATCCCGATCCTACTGTGAGTATCCGCTACTCATCAGAAGATTCTTTCACTTAACGATCAATGCTATAAACCAAGTAGGTGTCGAGAAAGGTGTCAGCGGGGCTACGCCCCCAGAGAAAAGAGGTTATTTAATTAAGGAACTTCGCGAAAGAGTCGTAAAACCTCCCTCGAAGTACCAACACCGACCTGGCTGAACGATTAAGCAAGTATTGTACTGTGAGAATAATCCTGACTAGTTCTTCCTTTTTGGTTTGAGGAGGGATTCGAGAAACAATGGGAGCTATCCTGTTTAGATAAACTAAAAACCACTCTAAACTTGCAAGAGCATCATGCTAAAGTGTTCCCTCTCTCTCTCATTGCAGCGACCCAGAATATGACAGGCCTTAAGTTATTATTAGATAAAAATATTTTGACAGGGCCAAACTATAAAGATTGGTTCCAGAATGTTAAGATGGTTATTACCTATGAAAAATTGGGGTATGTCCTTACTACAAAGGCCCCTGCCATCCCAGGTCCTGAATCCAGTGTCGCGGATAAGGAAATCTGCAAGACCTAGGAGTTAGACTGCGCGAAGGCCAAGTGCATCATGCTTGCCTCTATGAATAATGAACATCAGAGGAGGCACGAGAATATGGATCTAGAATCCATATTTCTCCACACCAAGGAACTGTATGGAGAGAAATCTCGTATAACTAGATACGAGACCTCGAAGAACTTGTTTCAGTCGAGGATGGCCGTCGAATCATCTGTAGGGGAACATGTCCTTAAGATGATTCGCTATATTGAAGAGCTCGCAGACCTCGGGACAACATTAGAGAACGAGCTATATACAGACTTGATTCTCCAGTCCCTTCCTTCCACCTACGCCCAATTTATCTTGAATTTCAACATTCAAGGTAAAGAAGTTGAACTTCCAGAACTCCTTAACATGTTGAGGAGTGCAGAGGGCACCTTGCAGAAGGCAAGGGAAACACCCACTATATTTGTTCGTGGTGTTTCCTCTTCCAGGTCCAAGGCAAGGGCCAAAGGAAGGAAGAAGAGGGCCGCTACCATACCGAGAGGTAGTGTTGGTAAGGTGGGAGTCAAAGGAAAGGCAAAGGTTGTGGTGCCAATAGTAGCAAAGGATGAGTGCTTCCACTGTCGTAGGAAAGGCCATTGGAAGAAGGATTGCAAAGCTTGGATTGCCAAGAACCAGGACCCGAGGCAAGTTGTGGCTTCGGCTTCAGGTGTGTTTGTAATTGAAAATTATCTGTTAATCAACTCTACTTCCTGGGTATTGGATACCGGATCAGGATCTCATATATGCAATTCATTGCAGGCACTGAGAAACCGTAGAGTGCTGAAGGTTGGTGATATGACCCTCCAGGTTGCTAACGGAGCTAACGTGAATGCTGTGTCCATAGGAGATTATCACCTTGGATTGACGAGTGGACATATTTTGGTTTTGCGCAACTGTTTTTGTGTACTTAGTTTAACGTGTAATATCATATCAGTATCGTTGTTATCAAAAGAAGGTTATGATTTCATATTTGTAAGTGATGTTGTTAACATCCACCTTAATCATGGTTTGATTGGGTCCGGTACACTAGATAACGGTATATATGTGTTAAACCAATTACAAATTTTCAATGTCCAGAACACACTAAAAAGAAAGTCTCCAGATATAAATCAGGCTTTCTTATGGCATTGTAGACTAGGTCACATCAATGAGACAAGGTTAACTAAGTTACATAGAGAAGGATATTTGGATCTGTTCGAATATCAATTTTATGCCGCTTGTCAATCATGTCTCAAAGGAAAGATGACAAAGACTCCATTCACTGGACATGGAGTAAGAGCGAGCGAGCTCTTAGGACTCATACACAGCGATGTATGTGGTCCAATGTCTACACATGTAAGAGGCGGTTTTTCATATTTCATTACTTTTACGGATGATTACTCTAGGTATGGATTCATTTTCTTAATGAAATATAAATCCGAGGCCTTTGAGATATTCCGAGAATATAAGAATGAAGTAGAAAACCAAACCGGCAAAAGTATCAAGACGCTGAGATCTGATCGAGGTGGTGAATACTTAAGTGCCGAGTTCCTGGGTTACCTAAAAGAGAAAGGAATTCTCTCTCAGCTTACTCCTCTATACACTCCACAACATAACGGTGTATCGGAGAGACGGAACCGAACCCTATTGGATATGGTACGTTCCATGATGAGTAATGCTGAGTTACCGCAATCTTTCTGGGGTTATGCACTAGAATCAGCTACATATCTTCTGAACAGGGTTCCTACCAAGACTGTGCCTACCACACCATATCAGATATGGAGTGGGAAGAAACCCTATCTTCAGTATCTGAAGATATGGGGATGTCCAGCTTTTGTTAAAAAGCAGCATACGGACAAACTCGGGGCACGTTCAGTACAGTGTAAATTTGTGGGATATCTAAAGAACTCCAAGGGGTATTTTTTCTATTACGCAGAGGAACAGAAGGTTTTTGTTTCTCGTAATGCCCATTTTCTAGAACAGCAGTTTTTAGAAAAGGAAACAAGTGGGAGGGCAATAGAACTGGAAAAAATTCCAGAACCACAAAATACTACTGAAAGTTTGGTAAAGCCAGAAGTTCCAGAAGAACAGGACATTCCCGCACCCCTCCGCAGGAGTAGTAGGCCGTCTCATCCGCCTAAGAGATACTACGGTTTTCTCATAGACGGGAATAGAGAGGATTGCGTCATTGATAATGATGAACCTACTAGCTTCCAGCAGGCCATCAAGAGCGGCGACTCGGTAAGATGGCTGGAAGCAATGCGGACCGAGATGGAGTCCATGTACACCAATAAAGTATGGACTTTAGACTTTGCTCCAGATGGGGTAAACCCCATTGGATGCAAGTGGATCTTCAAGAAAAAGATTGGTGTAGATGGACAGGTAGAAACCTATAAGGCTAGACTTGTTGCAAAAGGTTTTCGTCAAAGACCTGGTTTGGACTATGACGAAACTTTTTCTCCAGTAGCTATGCTTAAATCCATTCAGATCGTTCTTGCCATTGCCGCCTTCCATGATTATGAGATCTGGCAGATGGACGTAAAGACGGCTTTTCTAAATGGTAATTTAGAAGAGTACGTCTATATGGATCAGCCAGAAGGTTTCAATCAGAGTGGGAGCAGCGGGAAAGTATGCAAGTTGCTTAAGTCCATTTATGGACTAAAGCAGGCATCGCGGAGTTGGAACATCTGTTTTGATGAAACGGTCAAAGAATATGACTTTATCAAAAATCCAGATGAACCATGTATATATAGTAAAATTGTAGCACGAACTGTCGTATTTCTCGTCTTGTACGTGGATGACATTCTCTTGATAGGAAATGACATTCCTATGCTACAATCTGTCAAAGAATTCTTGTCACACAGGTTCTCCATGAAAGACCTGGGTGATGCCTCTTACATTCTGGGGATCCAGATCTATCGTGATAGATCTAAGAGGATGTTGGGACTTTCACAGTCCAGGTATATCAACACTATACTGAAAAGATTCAGTATGGAAGATTCTATGTGCGGTAATTTACCGGCTTGTCACGGAATCACCCTCTCCAAAGAGATGTCTCCCAAGACTGATTTGGAAAGGGATCGCATGTCAGTTATACCCTACGCTTCTGCAGTAGGCTCTATAATGTCTGCGATGTTGTGCACCAGACCAGATGTAGCTTACGCACTGAGCGTGGTAAGCCGATATCAGCCAGACCCAGAGGAGAAGCACTGGATAGCAGTAAAGAACATTCTCAAGTACCTGAGAAGGACTAAGGATATGTTTTTGGTTTACGGCGGAAAAGACCTCCAGATCGAGGCTTTTACTGACTCCAGCTTCCAGAGTGACAAGGATGACTCCAAGTCCATGTCATGTTATGTCTTTACCCTCAATGGAAGGGTGGTGTGCTGGAAGAGTTCCAAGCAGGACACCGTTGCTGACTCGACGATGGAAACGGAGTATATCGCTACTTGTGATGCCGCAAAAGAAGCAGTCTGGATGAAGAAGTTCCTAACAAAACTTCAGGTGGTTCCTACCATTGTTGATCCAATACCGCTGTATTGTGACAACAACGGTGCTATAGCTTTAGTGAAGGAACCCAGGTCCCATCAGAAGTCCAGACACATCTTGAGACGGTATCACCTGATCAGGGAGATCATTCTCTCTCCTCAAGCTCTCTCTCTTCAAAGACCTAACTCTAATCCTCTCATGTGTTGAGATCCCAAGGGTTAGCAAGACTAATAGATTCTTAATCCACTTCTATATCTTCTAGGTCACTTGGATTAGCAATCCTAGCCACTTAGTTGTCTCAAGTGAGAGGTTAAAGCTTGGAGGAGGAACTCTCGGGTGGATCTTCTATCACATCGAGGAGGCCGGCGAGGAGGTGAACAACAAGAACAAGAAGGACTAGTATCTTGAGGTATAATCATCTATCATAATAGTTTAGCACTTCTAGATAGTTGTTAGTTAGGGTTTAGCAAAGATCCGTAAAGTTAGTCGATGTTAACTTAAACAAAATGATTGTTTTACCGATTCCGCCTCCCCGCATCATGTGGGGTGTCTAACGTCGACTTACAGTCTCAGGACCAGTTTCCATCGTCATGGATATTGATATCCGTAAGACATCGAAAAAAGACTGTGCGAATGCCAAGTGCCTCGTGTTGGTCTCAGTAGATGGTATCTACCAGAGGCAGCACGAGAAGATGGACTTAGTTTCTGTCTTCCTCCATAACAAAGATTTATATGGAGAGCAATCTCATATCGCAAGATATGAGACCTCGAAAGAATTGTTTCAAGCGAGGTTGGCTGTCGGGTCATTTGTAGGGGACAACGTCCTTACAATGACTAGCTATATTAATGAGCTCACGGACCTGAAGACCACGTTGGAGAAAGAGTCACATGCTGACTTAATTCTACAGTCTCTACCCTCTACTTACACCCTGAAGGAAACCAGGGAGACACCCGCTCTGCTTATTGGGGAATCTTCCTCTTCTGCATCCAAGGCGAAAGCAAAGGGTAAGAAGAAGAAGACCTCCACAAAGCCGATATACGGTGTCAGTAAGATAGAAGGAAAGGGAATGGCAAAAGTTTCGGGACTAAAAGTGTGGAAGGAGGGACGTTCCTATTGTTACGGGAAAGGACATTGGCAGAGGGATTGTAGGACTTTAAATGCCAGTAGCCAGGATTCGAAGCATGTTGTGGCTTTGGCTTCGGGTGTGTTTGTAATAGAAAACTGTATGTCAATTAACTCTATTTCCTGGGTACTAAATACCGGATCAGGATCTCATATATGTAATTCATTACAGGCTTTGAAAAACCGTAGAGTTATCAGGGTAGGTGATATGACTCTCAGAGTTGCGAACGGAATGAGCGTGGACGCTGAATCCGTAAGGGAATATCATCTAGGATTGACTACGTAACTGTTTGTATGTACCTAGTCTAGCTTGTAATATCATATGTGTATCCTTACTTTCTAAAGAAGGATATGATTTTACATTTGTAAGCGATGTGGTCCACATCCACCTAAATCAAGTTTTGATTGGGTCATGTACATTAGATAATGGTATATACGTATTAAATCAAGCTTAGGTTTTCAGTGTCCAGAACACGCTTAAAAGAAAGTCTCCGGAAACAAATCAGGATTTCTTATGGTATTGTAGACTAGGTCACATCAATGAAACACGGTTGACAAAGTTACATAGAGACGGATATTTGGATCCGTTCGAATATCAGTCTTATACTACTTGTGAATCTTGTCTCATAGGAAAGATGACAAAAACTCCGTTCACTGGACACGGAGTAAGAGCAAGCGAGCTCTTGGGACTCATACACAGCGATGTATGCGGTCCAATGTCTACACATGCACGAAGTGGTTTTTCCTATTTCATTACTTTTACGGATGATTTCTCCAGGTATGGACATGTCTTCTTGATGAAGTATAAATCCGAGGCCTTTGAGAAATTCCAGGAATAAAAGAATGAAGTAGAAAAACAAACAGGCAAAAGTATCAAGACACTGAGATCTAATTGAGGTAGTGAATACTTAAGTGCCGAGTTTCTGGACTACTTAAAAGAGAATAGAATTCTCTCTCAGCTTACTCCTCCATACACACCTCAACACAACGGTGTATTGGAAAGGCGGAATCGAACCCTATTGGATATGGTTCGTTCTATGATGAGTAAGGCCGAGTTACCATGATCCTTCTAGGGATATGCACTAGAATCAGCTGCATATCTTTTGAACCAGATTCCTACTAAGTCAGTGCCTACCACACCATATCAGATGTGGAGTGGGAAGAAACCCTGTCTCAAACACTTTAATACATGGGGATGTCCAGTTTTTGTTAAAAAGCAGCTTGCGGACAAGCTCGAGGCACGCTCAGTACAGTGTAAGTTTGTAGGATACCCAAAGAACTCCAAGGGGTATCTTTTCTATTACGCAGAGGAGCAAAGGGTCTTTGTTTCTCATCATGCCCGCTTCTTGGAAACTGAATTTTTAGAAAATCAGATAAGTGAGAGCGCAATAGAATTGGAAGAAATTCCAGAACCACAAGCTATTACTGAAAGCTTGGTAGAACCGGAGGTTTCAGAAGAACCGGACATCCCAGCGCCACTCCGCAGGAGAAGTAGGTAGTCTTATCCGCCCGAGAGATACTACGGTTTTCTTATAGACGGGGATCGAGAGGATTGCATCATTAACAATGATGAGCCTACTAGCTTCCAGCAAGCCATTCTGAGCGGCGACTCGGTAAAATGGCTGGATGCAATGCGGACCGAAATGGAGTCCATGTACACCAACAAAGTATGGATTTTGGACATTGCTCCAGAAGGGGTAAAACCCGTAGACTGCAAATGGATCTTCAGAAAGAAGATTGATGTAGATGGATAGGTTGAATCCTATAAGGCTAGACTTGTTGCAAAGGGTTTTCGTCAAAAACCTGATTTGGACTATGACGAAACCTTTTCTCCAGTGGCTATGCTCAAATCCATTCGGATCCTTCTTTCCATTGCTGCCTTCCACGATTATGAGATCTGGCAGATGGACGTAAAGACGGTTTTTCTAAATGATAATTTGGAAGAGTACGTCTATATGGATCAGCCAGAGGGTTTCATTCAGAGTGGGAGCAGCTGTAAAGTGTGTAAGTTGCTTAAGTCCATTTATGGACTAAAGCAGGCATCGCGGAGTTGGAACATCTATTTTGATGAGACAGTCAAAGAATTCGACTTTATCAAAAATCCAGATGAACCATACATTTACAGTAAGATTGTAGGGAGAACTGCGGTATTCCTCTATCACGACCCGAAATAGCACGTGACTGGCACTTGAATCATATGAAGTCTATAGGACTCCATCCAATTCAAGTAAGCCAAAAGCCCAGAAATCTAAAACCATTTTTAAGTGATAATTAAAGGAAAACTAGTTTGAAGAAGTAAAAAAACATGTTTAAAAACAAGGTTTTAAAATAAGTAAGCCGAATATGCATTTTTAAATCCTCAATATCTTTTCTGAAAATTTCGGCAGAGTTTCCTTTGTAAATACTGGCCCCGAACGGGGTACAACATGAATAGTATAAATACAATGATAAAAGGCATCCCCAAGCGGGAGCTAGCTCTTCGTCAATTGACGGTCACAACCACGCAAGCAGTATAATATACAACGCCAAAGGGCGAGGGTCAAAACTCAAAGGAAACTCAAAATCAGCATGAAAACCATAATACTACAACGCGCGACTCTAAGGTCGAAATAATACACAACTGGTTTTCTTGGTCTAAAACAATATACAAGTTTGGTTGATAGAATTTCTAGATACAACTGAATAATACATATACAATGGTGGTTCTGATGCAAAAGAACCCACCTACCAAAGCAAATCACCCGTAAGGGAGACAGTGTGCCAGAAGCCGCAAAGGAACCTGTACGGCGAAACCTGCAAGAAACTGTGGCATAACGGGGGTAAGTTGCCAACTCATGAATAGAAAATATCACAGAGCAGAAATCGTATGTATGACTCATCCTAGGTCAATACGATCAGATATATATATAAATCTCAAATGAATAAGTCTGAAGCATGATAAGGTGGCAATGTAACATCTATACATGAGTGTAGTGCCAAGTGCTCGTGCCAGTGCCTCAGGTAATAACATATCATAAATATGAGGTATGATCAATGTCGACTATATCATGAAGTCTATAAGTATGTGGATCTCGTCCAACTATGTGATCAATGTCATCAATGTCAATATATGTATGTGGAAATCGTCCACGTGTCACCCAATGACAATAAGCATCATGCATATAAATATCATAAACATATGCATGGAAGTATGAGGATGTAAATCAACATGTGTCGCTCGCGACATATCAAAATCATGGAACCTGAGTGTCAAGCATCGACACTCGAAAACATCATGAAACCTATGCCTAGCATCGGCACGTAAATCCTCATAGATCAGGCTCCGTCAGTCCGGATCGGCCCACGGGCTCCGTCAGTCCGGATCGGCCCATATCATCTCTCGACTACGGTCGGTATCCTCCGGATATCCACCGAGCCCAAATACTATCACCGGTAGGTAGTAGTCCCTCTGCCAGGCTCACCGTCTACTACACAGCGATACGTTCTCACCCCGGGATACCATACCGGGTCCACCATGTACCCGCAATCGGCCTCATCCGCCTCCTCAAATCGGGTTCACATGTCGCTCTCAGAACCGAGAAAACACATGGTGGACGCACTGAAATATCATATCAAGGGTAACTGGGTTTTTAAAACAGTTACATACTCTCTATTGAAATACCCACGGTTTCCAAATTCAGAAATATCATGGAAACAACATATCTCAATGCGTATAATCAAAAAGCATGATGTATGCGACATGTAAAAGATGTAAGTGCACGGCGGCGCCCCGGCCGTCAAACCGACGCCGGAATGCGGAAACGGTGATAAACTTAAATTTTTGCGGACTTTGCAAACCGGCACCACCGCGCACTAAACTCCGGATCGTAACCATTAACAAGTCTACGCTACAATAAGAAAGGGAAGAGATGTATACCGACGATCCAAGTCCTCCGGTCTTCATCTCCACTCCGATCTCCTCGCGGGATCTCCGTCCGTCTCCTCCTCGTCGGAAAGGGCACCACGAAGCCGGGTACTTTTACGGGCTCCCGCCTCTATACCGAGGCAACTCGCGCATGAAGCCGGCAACTCGACATGCCCAAGGCTTGCTGTAGGATGTGTAGGGTTTATGTCTCATTGGGGTTTTGGTTGCCTTTTGAAGATGGAGGAATGAAGGTATGAAAAATGGTGCTTTCATTTTTCTTGGCATGAAAAGAGATCAAGAATGAAAAACACTCTCAAAGATGAAGCTCTCTCCTTCTCTTTTCTTCTTCTCACTCAACCATGAAAAAACTTATTCACTTTGAAATGGAGGAGGAATGAATATGAAGCAATAAGGGAGGTGAGTGTAGGAGATGAGAAGAGGTGACCATATCAAGGGACAAAGAAACATACAACCATGCCTTTCACTATTAAACCCATACCCTCACTTTATCACAATCAAATCTCATAAAGCAAAAGCATGGTTGAAAAGAAAATGATAGCTATCATAATCAAACATTTACAAGAAAACCCCCTCCACAAATGTTATTTGCACAATTGCAAATAACCCCCTCCATCGGAAAAGTCCGGCCGGGAAAGAACAAAGGAAAACCGGCCGGAACGGAATGCAAACTGGCAACTCCAGAAAACTGGTCCCGTAATAAATTACAGGAAAACCCCGACACTGTGCATACACACCCGCATCTGTATTCCGTCCGGATACAAATGCAAAGAGACAAAATCTACACTGTACTAAACTAGGACCGGCTTAAACCAAAGCCGGCTAGTAATATCCGTTCGATCCTGATCCGTGCAATACCGCACGTATCTGATCGAACCCTGCCATATACCTATACGGCTACTAGTACAAACCGTCCGATCCTGATCCGTGCAATACCGCACGTATCTGATCGGACTCTGCCATATCTCCATACGGCCTCTACAGCGTTTCGCCCGAAACCTGAGTAACTGAAAATGTGGTAGACTCTAAAGACTCGTCAATACTATGGCTGTGGATTTAACCACTAGCACGTCAGAGGTATAAGCCAATACGTAACGGGCCACCAGCTATTGACTAAAAGGGACGTCGATGAGCGAACTCATCCTGACACCCTACTGAGCCTGTCAGTGACAATATCCGTGCAGTCCGGTCCGTTCGTCTATGAGTATCGCATGGCGGGCCTAGGGGGTTGGTAAAAGTCAGACCCCCAAAAGCGGTACAAGTCGTTTCGGAGTGTAGCCCAGAACACCCTGAGATACTACTGGAATACCTACCAGTAAATCTCCTTGCCTTGGCCAAGGACTTTGTGTAATGGCTCTCCTAGACACAGCACGACCTCACCCCCAATACCGGGAGAGACGAACCCCTGAAGATACGCTCACTGCCTCCATGTGGCTCGGGACTGTACCCAACTAAAACCTGTTTGCACGACTCCTTTGAGCCGTGGTAGGGTAGTAATCAAAGTACAGTGGGAACTCACACGAGACAAATGACGATCCCCAGGTCGATGAACTAACCTGCACACATGTCACCAGGGAACTGCCATCTGACGTCTGGTATATGACCAACTAGCATGTTCCCGGCGAGTCCTGTCCGGTGTACTCATAACCCAATGAGCACCTGTATACATCTTAGGTGATCCAACTGACACCAGTAGCATGTGAGACCGGCCACCGCCCCTCGTCGGGGTCTCGACTGTATACACTAGTCTACTAATGGAGTATCGATGCCCAGTCTCGAAACTCCCACGACCAGGGACCTTTTAAGGATAAGCTTGTAGACCCCCAGCTCCCACTTATATGATCGCCCTCATACTGCTGGTGGTCAAGCAAGAATCCTAGGGGCTCTATCAACGTGTAATAGCGACGTGTCATGTCACCTAAAGCAGTGCACGATGATAAAGGTAAACCAGATAGCATACTATCATCTCGAGTAAGACTGTCCTACCGGGATAGGTCCTCCCTCAATCATTACAATCACGTACCTGTGACCTAATAATTGACTCTGAGGGCACTATCTCCAACAATCTCCCACTTGCACTCAAGGCTAATTATTGCGATGTCGCATACTCACAGCCCGTGTGATACCGAACATCCAACTCCTCTACTAGTCAGTCTCACAAAGCTCATTTGCGGAACTATTGCGTTCGAGGAATAGCCTCAGTGAGTGGATCCGCTTTGTTGTTTCTTTCCATGTCTCTCTATATCTCATGTTCGCGGAGAAACCCATCTCCCGAAATGAGCAATACCTGTCTTAGAATGTGTCTGGATGTCTGATGGGACATAGCTCATAAATGAAATCCAAATCCAAACTTCTTAGACTGTATCGTCAACTGAACTTAATCAGTATCCTGCGCGCCATGCCTCCCTCAGTATTGCCTTGGATCACCTGTCCAAAATACTGCCCCTCGTCAGAGGGAAAACTATAACTCTGACAACCTCCTTGTCGTCCATGTCACCTTGGAAGCCTGGAATGATAACAGTTTCCTGAATGAGGCTGTCGTTACCATATCCCTAGAACATCCACTTATGTTCTAAAACTGCTTCCGACTGTTTCTCCAGGAATGGATTAATGTCAACTTATTGCATCTAGTGCAAGAACAACATCTGGTGTGGTACTTGACATCTCATGATTGACTCAATTGCCTAAGCAAGTGATCTGCCAATCATGCACGTCCCTCTCCCCTTTAGTCTGTAAGACACCTTTAGAGAGGGTGACTCCATTACCTGCAGGTACACTACCGTGCCAGGAGTCGTCCATCCTAAATACTCTTAGAATGCTGTCAAGTACCCTGATTGGGAAACCACCCAAATCTAGATCTAAAACCATAGATCTAGTAACCAGTATGTCTGATATAAAATCCATTTCCTTTGTGGAGAAACAACTGTGTGACGACCAAAGTATAACCGATCGTAGTGTAGGAGTTTCTTTTCCTACTCTGTGTACATCATCCAAATACCAGGATATCACATCCTACTACCTTCTCAACAGATTCATCCCCTATTCTGATGAAGTCAAACCCATGACTGTCACGTCAGAAATAGATGATCTATCTCCGCTACTTCTGCTTTAGTCTATAAATAGACATAAGCTACCTGTCCACCAATGCTTCCGCTGCTCCCACTGACTACGACAACCCTCTGGCAGAGTCATATAGACGTACACTTCTAAAACTGGTTTAGAATGACGCTATACTCATCCTCCCGCCGGGTCTCGCAACCTGGAACAACAGCAATGGCAATTGTGGGTAAACAAGAACTTCCCTGTCACCGTCCTTGAGGCCACCGTAGTGCCCCTCGGGTGCCTGAAGTTACCCACCTTATCTGCGGAGTGGCCAATGGAATGTCAATCCAGATTGAATCTTTAGGTTCCTTATCAAATCTTCAGTAATCGTTTGTGGTTCTGGAATTACTTCCAGTTCTACCATACTCCCACTACTGTTTTCTTGAAAAAATCCATTTTTAATAAAATTGTGGCGAGTCTAGAACAATATCGCTATTGTTCATCCAGATGGTAGAAAGTCAACCCTCGTCATAGCCTGGGTCAACCCACAAACAGCCATTACAGAAACGTGCCTTGAGTTATCCAGTGTCTGGTTTTAATCATAAACCGGACAACTCCCCGTACCTTAACATCGTTAAGATATGAACTGTTCTATATCCAATATAAAAACAGAGGCACTGATTTAATTGAACCAGATTCAAATCATGCAGCTGTCTCCAGTGCATGTCAACTAAACGGAGAGAGGCCGATCAGCGTTACTCAACTTAGGAATACTTCCAATTATGAGTAACCTGAAAGAGAAGCAAGATCTCTTTATCATTACTATCAACTGAATACCATACACAAGTATCTACATCTTCGATCACTTTGAAGAATCCCGATGCTTGCAACACCTGGTTCTCTACTCTATTCAAATACCTATAACTCCTCAAAACTTAGACCCTGTGTTTCCACGAAACACCGGTCTAAAAACTAGAGAAGTCATAAGTAAACCGAATATAGTACGAGGACCTACCCCTCTGTCCTGATGGACCCTGGACAACATACAATACTCTGTATAAGTCCCTTGAGTCTGATAACTCATTCACTGTGTGCCGTAGGTTGAAAACTGTACTTATGGTTAAGAAGAATTACACCGCTGTTTAATGCTCTTTACCTAACCATCCACTGATATAGGTAAATGTCGTAGACATAATTTCAGAAAGGTATATCTCACTCTATGAAAATAGACGTACAGATATATCAATTTGAAATTGGTGCATAACAGCGGATATTCAAAACCAAATATTTGCCGACCGGCAAACAGGCCAGGTGATTTCCTCAAATATCACCGATTACAACGAATCCCGATATAATGAGGATAATCACCCAATTCCCAATAACCTACTCCCACTCATCATCTGTAAAACCATACAGATGTGAGAATCATACCTGGTAAATACATACCCTGGAGTAAGTGTCTAATTGGGAAATCAGTTTTCTTTTAATAGTACACAGTGAAACTGAAACATTGAAATGTTTCGTTGGGGTAACCTGGTATTCCTAGTAATGCCTCTTCCAGATTCACGACTGTAACCGTATAGTTCTTTGCCACCTCTCCAAATCCCTTCATATGTCTTTAGTCTTTACCTTCTGTACACCCCTTAAGCCAAATGGTTTTCTTCCTTCCCTACCGTTCGGCACCAGCCTATAGTTTGGAAGAAGACTATCCAATAAGCATAATGGGAGTACTATCCCAATCTTAGGAACACTCGTAACACGAGAGAAGGTGAAGATAAAAGACACCCGAATGTACTTTATTCCTATTTCTCCTGAACCAGGATCCATCCCCGAACTGGAACAAGTTCCTTTCGAGTTCGTATATAACCATACGATGGAGTATCCAAATAAACTGTGGATCTTCGTAGTGATACGGAGTGTCCTGGAGAAATACAAAGGTGATGTGGGAGTGGTAACGAAATATTTGGTTTGGTCGTGAATATCTGTTGCAATTTACTTTGCCCTCTTACTAATCCCTTGCTTTGTCTGAACTTAATACCTTCTGCACACCATCGTTATGCTAATTGGTTTTCTTCATTCCCTACCGGTCGGCACCAGCCTAAGGTTTGGAAGAAGACAATCCAATTTGCGTAATAGGTGTACTACCCCTAAACCAAGGAGTACTCGTAACCTGAGAGAGGGTAGAAGGAAAAGACAACTGAATAATCCTATCCGTTTTCTCCAGAACCGGAAACCATCCTCGAATCCCTTCGAGTTCGTATCTAACCATACGATGGTTTTGTCCAATGGAAGTGGACGTTCGTAGTAATACGGGGTGTCCTGGAGAAAAGGGTAAAAGTAGGAGTGGCAATGAGGTCTGCAACTATGACAATCCAAAAGCCGGTGTTTAAGAAGGTTCGGTCAACTTGGTCACTGAGTCATAGTCTAGGGTCGGGTCAATGGTTGCTGCCAGATAGAGAGAGAAAAGAAACACTCAGCGTGCACTCTAACCTAGATCAGAATGGTTACCAATTTATCTAATCTGGAAACCTCCCACTGTACCTCAAATTCTCCTCCAAACCTGAAAGAAGAATTAGTCGGGGTCACCCGAGGAGTAAACCAACTCATCAGCGGGAATCGGGATCCAACTCTCATCGCATGATAACGTGACGGAATCCGCTCACGGTATCACACTCCAGAAGGTATGCGCATATCTGGCAAGTTTCAGTACTTTTGAAACTCCCGATGTGATTTCTGCCCCATGCTCTTATGACCTTGACTAAGGCCAACAAATCATAAGTCACATGTCAAGTTCTACCCGTCATTGTCCAGGTTGATTTGAACCCACCCGTACAAGCCCTTGACTAAGGCCAACAAGGCTATACAACTGTCCCAAACCAACGCATCTATCTATGCAGCATATGAATACCCAATAGCTACCAAACACTGTGCCTTGACTAAGGCCAACAAACACAGCTTGAATACTATTGACTACCCATATGAAACGACGGAGGGCTACGAATGGTTTCTGGCGAAAACCTTTAACGTAATGAACTTGATATCGTTGAAGGAACGGATAGCTTTTTAGAAAATATAGTGACGAAAACCTTTACTAAAGAGGTCACTCCCGGTGAAGGGATCTCGGCTCTTTCCCCGTAGAATGGGGTGCAGGATATTCCAACTGAATACCACGGTGCAAAGCAAAAGTAATCGGCTATAGTGAAGTTAATGCCCTGACGCAAACTTTTGTCCAAGGGGTCACTCCCGGTGAAGGGATCTCGGCCCTTGCCTCGTCGACTGAGGAGCAGGATATTCCAACTGAATACCACGATGCAAAACAAAAGTGAACGTCCTTGCAATAACAGCTTTTTGAAAAGTGTTCCAACAACATCAGATTAGGTTTGTTTAACTTGCATTGATCCGAATCAATGCAGTCCCATCAATTGATCACACCAAAAAGAACGAAAATATACTGATGTACGTATATGCCATCCGCATTCGCCACTGGGTCCCGTCATTACCCGTTAGGTTAGCTAACTAACGACAGAGCGGGGACTGGACTAGCGCGGATGTAAAACATATACAACATCTACTAATATATATACCAATATATAGTATTTCGCTCAAGGCGTGAATAGAAATGCAACATCACAGAAATGTACAACATCACAGAACAATACAGATATCTGGGATCCCCGGGTTTCACAGAGCCACTACTGAAACCCGACGTTCCCCTGGTCGTGTGGATAGCCTGTGCAATGAAAACCTAGACCCCTACGGGTGCGGCAAGTCACCCGCCAAAACCTGAAGCGAGGCAGCCCCCTCCAGCACCGTGAATGGACCACCCAGTACTTCACGGAATCCGGCAACTTGGGCACCCCTCCTGGGTCAACCTGTACCCCCTACGAGTGCGTCGAATAGCCCGCCAATTCCAGACTGAAGCCCCCCCGTCTCAATGCCCTGAGATGCGGGCCCGTTGCCCTCTAGAACCCGGCTATCCGTGCACCCCTCCGCGGGGCAATCCTAGTACAGAAAGTAAAATATACATACAACGGGTACATCGACCGCAACCAGGTCGTGCCCCAAAAGAATAATACAAACAGGCAGTGACGGCAGTCCACATGTCGGACGCTCGCCCCGCAATATCAAATGTACATAATACTACCACAACAGTACTAGCATTGCATCCAGGCTATCCCCCACGACCGATCCGCAACATCACAGCAAATACATAGAACATCAACGTGAAAGTCACGTTCGCAAATCCGTCTAACCGGGCTATAGCAGTTAGACCGGATTTACCGATCGAGTGACATTCACGGTCGCAGATATAATGTAAATACTGTGAAAAATGTGTTTAAAATATCCGACCGATCGAATATTAACAAGTGGGCCCCAAAACAAAACTGTAGCAGTTACAGAAAATATGGGCCCAATTTTAATGTTCCAAAACCCCTGAAATAAACCCAGAAGGCATCTGTAAAAATTTGGTGATGTGACGTGCACAGTGCACCGCGGAAGGGCGGCAAGTATGGGGTTTCCGCGGCGGTTCCGCGCTCACACTGTAGCGTTACATCGTCGAATTTTTACAGAACTCTTATATTTTCTCGTACATCAATATTTTACAACCTGAAAAATTTTTGGAGACTGAAAAATTTTGACAGAAAACTGATGTGAGTGATATTGGGTTTTCGGAACTTTTCGATCGATCGGAACTTAAAAACACATTACACAAAGCTAGACTAAGTTAATGGTGAGGCTCTGATACCACTGTAAGTGCACGGCGGCGCCCCGGCCGTCAAACCGACGCCGGAATGCGGAAACGGTGATAAACTTAAATTTTTGCGGACTTTGCAAACCGGCACCACCGCGCACTAAACTCCGGATCGTAACCATTAACAAGTCTACGCTACAATAAGAAAGGGAAGAGATGTATACCGACGATCCAAGTCCTCCGGTCTTCATCTCCACTCCGATCTCCTCGCGGGATCTCCGTCCGTCTCCTCCTCGTCGGAAAGGGCACCACGAAGCCGGGTACTTTTACGGGCTCCCGCCTCTATACCGAGGCAACTCGCGCATGAAGCCGGCAACTCGACATGCCCAAGGCTTGCTGTAGGATGTGTAGGGTTTATGTCTCATTGGGGTTTTGGTTGCCTTTTGAAGATGGAGGAATGAAGGTATGAAAAATGGTGCTTTCATTTTTCTTGGCATGAAAAGAGATCAAGAATGAAAAACACTCTCAAAGATGAAGCTCTCTCCTTCTCTTTTCTTCTTCTCACTCAACCATGAAAAAACTTATTCACTTTGAAATGGAGGAGGAATGAATATGAAGCAATAAGGGAGGTGAGTGTAGGAGATGAGAAGAGGTGACCATATCAAGGGACAAAGAAACATACAACCATGCCTTTCACTATTAAACCCATACCCTCACTTTATCACAATCAAATCTCATAAAGCAAAAGCATGGTTGAAAAGAAAATGATAGCTATCATAATCAAACATTTACAAGAAAACCCCCTCCACAAATGTTATTTGCACAATTGCAAATAACCCCCTCCATCGGAAAAGTCCGGCCGGGAAAGAACAAAGGAAAACCGGCCGGAACGGAATGCAAACTGGCAACTCCAGAAAACTGGTCCCGTAATAAATTACAGGAAAACCCCGACACTGTGCATACACACCCGCATCTGTATTCCGTCCGGATACAAATGCAAAGAGACAAAATCTACACTGTACTAAACTAGGACCGGCTTAAACCAAAGCCGGCTAGTAATATCCGTTCGATCCTGATCCGTGCAATACCGCACGTATCTGATCGAACCCTGCCATATACCTATACGGCTACTAGTACAAACCGTCCGATCCTGATCCGTGCAATACCGCACGTATCTGATCGGACTCTGCCATATCTCCATACGGCCTCTACAGCGTTTCGCCCGAAACCTGAGTAACTGAAAATGTGGTAGACTCTAAAGACTCGTCAATACTATGGCTGTGGATTTAACCACTAGCACGTCAGAGGTATAAGCCAATACGTAACGGGCCACCAGCTATTGACTAAAAGGGACGTCGATGAGCGAACTCATCCTGACACCCTACTGAGCCTGTCAGTGACAATATCCGTGCAGTCCGGTCCGTTCGTCTATGAGTATCGCATGGCGGGCCTAGGGGGTTGGTAAAAGTCAGACCCCCAAAAGCGGTACAAGTCGTGTCGGAGTGTAGCCCAGAACACCCTGAGATACTACTGGAATACCTACCAGTAAATCTCCTTGCCTTGGCCAAGGACTTTGTGTAATGGCTCTCCTAGACACAGCACGACCTCACCCCCAATACCGGGAGAGACGAACCCCTGAAGATACGCTCACTGCCTCCATGTGGCTCGGGACTGTACCCAACTAAAACCTGTTTGCACGACTCCTTTGAGCCGTGGTAGGGTAGTAATCAAAGTACAGTGGGAACTCACACGAGACAAATGACGATCCCCAGGTCGATGAACTAACCTGCACACATGTCACCAGGGAACTGCCATCTGACGTCTGGTATATGACCAACTAGCATGTTCCCGGCGAGTCATGTCCGGTGTACTCATAACCCAATGAGCACCTGTATACATCTTAGGTGATCCAACTGACACCAGTGGCATGTGAGACCGGCCACCGCCCCTCGTCGGGGTCTCGACTGTATACACTAGTCTACTAATGGAGTATCGATGCCCAGTCTCGAAACTCCCACGACCAGGGACCTTTTAAGGATAAGCTTGTAGACCCCCAGCTCCCACTTATATGATCGCCCTCATACTGCTGGTGGTCAAGCAAGAATCCTAGGGGCTCTATCAACGTGTAATAGCGACGTGTCATGTCACCTAAAGCAGTGCACGATGATAAAGGTAAACCAGATAGCATACTATCATCTCGAGTAAGACTGTCCTACCGGGATAGGTCCTCCCTCAATCATTACAATCACGTACCTGTGACCTAATAATTGACTCTGAGGGCACTATCTCCAACAAAAGAAATATAAGCATATCAGTATATCATGCAACATGGAATAGTAATATGCACATATTGAGGGAAAACCGCTCTTTTAAAATGAATCAGTTTTAAGAAGTATCTTGCGGTTTCCAAATCTCTAATCAAGCAAGAATCATCTATGTATGTGCAATTACTTATGTATGTAAGTATGGGTGTACAATAGGTATGTACACAAGTATGAATGTACAATAGATGTGTGCACAAGTATGAGTGTACAATATGTAAGTACACGAGTATGCCATGCAAGGGTCATATCCTGAATGCAACAGTACTACAGTGTAGTGACATGGCAATTATCGATGATGAAGTGTGTGAGCTGGCAAGCAGGTTTACGTGGAACATATGCATCATCGATAATGGTGCTGGTGTCCTAACAGCATGATTTTACTATAACAATAACCATTTGCATATGCAATGCGATGCGAATAACAAGAATATGCAGAAATCGACTAATAAACGCAATAGTGACGCATCAGCATCAATATAAAAATGTCATACAGTTTGCCTTTTGAAATAAGACGAATCGGGGTTTTTAGTAAAATAAAGGCTACGGTGTTTTTAAGAAAAGATGCATCTTTTGAAAATATCCGTAGTATCCCTATGCCTATCCTTGAAACACTCCTGATTCGTTAGTTTTGAAATAGGTATGACATCGGCCTAGTCTCTACTAAGCAACTACAGATCTAGCTAACACACTAATCGGGAGGGGTATGGAAACCACCTAAATCCGGGTCGATATATATATATATAATAGTCGGTGATCCCGCCTCAATAGTATCACGTACGATACAGTATATCATATGACGTCCTCGAGTCATGAGTGCGGATCTATCATCAATATAAAGCTCGTACGGCAAATCATCGTACGGCATCCCAAAAGCTGGGTACGGGTCAATATCGCATTCATCTCATCAATTATCCAGTATCCTTATTATCATATCTCATGATCTGGGGTACTGATCTAAGTCTAGTACAAATCGATACCATCTAGGTAAATATAAATGCGTGTGTGAAACACACGTCCAAAGGCCCGCTAAAATCACATGTCGTATCCCAAATACGAATCACATCATATCACCGATCTCATGGCGCTATGCCCAATATCATCGACTCATCTCCAAATATCAACCACTATCCTCATCATCTAGGTATATGTATAACAAATAAGCACGTGTGTGCGTGTGGGTGTAAACCTATTCTAGGGTTCGCAACTAGGAACTATACTAGTTTACTTCTATGCCCTAATCTAACCATAGTACACTTAGTCTCATCTCAAATATCCACGACACACAATAAACTATCATATAATATATATATATATACTATACTATACTAAATATCGAACCGCGGGGGTGCTATACGCCATCCACCCGACTTCCCCCGTAGATATAATCTACTCACTTTGCATCTTGCGTGTCGGTGTCGATGTCGCTTCCATCTTTGTCATCGTATGAAACCCACGTGAAGGTACCTACAAAGATAACATAATCGGAATGCGTATTAAAATCACATCGGGAATACCAAAATGACACGCTAAGGCCTATACGTTAGAACCTATAGACTACGCTTTCAAACCATCAAACAACCCTCGGTATCGTCGTACAAACGTCAAGTGATCGAGGTAAAACACAAATACGCAAATCCAGAATTCAAAATACAAGAAACGAGACTCCGAATCAAAACAGCAACTTAGGAAAAGGTCCCAGATTTCACCCTAGGTCAAATCAGACAATTTTGCATATGCCAGGGGTCTAATTTATAGATGTAGGAGCTACAGAACAAGAACGAGCCAAAATGCTCCAGGTCTGGCCGCAAATTGCGGCCAGAAGGAATAAATCTGTGGCCAAAAGAAGAAATCAAGGGCTGGGGTCTTGGGGTTAGCTTCCTGGATGCCTGCACATCTCTCTCTGTTTGCAAAATAATTTTCAGAGTCTCGGGATGATAGCAGATTTCATATAACCTTCACATATTCCACAATTTCCCGATATCGGCTTTTCTAAATCCGTATTCCGGGTTTCCAGTCTCTGGTTTAGGCCTGGATTCTAGCACTAGGGGGTTTGTGTGGCCTCTACTGAGCTTAATTACCCATCACCATTCTCAATTCCCATTAACCCTAACTAGGGTTTTCCTAAGTCCACAAAATCACACGATATCGGTTCTATTATAACATGGGGGTAAAAGTAATGCAAATACTAAGCTAAAGATTCAGAAATTACCTTATTTGGCAACTCAAGAAAATTCTTGAGTTGCCCCAAATGGCCAAAATCCCTGCTTTCTTGGTCCAATGTGCTTCCCTTGAGCTTGTGCACAACTTTTGTGAAATGGGGATAGGGTTTTGAGGTGATTTTCATGGTCTTTTGAGGGATTTTGTGGAGAGGGAGAGAGAGAGCAGTAGCAGCAGCAGCAACATGAGGGAGAGGGAGAGAAATGAGTGAAAACAATGAAGGAGGATGGCTCAAGACTTGGGTCAAAGGTAAACCCTCACTTTCTCTCTCTCACCCATACCTATATATTATATTCATTCATTTTCTTTTCTATTTTCATTTTCCTTCTCTCCTCAATAGTAAACCCAAAATAAAAGCCATGCAAAAATGTAACAAGTGTAAAAATGATAGGGTGCAACGTTTTGCACAAAATACGCTTAAAGCGCGATTAGCGATTTTTAATCGCGATTAGCACTAAATTAGTGTCAAACTAATCATAAAAACTTAAAATTTGCATAATTCACATAAAACGCCCTCTTTTAATAATTTCTATAATTTTCAAAAAAAATCCCCATTTATCGGTATTTAATTATACCGCTTTATTTAAAATATTCAATATTTTATTATTAAATTATAAAAATTCCCCAAAATAATATTTTTTTTTTTTTTGAAATGTTACATTCTCGTCTTGTACGTGGATGGCATTCTCTTGATAGGAAATGACATTCCTACGCTACAGTCAGTCAAAGGATTCTTGTCACAGAGCTTCTCCATGAAGAACCTGGGTGATGCCTCCTATATTCTGGGGATCCAGATCTATCGTGATAGATCTAAACGGATAGTGGGACTTTCACAGTCAATGTACATCGACACCATTCTGAAAAGATTAGTATGGAAGATTCAAAGCGCGGTAACCTACCGGCTTGTCACGGAATCACCCACTCCAAAGAGATGTCTTCCAAGACTGATTTGGAATGGGCTCGCATGTCATCTATACCCTACGCATCTGCGATAGGCTTTATAATGTATGCGATATTATGTACCAGACTAGATGTAGCATACGCATTGAGCGTTGTAAGCCGGTATCAGTCGAACCCAGGGGAGAAGCACTGGATAGCAGTAAAGAACATTCTCAAGTGCCTGAGAAGAACTAAGGAGATGTTCTTGGTGTATGGTGGAAAAGACCTCCAAATCGAGACCTTTGCTGACTCCAGCTTCCAGAGTGACAAGGATGACTCCAAGTCCATGTCGGGTTATGTCTTTACCCTCAATGGAGGGGCGGTCTGTTTGAAGAGCTCTAAACAGGACACCGTTGCTGACTCGACGATGCAAGCGGAGTACATAGCTGCTTGCGATGCCGCGAAAGAAGCAGTCTGGATGAAGAAGTTCCTTACAGAACTTCGGGTGGTTCTAACCATTGTTGATCCAATACTGCTGTATTGCGACAACAACGGCGCTATAGTTTTAGCAAAGGAACCCAGGTCCTATCAAAAGTCCAGACACATTTTGAGGCGGTACCACCTGATCAGGGAGATCGTAGATCGCCGGGAGATCGAGGTGAGGAGAGTAAATGCATGCAGTCAAATCCAATACCAAACCAATATGATGTAGATCAGAACTATACATGTAGACATCCAGTCTATACATGTGAATAGCTGATGTAAATGCATGCCAAATCTTTTAAAATCGCCGTGCGATGCACGTAACACTGCACAGTGGCGGACGTCTTTCATAAGAAAATAACTGTGTACGTATATATATCATTTGTTTAATAGGTACGTTCCGTCGTTTTGAAAACAATTTAGAAGGGGTTTTTTTTTTAAACGTTTCGTGTCGTATCGGACACGTAGGTATGTACTGAAACTATAGCTCGCCCTTGGAAATCCCTTTGATAACTATCAATGCATGCAAAAAAATATCCAGGTACTGTCCTCTGACTAGTCCTGCTCAGTATGAAAACAAATATCCAATATCATAAAAATGTACTGCTCCAAAAGGAATAAATCCCAAAAATGCACATAACACCACACTGTGCGTCTGGTGCGCACGGAAATCAAAATCCATATATGTGTCATACAGGTGCACAAAACAATATCTAGGTGCAATGAGTGTGCACGAAGTATCTGTCATTGGCAACGTGTGTGCCTGACAGCCAAAACAGGTGCATCTGACATGCACGAAGAATCTCGATTTAGTGCATCTGGTGTGCACCAAAATCGTATCTCGAAACATGCGCCCAGCATGCGCGAAAATCCAAATCGGTGCATCCATCGTGCACGAAATATAAATCCGGTGCAACAAAGGCACGAAATATAAATCTGATGTGATAAACGCAAGAAACATAAAACTGGTGCGAC
>JASDDO010000336.1:0-76751 GCA_030015575.1 Agapanthus africanus
ACACGAAAGACATGCATTTTTCAAAAATCACAAAATTTAAATTTTCTGTTTCCTTTGGTTTTTCAAAATTTTGCTTGTTAGCAATAGAAAATCATGATATCTTCAAAAATCCAAAATTTTTAGTTTCATCCGATTCTTCACATGAAAATAGTATATTTTTTAAATTAAAAAATCTTCTATTTTCTTCAACCTTTTAATATTTTGCATGTAACGCATGAAAATCGCGAAATTTTAAAATTCTTAATATTTTTTTATTTGGTCTTTCAGTATTTTGCTTTCTTTTACAGATAAAGATCAGAATTTTTTTAAAAATCTCAAAATTTTCCGTTTTATTCAAATTTTTTTTATTATTCAGCTTGTTATATAGAGTATGAAAATTCCTATATTTTCAAAATTCTCAAAATTTTCTTTTGCTTCGGTTTTTCAATATTTTGCTTGCTAGAACAAAAATTGCAAAAGCTTTAGAAGTCTCAAAAGAGATTTGTTCTCTTTCACTTTTTCAATATTTTGCATTATATAGCACATGAAAATCGTAAAATAAATTGTTTTCTTCCTTTTTTTTTCATAATTTTGCATGCTAGATATAGCACACATAAATCATGAAATTTAAAAAAACTCAAAATTTTCTGTTTTTCTTCAATTTTCTAATACTTCACTTATACTTTTGAAGAATTTCCTGTTATCAACAAATCAAAAAGATATGT
This sequence comes from Agapanthus africanus, assembly GCA_030015575.1. Lineage (NCBI taxonomy): Eukaryota > Viridiplantae > Streptophyta > Magnoliopsida > Asparagales > Amaryllidaceae > Agapanthus > Agapanthus africanus. The sequence goes on from JASDDO010000336.1 coordinate 705, forward strand.
GAAGTAAAAGAACAAAAAATTGCCAATTGTAATTAAAAACCAAACTGAACAAAGAAATCAATCTGATAAAACTTCGGATGACTTGAAATCTCTTACAACACATGGAAATCAAGAAATTTTAAAAAAACCCAATTTTCTTCAAATTTACAATATTCACCACATAAAAATCATGAAATTTTCACTCAAGTTCGTTTACTTGCTTTGGTTTTCAATATTTTTCTTATTATAGCATATAAAAATCGCGATATCTTAGAAAATATTAAGATTTTTTTTGTTATCTTCGGTTTTTCATATTTTTTGTTTGCTGGATCATAAAACAGAGTAAACAAGAAGATGGAATGAGAACTGGCTTTGATCTTTATTTGAATTGAAAGGATTTGGATACAGAAGTAAAGAGTAAAGTTTACAAAGCGTGAACTCTCTCTCTAAAACCTCTCCAAAAACCTCTGCCTTGTTACATGAATGAGTTGTGTTTATATAGACTTGAATGCTCCTCTGGAATGCTCTTTGGATCAGCACGAATCTTTTAAGTGGATGTCTTGTCTTGCTTTTTCAAAAGCTGAGTTTGTCTTCCATTATTTGAGTGGTTGTCTTGTCCTTCCTTTTTGAATAGTTGAGTCTGTCTTTAATTATTTGAGAAAGCATCTTTTGACTTTTGAGCTGGCGTCTTCTAGCGGGCATCTTTTCTTTTGAGCTGGCATCTTTGAGTAGACATGTTTCGTCTTCTTTTGAGCTGTCTTCTTTGAGTAGGAATCTTTACTTTTGAGCTGGCATCTTTTGAGTAGACCTCTTTCGTCTTCTTTTGAGCTGTCATCTTTTGAGTAGGAATCTTTTGTTTTCTTTTGAGCTGGCATCTTTTGAGTAGACATCTTTCGTCTTCTTTTGAGCTGTCCTTACTTTTGAGAGGAATTTTTAGTAATCGAATTTTTGGCAAATCCGCAGCCATTAACGGATTTGAAATGCCTTTACCAACCACCGTTTGAGATTGGGCTAGCATGTAGATTTGAACCGTTCTACATATGACGTTGTTGTGGAGAATTACTTCTCCAGTAAATTGGCTGTTTGAGAGCCATACTCCTTTGGGTTAGGAGCAAACCTTTTTTGAACGGATTTGATAAGTCTTTACCGGTAGCCGTTTGCTCCGGACTAGCTGTAGTCACCATTCACTACAGAGAACACTAGAAACACTAGAAAGATAAGATATATATACAATTTTTTTTTTTTTTTTTTTTTTTTTTTTTTTTTTTTAATTTACAATTCGAAAGGGTCTTGAGCACAAGGCCCTCCCATAGGATCAGTAGAGGATCCTTCTGATGAATGCTTGGAGTTCGATTTTGAGCTTCTCATTTGTTTCTGCATTTTTTTGAATTTTTGGAATTCCAGAAAAATCTTCATATCATCATTCTCTGAATCTGAGGAGTTGAAATCTATGACTGCTTTTGCCTTCTTTTGAGTCTTTACTTCTTTTGCAGGAGTTTTTGGTTCAGGCTTTACTGGTTCTTTTGGAATTTGCTGAATTTCTTGTTGAAGTTTCTTTCCCGTTTGAATGTAATGCACCACTGCCTTCTCATTGCAGTAATCTTGAGTGTAACGGGTCCACCATTTGACTTTGAATTCTCTACCCAGACTGAGAGGGTAGTCACTGTTGTAGTGTTTGAATAATGTAAATGTCCAACAAAATATCCATGGGACTTTGAAGGATTTGTGGAATAGGAGGGCTTTTTTGAAATGTTCACCTCCCGTTCTTTGGACCCAAGTTTGGAAGGCCTTTAGAACAACAGGTGGAAGTATGTCTGGAACGGGGCCAAAACGTAGCCACCATTCATAGAACCAGATAGGAATATTGTCAGCACAATTTGAGTGAAAGGTAAGGAACCATGAATGATTGAATGGCCTATAGAATAAGGTTCGAAACCAAGCCATTTGATAGTCTTGGTATGTATAACCTTTGGGAACGTAAGTAATTGAGAATTCTTTTGTAGTCCAGATGCTGGACCATTCATTTGGTAGAATAACCTTCTTTATGACGCATTTTGAATAAGAAATCAGTGAAGGAGTTTTTCTATCAGGAGTATGAGTGATTTCAGCTGACCCAGAGTCAACTAGGATCAACTCATAGAATTGTTGAGTTTTGAGGGGATCATCCAGCCAATAGGAGTTTGGCGGGAATAATTGATGGGTGTAGATTTGAAGTGTGTTGTAGTGGGGAGATTCTTTGAAGGTGGTCAAGCAAATGTGTTGAACACCAGATTTTGTGAAATATGGGCTATCTTGATCTTTTGGAGAAGTTTGAATTTGTGGAGTTGAATTTTGAGCTTTCTTGCTTTCCACTGCTGATGCATAAGTTAGAGCAGGGAAATCTTGGAGAATATGGAATTTGTTTGCTGATGAAGTTGCTGCTGTCGATTTTTTCATCTCATAGTCCTTTGAAGTGCGAACTTTTGAATTGGGATCACCCATTTTTTCCTGTAAGAAATTCCCTAGTCAAAAAGTCTGGTAATGAATTGTCAATACCTTTTAAATATTGAATATCAAAATCGAAGACAGAAAGCAAAGCTTGCCATCTAGCGAATATTTGTTTTGAAACTAGATTTTTTACGTCTTTTTCTAAAATGAATTTTGCGGATTGACAGTCTATTCTAAGGAGAAACCTTTTATTAAAAAGATCATCTTGAAATTTTAAAATGCAATTAACAATTGAAAGCATTTCCTTTTTAATAGTATAGTAATTTTTCTGAGGTCCTAACCAGACACCAGAGTGATATCTGACTAGATCTTCTTTTGAAGAGTTTGGTAGCCGTTGTTTTAAAATACCACCGTAACCAATATTTGAAGCATCAGTCTCAACAATCATGAAAGCATCAGGATGAGGAATATTAATGCAAGGTAAAGAATGAATAGTTCTTTTGATTTGTTTAACAATACCTGTATGAATCGAAGTCCAAGGTGGAGGATTTGTTTGAAGTCGTTGAAATAAAGGCGCACAAGTTTGTCTCATTCTTGGAATAAAATCAGAAATATAATTTAAACAACCTAAAAATCTTTGGAGTTGAGTTTTGTCTTTAATTTCATCAGGAAATTTATCAGCAAAATCAATACTTCGATTTATAGGAATAATAGTACCTTGATTTATGAAATGTCCAAGAAAACGAATATTGTTTTGAAATAATTTCATTTTTGTGGCTGAAAGAACTAAGCCATTTTTCTTTACAGTATACAAGAAAGTTTTCAAATGTTTGAAATGTTGATCAATGTTTTCAGAGAAAACTAATACATCATCAATATAAACAATCATAAACTTTGAATGTGGATTCAGAATGTCATTCATTATCCTTTGGAATTCTGAAGGGGCGTTTTTGAGTCCAAAAGGCATTACATTCCATTCGTAATGGCCAAAAGGTACAGTAAAGGCGGTTTTGTATCTGTCTTTTTCAGCAACTTGAATTTGCCAAAAGCCAGATTTCATGTCAAACTTTGAAAAGATTTTTGCAATACTTAAACGTTTTAATAAATCTCTTTTATTTGGAATAGGGTAACGAATCCATTGAAGAACCTTGTTGAGAGGTTTATAATTAATAACAAGCCTAGGGACACCACGTTCCTTTTCTGCTTGATTTATGACATAAAACGCTGCACAGCTCCAAGGTGATTTGGACGGCCGTATCAGCTCCTTATCTAAAAGAGTTTGAATTTCTTTTTTACAAACTTCTAATAGATCATGATTCATTTGAATGGGTCTTGCCTTTGTAGGAATATTTCTTTCTGAAAATTCCTTTTCATATGGTAATTCAACGATGTGCCTTTTTCTTTCCCAAAAAGCATTAGGAAGGTCTGCACAGACTTCTCTTTTGAATAGATCTTCTAACTGTTGAATTTCTTGTTTTGTGCTGGGTAATTGTAAGTGTTTATCAATTTGAGCATAAGACAAATCTTCTTTAAGAAAATTTATCTTATTCTGCTTCCTTTGAATAAGGTTGATATGTTGATAAATGGAGTTATTTTGCAAAGCATTTAACTCCTTTTGACGAACAGGAATCAAGAATCTGAAATGTATAGTATTACCCATAATGTTAGTGCTGATACCTTTGTTATCAACAACAAAAGGGTAGATTTGAGTAAGGAAAGGAGTGCCTAGGATAATATCAGTGTTGAGATTTTCCACTACAATAAACTGATGTTTAAAGCAGTAATTTTGATTACATATTTCGGTCTTTGTCAACTTTCCTTTGATTCGAAGAGGAGAGTTGTTGGCTGCTATAAGGACTTCATTAGTAAAACTATAATATTTTGTTGGTATTAGACCATCTCTGATGCAGCTTTGATCTGCACCACTGTCTAACATTGCAACAAAGGTTTGTTTGAAGTTTCCTATAGAAATAGTTAGATGAACTAACCACTTTTGAAATTGGAATTTCTCAATCGTGGAAATGAATTGAGAAGTTGAAGGTTGAGTAGGGGTAATATTTATTTCTTGTGGAGGAATAAGTGTTTCTTCTTCTTCTTCTTCTTGATAGATTTCTTTTCCTTTGGAAAGTCTAGATTGAATAATTGCAATATGAGCTTCTAAAGAGAGATTTTTCATCTCTATATTGTTAGTAGTTTGTTTTAAAGACTTGACTTCTTCTTTTAGAATATGAATTTCTGTTTGCAATTCTCTGGTAGAGATGGACTTAATACCAGAGGTTTGATTCATAGGATATTTTTCAAAAACTTTTGATATACTGAAAGGTTGAATGATATTAAACTTTTCTTCTTCTTGCAGAATTAAAGATTTTAATCTTTCAAAAAGTTTCTTTTGTTTGATAGGATCAGGTAATTGTTGAATCATATCAAAGATGAATTCTTTTGTATCAGAATTTATCTTCTTATTATCAGTAGAAGACTTAATCATATTAATCTGCTTACAGTGACAGTCATCCTGACTTTCACTAGAGGAATCATAATTACCATCATCATTGTCAGTAATATAATTGATCTCAGAATAGATTTGGAATCTGTCTTTTAATTTGTTTCTGATAACATCAGAAATGCCATCAATGATTTCATTAATCTTTCCTTTTCCTTTGCTTCGACATTTGCTAGCAATATGACCTTTCTTGCCACATTTAAAGCACTTGAAATCATTTGAATTCTTTTTTCTATTAAATCTCCTGAATTTCTTTGGGGAAAAGGAATCTTCTCTATATTCCTTTTTCTTTGAATATCTTTTTTGTGAAAAAGATTTTTGAAGGAATTTTTTCTTTCTTTCAGTGGAAGGAGCACTGATTCCAGTAATTCCAAAAGCTTGACAGAAAGATCCCATTTCTTTTCTCTTACTGCCATATTTAGCCTGGAATTTGAGTTCTTGGCAAGCTGCAAGGGCTTCTTTCTTGACAAAAGCAAAGAGTTGACCAAAGGTCATTGAAGTGAAATCAATTTGTTCTGTTCCCATTTCCTTTTGCAAATTGATCATAATTCTTTGGGAAAACAGAGTTGGTAAACCAGTAATGAATTTTTCTTTCCAGAATGGTGCAGTACTATCTGTTCGTTTAAGAACATGAGTCAAAAACATGTCTTTGTACCATCTGAAATCACTAAGTGTTGGACACCTAATGTTAGTAAGGAATATCTTTGAAGAAGCTAATTCTTCCTGAGGATTTCCTACAAAGTGCATAGCTATGGTAACTATGAGGAAATCACTTGAATCGTTTTGGGTAGTAATTTCTCCTTGGGCATTTTCTACGTCTATAGTATGCTCAAGAATTGCTGTTTTGTCTTGCAAGGTCAAAGCATTGTCCCACCAATACTTTAACTGTCCAGTAAAACCCGTTATGAATAAACTTGCAATATCCTGTTCAGAACATCTTTTCATTTTGTATGCCAATTTGGCCATACCCATTTCTTGTAATGTGTTGAGTATTTCATACTCACTTTTTCCATCAATATTCCATTCATAAATGGAATTTCCATCATAATCTTTCGTATGGAATTTTGCTCTTTCTTCATACATAATGTCAGGAGGGGTAGGTCTTGGATAGTAGTCTTTGGTTCTACTATTGTTCCAATTTGTTCGAGGTTTATTGAAATTATTTGGCTTCTTTCCTCTTTCAATTTTATTAATATCCTGATCAGAATTAATATCGTTTTCAACTTTATTGATTTGTTGAACTTCAGAGTTTTCAGAGGATTGAGCTACAGAGTTTTCAGAGGAATTAGATTCTAATGAGGAATCTGATTCTTCATTTTCTTCTATAGTGTCAATATTGTTGATTTTTGAAGGACCGGGAAGGTTCTTGTTAATTGAATCAAGTGTTTGATTTATTTTAGATAATAATGACTCGTTTTCAAACGTGAGCTTATTTTCTAAAGCTCTAGGAATACTTCTTGGTTGAAAATGTGGTAAAGAAGTACTGTGAGGGAATGTTGATCTTGGTTTTGAAATGGCCTTAATGTCAGTAGATAAGGAATCTATTTGTGTTGAAATCGTGTGTAAAACTTGATTGGAGTAGTTATTTTGTTGATATAATTTCTTGACATCATCCAAATTAACTTGATCATTTCCTCTAGGGTCAATACTTTCACGACCCCTTTTGAAAGGTGTAGCTATGACTTCTCCTTCTTTGGAATGGAGTTTCAAGGTCTGTAAGGGAGGAGTGATAGCAGTAATAGTAGTGCCATCTTGAAGTTGCCATTTCTTGTACAAACTTGTTTGCACATTAATAGCAGATTTTTTGAATGGTTCAGAAATTTCATTTTTTGTAAAATAAAAATCTAACCAGTTTTCAAAATGAAAGGGAGCATGATATTTTTGAATATCTCTTATCCATTGAATTCGAATCTTAGCTTGACAGTAAGCATCTAGCTTAGAGTACCATGTGTAGTATTCTGATTCTTCTTTGAAATCTTTTTCAAGTTCTTCGATATCAATCTTAACACCAACTTTAGTGATAACATTAATACCGTGGAATTCTCCATGCATCTGACTGGAATTAGGAGAATTATTAGGAGAAAAATTGAGTTCATTTGAAATGTCAGGAATAGGTGTTTGATTGTGAATCCTTATTGAAGGATCTTCTTGAGTATAAGGAGTTTCTACTATGAAAGACCTAGATTCCCTAAATGAATTTCTAGGAATAGAGTAGGGTCTGATGGATCTCCTATTTTCATTGAGTGAGTTGAAACGAACCAGGACTGTACCATCTTGTTCTTCAACTATCTCTTGAATTTCTGTTCTCTCGAGATTTCTTGGTCTCTGAGGAACATCTATTTGAAAGGCTTCTGGAATGGTAATTTCATTCCATTTCAGGCGTTTAGGAACAAAGGTCTTTGAATAGTCAGCATCAATTTGTAATAGTATTGTTTCATCATTAAAGTTATTAATTAATTTGCATTTGGGATTAATAGCAGAACTCATTAATCGAAAGTAAATGCGATAAATAATCACAAATTGTTCTGCAAGTTTTTCAAATTCATCTCCTTGCAGATGAACATCAAGAATTAAGGAATTCATAATTAAAGGATCAGTTAATGATACAGGAAAATTAGGAATACAATTGAAATAAATAGGACCATTACAAATATTAGTTTGAATCATACTTAATATTGACGATTTGTATCTTCTTAATCGTTTATCACGTAAAGCCATGTAAACAGGAATGTCTATGCCAATATGAGCAAGTGGTTTGACTGCTACTTGAATCATACCAAAATGAATATAACGAAATCCTTTCTCTAAATATTTTCGTATAGAAATATGAGATAAAAGAGGAATTGATTGAAACTTATTTTGAATGTTTAAAGTCTCTTCATGAATTTTTACGCTAAAAGCGCTTTTGAAATCAAAAGTACCAATTTTGTAAATATTTTCAATATTTTCATTAGGAATAGTCCAGTTTGAATAATCCTCATTAATCATCTCTTCTTTGCTTTGTATTATGCGTCCTGAATCACTTCCAGAACCAGAGAAAAATTTTCTAATAAAACCAGCCATCATCAATAGCAATTTTATGAACTAAACACAGATCATACCTTGACCGGGAACAACGGGAACACTCCACCGGGAACACCTCGCTCTCTCTTCGGGCTTACCAACGGATTCACGAGCTTACCAACGTCTTACCAACGCTCAGGATAGTCACTATGAATAGGTCACTCGTTGCTCTCAACGAAGAGTGGAATTACTAGAACACTTGGCTCTGATACCATAAGGGGGTTCAGGGTCATAAAACGAAGTAAACAAGAAGATGGAATGAGAACTGGTTTTGATATATTTGATTTGAAAGGATTTGGATACAGAAGTAAAGAGTAAAGTTTACAAAGCGTGAACTCTCTCTCTAAAACCTCTCCAAAAACCTCTGCCTTGTTACATGAATGAGTTGTGTTTATATAGACTTGAATGCTCCTCTGGAATGCTCTTTGGATCAGCACGAATCTTTTAAGTGGATGTCTTGTCTTGCTTTTTCAAAAGCTGAGTTTGTCTTCCATTATTTGAGTGGTTGTCTTGTCCTTCCTTTTTGAATAGTTGAGTCTGTCTTTAATTATTTGAGAAAGCATCTTTTGACTTTTGAGCTGGCGTCTTCTAGCGGGCATCTTTTCTTTTGAGCTGGCATCTTTGAGTAGACATTTTTCGTCTTCTTTTGAGCTGTCTTCTTTGAGTAGGAATCTTTACTTTTGAGCTGGCATCTTTTGAGTAGACCTCTTTCGTCTTCTTTTGAGCTGTCATCTTTTGAGTAGGAATCTTTTGTTTTCTTTTGAGCTGGCATCTTTTGAGTAGACATCTTTCGTCTTCTTTTGAGCTGTCCTTACTTTTGAGAGGAATTTTTAGTAATCGAATTTTTGGCAAATCCGCAGCCATTAACGGATTTGAAATGCCTTTACCAACCACCGTTTGAGATTGGGCTAGCATGTAGATTTGAACCGTTCTACATATGACGTTGTTGTGGAGAATTACTTCTCCAGTAAATTGGCTGTTTGAGAGCCATACTCCTTTGGGTTAGGAGCAAACCTTTTTTGAACGGATTTGATAAGTCTTTACCGGTAGCCGTTTGCTCCGGACTAGCTGTAGTCACCATTCACTACAGAGAACACTAGAAACACTAGAAAGATAAGATATATATACAATTTTTTTTTTTTTTTTTTTTTTTTTTTTTTTTTTTTAATTTACAATTCGAAAGGGTCTTGAGCACAAGGCCCTCCCATAGGATCAGTAGAGGATCCTTCTGATGAATGCTTGGAGTTCGATTTTGAGCTTCTCATTTGTTTCTGCATTTTTTTGAATTTTTGGAATTCCAGAAAAATCTTCATATCATCATTCTCTGAATCTGAGGAGTTGAAATCTATGACTGCTTTTGCCTTCTTTTGAGTCTTTACTTCTTTTGCAGGAGTTTTTGGTTCAGGCTTTACTGGTTCTTTTGGAATTTGCTGAATTTCTTGTTGAAGTTTCTTTCCCGTTTGAATGTAATGCACCACTGCCTTCTCATTGCAGTAATCTTGAGTGTAACGGGTCCACCATTTGACTTTGAATTCTCTACCCAGACTGAGAGGGTAGTCACTGTTGTAGTGTTTGAATAATGTAAATGTCCAACAAAATATCCATGGGACTTTGAAGGATTTGTGGAATAGGAGGGCTTTTTTGAAATGTTCACCTCCCGTTCTTTGGACCCAAGTTTGGAAGGCCTTTAGAACAACAGGTGGAAGTATGTCTGGAACGGGGCCAAAACGTAGCCACCATTCATAGAACCAGATAGGAATATTGTCAGCACAATTTGAGTGAAAGGTAAGGAACCATGAATGATTGAATGGCCTATAGAATAAGGTTCGAAACCAAGCCATTTGATAGTCTTGGTATGTATAACCTTTGGGAACGTAAGTAATTGAGAATTCTTTTGTAGTCCAGATGCTGGACCATTCATTTGGTAGAATAACCTTCTTTATGACGCATTTTGAATAAGAAATCAGTGAAGGAGTTTTTCTATCAGGAGTATGAGTGATTTCAGCTGACCCAGAGTCAACTAAGATCAACTCATAGAATTGTTGAGTTTTGAGGGGATCATCCAGCCAATAGGAGTTTGGCGGGAATAATTGATGAGTGTAGATTTGAAGTGTGTTGTAGTGGGGAGGTTCTTTGAAGGTGGTCAAGCAAATGTGTTGAACACCAGATTTTGTGAAATATGGGCTGTCTTGATCTTTTGGAGAAGTTTGAATTTGTGGAGTTGAATTTTGAGGTTTCTTGCTTTCCACTGCTGATGCGTAAGTTAGAGCAGGGAAATCTTGGAGAATATGGAATTTGTTTGCTGATGAAGTTGCTGCTGTCGATTTTTTCATCTCATAGTCCTTTGAAGTGCGAACTTTTGAATTGGGATCACCCATTTTTCCTGTAAGGAATTCCCTAGTCAAGAAGTCTGGTAATGAATTGTCAGTACCTTTTGAATCATCAGTATCAACAATCATGAAAGCATCAGGATGAGGAATATTAATGCAAGGTAAAGAATGAATAGTTCTTTGATTTATGAAATGTCCAAGAAAACGAATATTGTTTTGAAATAATTTCATTTTTGTGGCTGAAAGAACTAAGCCATTTTTCTTTATAGTATATAAGAAAGTTTTCAAATGTTTAAAATGTTGATTAATGTTTTCAGAGAGAACTAATACATCATCAATATAAACAATCATAAACTTTGAATATGGATTCAGAATGTCATTCATTAAACTTTGAATATGAATTTCTTTTTTACAAACTTCTAATAGATCATGATTCATTTGAATGGGTCTTGCCTTTGTAGGAATATTTCTTTCTGAAAATTCCTTTTCATATGGTAATTCAACGATGTGCCTCTTTCTTTCCCAAAAAGCATTAGGAAGATCAGCACAGACTTCTCTTTTGAATAGATCTTCTAACTGTTGAATTTCTTGTTTTGTGTTGGGTAATTGTAAGTGCTCTTTAATTTGAGCATAAGACAATTCTTCTTTAAGAAAATTTATCTTATTCTGCTTCCTTTGAATAAGGTTGATATGTTGATAAATGGAGTTATTTTGCAAAGCATTTAACTCCTTTTGTCGAACAGGAATCAGGAATCTGAAATGTATAGTATTACCCATAATGTTAGTGCTGATACCTTTGTTATCAACAACAAAAGGGTAGATTTGAGTAAGGAATGGAGTGCCTAAGATAATATCAGTGTTGAGATTTTCTACTACAATAAACTGATGTTTAAAGCAGTAGTTTTGATTACATATCTCGGTTTTTGTCAATTTTCCTTTGATTCGAAGAGGAGAGTTGTTGGCGGCTATAAGAACTTCATTAGTAAAACTATAATATTTTGTTGGTATTAGACCATCTCTGATGCAGCTTTGATCTGCACCACTGTCTAACATTGCAACAAAGGTTTGTTTGAAATTTCCTATAGAAATAGTTAGATGAACTAACCATTTTTGGAATTGGAATTTCTCAATCGTGGAAATGAATTGAGAAGCTGAAGGTTGAGTAGGGGTAATATTTATTTCTTGTGGAGGAATAAGTGTTTCTTCTTCTATTTCTAGATAAGTTTCTTTTCCTTTGGAAAGTCTAGATTGAATAATTGCAATATGAGCTTCTAAAGAGAGATTTTTCATCTCTATATTGTTAGTAGTTTGTCTTAAAGACTTGACTTCTTCCTTTAGAGTATGAATTTCTGTTTGCAATTCTCTGGTAGAGATTGACTTAATACCAGAGGTTTGATTCATAGGATATTTTTCAAAAACTTTTGATATACTGAAAGGTTGAATGATATTAAACTTCTCTTCTTCTTGCAGAATTAAAGATTTTAATCTTTCAAAAAGTTTCTTTTGTTTGATAGGATCAGGTAATTGTTGAATCATATCAAAGATGAATTCTTTTGTGTCAGAATTTATCTTCTTATTATCAGTGGAAGACTTAATCATATTAATCTGTTTACAGTGACAGTCATCCTGACTTTCACTAGAGGAATCATAATTGCCATCATCATCGTCAGTAATATGATTGATCTCAGAATAGATTTGGAATCTTTCTTTTAATTTGTTTCTGACATTTTCTTCAATATCAGAAATGCCATCAATGATTTCATTAATCTTTCCTTTGCTTCGACATTTGCTAGCAATATGACCTTTCTTGCCACATTTAAAGCACTTGAAATCACTTGAATTCTTTTTTCTATTGAATCTTCTGAATTTCTTTGGGGAAAAGGAATCATCTTTATATTTCTTTGAATATCTTTTTTGTGAAAAAGATTTTTGAAGGAATTTTTTCTTTCTTTCAGTGGAAGGAGCACTGATTCCAGTAATTCCAAAAGCTTGACAGAAAGATCCCATTTCTTTTCTCTTACTGCCATATTTAGCCTGGAATTTGAGTTCTTGGCAAGCTGCAAGGGCTTCTTTTTTGACAAAAGCAAAGAGTTGACCAAAGGTCATTGAAGTGAAATCAATTTGTTCTGTTCCCATTTCCTTTTGCAAATTGATCATAATTCTTTGGGAAAACAGAGTTGGTAAACCAGTAATGAATTTTTCTTTCCAGAATGGTGCAGTACTATCTGTTCGTTTAAGAACATGAGTCAAAAACATGTCTTTGTACCATCTGAAATCACTAAGTGTTGGACACCTAATGTTAGTAAGGAATATCTTTGAAGAAGCTAATTCTTCCTGAGGATTTCCTACAAAGTGCATAGCTATGGTAACTATGAGGAAATCACTTGAATCGTTTTGGGTAGTAATTTCTCCTTGGGCATTTTCTACGTCTATAGTATGCTCAAGAATTGCTGTTTTGTCTTGCAAGGTCAAAGCATTGTCCCACCAATACTTTAACTGTCCAGTAAAACCAGTTATGAATAAACTCGCAATATCTTGTTCAGAACATCTTTTCATTTTGTATGCCAATTTGGCCATACCCATTTCTTGTAATGTGTTGAGTATTTCATATTCACTTTTTCCATCAATATTCCATTCATAAATGGAATTTCCATCATAATCTTTCGTATGGAATTTTGCTCTTTCTTCATACATAATGTCAGGAGGGGTAGGTCGTGGATAGTAGTCTTTAGTTCTACTATTGTTCCAATTTGTTCGAGGTTTATTGAAATTATTTGGCTTCTTTCCTCTTTCAATTTTATTAATATCCTGATCAGAATTAATTTGTAAAATATCGTTTTCAACTTTATTGATTTTTTGAATTACAGAGTTGTCAGAGGAATCAGATTTTAATGATGAATTTGAAGAATCTGATTCTTCGTTATTTTCTATAGTATCAATATTATTGATTTTTTGAATTTCAGAGTTTTCAGAGGATTGAACTACAGAGTTTTCAGAGGAATTAGATTCTAATGAGGAATCTGATTCTTCATTTTCTTCTATAGTGTCAATATTGTTGATTTTTGAAGGACCGGGAAGGTTCTTGTTAATTGAATCAAGTGTTTGATTTTTATTAATATCCTGATTAGAGTCATTCTGTAAGATATCATTTTCAACATCATTGATTTGTTGAACGACAGAGTTGTCAGATGAATCAGAAGATAATGAGGAATCTGATTCTTCCTTATCTTCTATAGTATCAATATTGTTGATTTTTGAAGGACCGGGAAGGTTCTTGTTAATTGAATCAAGTGTTTGGTTTATTTTAGATAATAATGACTCGTTTTCAAACGTGAGCTTATTTTCTAGGGCTCTAGGAATACTTCTTGGTTGAAAATGTGGTAAAGAAGTACTGTGAGGGAACGTTGAACTTGGTTTTGAAATGGCCTTAATGTCCGTAGATAAGGAATCTATTTGTGTTGAAATCGTGTGTAAGACTTGATTGGAGTAATTATTCTGTTGATATAATTTCTTGACATCATCCAAATTAACTTGATCATTTCCTCTAGGGTCAATACTTTCACGACCCCTTTTGAAAGGTGTAGCTATGACTTCTCCTTCTTTGGAATGGAGTTTCAAGGTCTGTAAGGGAGGAGTGATAGCAGTAATAGTAGTGCCATCTTGAAGTTGCCATTTCTTGTACAAACTTGTCTGTACATTAATAGCAGATTTTTTGAATGGTTCAGAAATTTCATTTTTTGTAAAATAAAAGTCTAACCAGTTTTCAAAATGAAAGGGAGCATGATATTTTTGAATATCTCTTATCCATTGAATTCGAATCTTAGCTTGACAGTAAGCATCTAGCTTAGAGTACCATGTGTAGTATTCTGATTCTTCTTTGAAATCTTTTTCAAGTTCTTCGATATCAATCTTAACACCAACTTTAGTGATAACATTAATACCGTGGAATTCTCCATGCATCTGACTGTAATTAGGAGAATTATTTGGAGAAAAATTGAGTTCATTTGAAATGTCAGGAATAGGTGTTTGATTGTGAATCCTTATTGAAGGATCTTCTTGAGTACAAGGAGTTTCTACCATGAAAGATCTAGATTCTCTAAATGAATTTCTAGGAATAGAATAGGGTCTGATGGATCTCCTATTTTCATTAAGTGAGTTGAAACGAACAAGGACTGTACCATCTTGTTCTTCAACTATCTCTTGAATTTCTGTTCTCTCGAGATTTCTTGGTCTCTGGGGAACATCTATTTGAAAGGCTTCTGGAATGGTAATTTCATTCCATTTCAGACGTTTAGGAACAAAGGTCTTTGAATAGTCGGCATCAATTTGTAATAGTATTGTCTCATCAGTAAAGTTATTAATCAATTTGCATTTGGGATTAATAGCAGAACTCATTAATCGAAAGTAAATGCGATAAATAATCACAAATTGTTCTGCAAGTTTTTCAAATTCATCTCCTTGCAAATGAACATCAAGAATTAAGGAATTCATAATTAAAGGATCAGTTAATGATACAGGAAAATTAGGAATACAATTGAAATAAATAGGACCATTACAAATATTAGTTTGAATCATACTTAATATTGACGATTTGTATCTTCTTAATCGTTTATCACGTAAAGCCATGTAAACAGGAATGTCTATGCCAATATGAGCAAGTGGTTTGACTGCTACTTGAATCATACCAAAATGAATATAACGAAATCCTTTCTCTAAATATTTTCGTATAGAAATATGAGATAAAAGAGAAATTGATTGAAACTTATTTTGAATGTTTAAAGTCTCTTCATGAATTTTTACGCTAAAAGCGCTTTTGAAATCAAAAGTACCAATTTTGTAAATATTTTCAATATTTTCATTAGGAATAGTCCAGTTTGAATAATCCTCATTAATCATCTCTTCTTTGCTTTGTATTATGCGTCCTGAATCACTTCCAGAACCAGAGAAAAATTTTCTAATAAAACCAGCCATCATCAATAGCAATTTTATGAACTAAACACAGATCATACCTTGACCGGGAACAACGGGAACACTCCACCGGGAACACCTCGCTCTCTCTTCGGGCTTACCAACGGATTCACGAGCTTACCAACGTCTTACCAACGCTCAGGATAGTCACTATGAATAGGTCACTCGTTGCTCTCAACGAAGAGTGGAATTACTAGAACACTTGGCTCTGATACCATAAGGGGGTCAGGATCATAAAACAGAGTAAACAAGAAGATGGAATGAGAACTGGCTTTGATCTTTATTTGAATTGAAAGGATTTGGATACAGAAGTAAAGAGTAAAGTTACAAAGTGTGAACTCTCTCTCTGAAACCTCTCCAAAAACCTCTGCCTAGTTACATAAATGAGTTGTGTTTATATAGACTTGAATGCTCCTCTGGAATGCTCTTTGGATCAGCACGAATCTTTTAAGTGGATGTCTTGTCTTGCTTTTTCAAAAGCTGAGTTTGTCTTCCATTATTTGAGTGGTTGTCTTGTCCTTCCTTTTTGAATAGTTGAGTCTGTCTTTAATTATTTGAGAAAGCATCTTTTGACTTTTGAGCTGGCGTCTTCTAGCGGGCATCTTTTCTTTTGAGCTGGCATCTTTGAGAACTCCTTCACTGATTTCTTATTCAAAATGCGTCATAAAGAAGGTTATTCTACCAAATGTATGGTCCAGCATCTGGACTACAAAAGAATTCTCAATTACTTACGTTCCCAAAGGTTATACATACCAAGACTATCAAATGGCTTGGTTTCGAACCTTATTCTATAGGCCATTCAATCATTCATGGTTCCTTACCTTTCACTCAAATTGTGCTGACAATATTCCTATCTGGTTCTATGAATGGTGGCTACGTTTTGGCCCCGTTCCAGACATACTTCCACCTGTTGTTCTAAAGGCCTTCCAAACTTGGGTCCAAAGAACGGGAGGTGAACATTTCAAAAAAGCCCTCCTATTCCACAAATCCTTCAAAGTCCCATGGATATTTTGTTGGAAAGATTCGTGCTCATCCAACTCAAAAGGATTCAAGTCTATATAAACTAGGTTCATTCATGTAACTAGACAGAGGTTTTTGGAGAGGTTTTAGAGAGAGAGTTCACAGTCTTGTAAACTTTGTGACTTCTACTCTTTACTTCTGTATCCAAATACTTTCTCAATTCAAATAAAGATCAAGCCAGTTCTCATTCCGTCTTCTTGTTTACCTTGTTTTATGATCCTGAACCCCCTTATGGTATCAGAGCCAAGTGTTCTAGTAATTCCACTCTTCGTTGAGAGCAACGAGTGACCTATTCATAGTGACTATCCTGAGCGTTGGTAAGACGTTGGTAAGCTCGTGAATCCGTTGGTAAGCCCGAAGAGAGAGCGAGGTGTTCCCGGTGGAGTGTTCCCGTTGTTCCCGGTCAAGGTATGATCTGTGTTTAGTTCATAAAATTGCTATTGATGATGGCTGGTTTTATTAGAAAATTTTTCTCTGGTTCTGGAAGTGATTCAGGACACATAATACAAAGCAAAGAAGAGATGATTAATGAGGATTATTCAAACTGGACTATTCCTAATGAAAATATTGAAAATATTTACAAAATTGGTACTTTTGATTTCAAAAGCGCTTTTAGCGTAAAAATTCATGAAGAGACTTTAAACATTCAAAATAAGTTTCAATCAATTCCTCTTTTATCTCATATTTCTATACGAAAATATTTAGAAAAAGGATTTCGTTATATTCATTTTGGTATGATTCAAGTAGCAGTCAAACCACTTGCTCATATTGGCATAGACATTCCTGTTTACATGGCTTTACGTGATAAACGATTAAGAAGATACAAATCGTCAATATTAAGTATGATTCAAACTAATATTTGTAATGGTCCTATTTATTTCAATTGTATTCCTAATTTTCCTGTATCATTAACTGATCCTTTAATTATGAATTCCTTAATTCTTGATGTTCATCTGCAAGGAGATGAATTTGAAAAACTTGCAGAACAATTTGTGATTATTTATCGCATTTACTTTCGATTAATGAGTTCTGCTATTAATCCCAAATGCAAATTGATTAATAACTTTACTGATGAGACAATACTATTACAAATTGATGCCGACTATTCAAAGACCTTTGTTCCTAAACGTCTGAAATGGAATGAAATTACCATTCCAGAAGCCTTTCAAATAGATGTTCCCCAGAGACCAAGAAATCTCGAGAGAACAGAAATTCAAGAGATAGTTGAAGAACAAGATGGTACAGTCCTTGTTCGTTTCAACTCACTTAATGAAAATAGGAGATCCATCAGACCCTATTCTATTCCTAGAAATTCATTTAGAGAATCTAGATCTTTCATGGTAGAAACTCCTTGTACTCAAGAAGATCCTTCAATAAGGATTCACAATCAAACACCTATTCCTGACATTTCAAATGAACTCAATTTTTCTCCAAATAATTCTCCTAATTACAGTCAGATGCATGGAGAATTCCACGGTATTAATGTTATCACTAAAGTTGGTGTTAAGATTGATATCGAAGAACTTGAAAAAGATTTCAAAGAAGAATCAGAATACTACACATGATACTCTAAGCTAGATGCTTACTGTCAAGCTAAGATTCGAATTCAATGGATAAGAGATATTCAAAAATATCATGCTCCCTTTCATTTTGAAAACTGGTTAGACTTTTATTTTACAAAAAATGAAATTTCTGAACCATTCAAAAAATCTGCTATTAATGTACAGACAAGTTTGTACAAGAAATGGCAACTTCAAGATGGCACTACTATTACTGCTATCACTCCTCCCTTACAGACCTTGAAACTCCATTCCAAAGAAGGAGAAGTCATAGCTACACCTTTCAAAAGGGGTCGTGAAAGTATTGACCCTAGAGGAAATGATCAAGTTAATTTGGATGATGTCAAGAAATTATATCAACAGAATAATTACTCCAATCAAGTCTTACACACGATTTCAACACAAATAGATTCCTTATCTACGGACATTAAGGCCATTTCAAAACCAAGTTCAACGTTCCCTCACAGTACTTCTTTACCACATTTTCAACCAAGAAGTATTCCTAGAGCCCTAGAAAATAAGCTCACGTTTGAAAACGAGTCATTATTATCTAAAATAAACCAAACACTTGATTCAATTAACAAGAACCTTCCCGGTCCTTCAAAAATCAACAATATTGATACTATAGAAGATAAGGAAGAATCAGATTCCTCATTATCTTCTGATTCATCTGACAACTCTGTCGTTCAACAAATCAATGATGTTGAAAATGATATCTTACAGAATGACTCTAATCAGGATATTAATAAAAATCAAACACTTGATTCAATTAACAAGAACCTTCCCGGTCCTTCAAAAATCAACAATATTGACACTATAGAAGAAAATGAAGAATCAGATTCCTCATTAGAATCTAATTCCTCTGAAAACTCTGTAGTTCAATCCTCTGAAAACTCTGAAATTCAAAAAATCAATAATATTGATACTATAGAAAATAACGAAGAATCAGATTCTTCAAATTCATCATTAAAATCTGATTCCTCTGACAACTCTGTAATTCAAAAAATCAATAAAGTTGAAAACGATATTTTACAAATTAATTCTGATCAGGATATTAATAAAATTGAAAGAGGAAAGAAGCCAAATAATTTCAATAAACCTCGAACAAATTGGAACAATAGTAGAACTAAAGACTACTATCCACGACCTACCCCTCCTGACATTATGTATGAAGAAAGAGCAAAATTCCATACGAAAGATTATGATGGAAATTCCATTTATGAATGGAATATTAATGGAAAAAGTGAATATGAAATACTCAACACATTACAAGAAATGGGTATGGCCAAATTGGCATACAAAATGAAAAGATGTTCTGAACAAGATATTGCGAGTTTATTCATAACTGGTTTTACTGGACAGTTAAAGTATTGGTGGGACAATGCTTTGACCTTGCAAGACAAAACAGCAATTCTTGAGCATACTATAGACGTAGAAAATGCCCAAGGAGAAATTACTACCCAAAACGATTCAAGTGATTTCCTCATAGTTACCATAGCTATGCACTTTGTAGGAAATCCTCAGGAAGAATTAGCTTCTTCAAAGATATTCCTTACTAACATTAGGTGTCCAACACTTAGTGATTTCAGATGGTACAAAGACATGTTTTTGACTCATGTTCTTAAACGAACAGATAGTACTGCACCATTCTGGAAAGAAAAATTCATTACTGGTTTACCAACTCTGTTTTCCCAAAGAATTATGATCAATTTGCAAAAGGAAATGGGAACAGAACAAATTGATTTCACTTCAATGACCTTTGGTCAACTCTTTGCTTTTGTCAAGAAAGAAGCCCTTGCAGCTTGCCAAGAACTCAAATTCCAGGCTAAATATGGCAGTAAGAGAAAAGAAATGGGATCTTTCTGTCAAGCTTTTGGAATTACTGGAATCAGTGCTCCTTCCACTGAAAGAAAGAAAAAATTCCTTCAAAAATCTTTTTCACAAAAAAGATATTCAAAGAAAAAGGAATATAGAGAAGATTCCTTTTCCCCAAAGAAATTCAGGAGATTTAATAGAAAAAAGAATTCAAATGATTTCAAGTGCTTTAAATGTGGCAAGAAAGGTCATATTGCTAGCAAATGTCGAAGCAAAGGAAAAGGAAAGATTAATGAAATCATTGATGGCATTTCTGATGTTATCAGAAACAAATTAAAAGACAGATTCCAAATCTATTCTGAGATCAATTATATTACTGACAATGATGATGGTAATTATGATTCCTCTAGTGAAAGTCAGGATGACTGTCACTGTAAGCAGATTAATATGATTAAGTCTTCTACTGATAATAAGAAGATAAATTCTGATACAAAAGAATTCATCTTTGATATGATTCAACAATTACCTGATCCTATCAAACAAAAGAAACTTTTTGAAAGATTAAAATCTTTAATTCTGCAAGAAGAAGAAAAGTTTAATATCATTCAACCTTTCAGTATATCAAAAGTTTTTGAAAAATATCCTATGAATCAAACCTCTGGTATTAAGTCCATCTCTACCAGAGAATTGCAAACAGAAATTCATATTCTAAAGGAAGAAGTCAAGTCTTTAAGACAAACTACTAACAATATAGAGATGAAAAATCTCTCTTTAGAAGCTCATATTGCAATTATTCAATCTAGACTTTCTAAAGAAACTTATCAAGAAGAAGAAGAAGAAACAATTATTCCTCTACAAGAAATAAATATTACCCCTACTCAACCTTCAGCTTCTCAATTCATTTCTACGATTGAGAAATTCCAATTTCAAAAGTGGTTAGTTCATCTAACTATTTCTATAGGAAACTTCAAACAAACCTTTGTTGCAATATTAGACACTGATATTAGCTTAGGCACTCCATTCCTTACTCAAATTTACCCCTTTGTTGTTGATAACAAAGGTATCAGCACTAACATTATGGGTAATACTATACATTTCAGATTCCTGATTCCTGTTCGACAAAAGGAGTTAAATGCTTTGCAAAATAACTCCATCAACCTTATTCAAAGGAAGCAGAATAAGATAAATTTTCTCAAAGAAGATTTGTCTTATGCTCAAATTAAAGAGCACTTACAATTACCCAACACAAAACAAGAAATTCAACAGTTAGAAGATCTATTCAAAAGAGAAGTCTGTGCAGATCTTCCTAATGCTTTTTGGGAAAGAAGAAAGCACATCGTTAAATTACCATATGAAAAGGAATTTTCAGAAAGAAATATTCCTACAAAGGCAAGACCCATTCAAATGAATCATGATCTATTAGAAGTTTGTAAAAAAGAAATTCATATTCAAAGTTTAATGAATGACATTCTGAATCCATATTCAAAGTTTATGATTGTTTATATTGATGATGTATTAGTTTTCTCTGAAAACATTGATCAACATTTTAAACATTTAAAAACCTTCTTATATACTGTAAAGAAAAATGGCTTAGTTCTTTCAGCCACAAAAATGAAATTATTCCAAAACAATATTTGCTTTCTTGGACATTTCATAAATCAAGGTACTATTATTCCTATAAATCGAAGTTTTGATTTTGCTGATAAATTATACAGAAATCGTTGGGTTAACTTTGTGGATTATTTATGCAGGATCAATGTAAAAGGAAAAATAATTCAGGAGCTGATGTTTATTACTTCTAACTCTGTTTATATGTTTCAATGTAGCCACAAAGGTAACAGCAACAAAAATATGAAGTTCGGAAGGATTACCCTCCCTTTACTTCAAGCAAATGACGACAAATCTTATAAAGTCGCAAAAGGATCATCAGTTGATGAGCAACAACAGTGTATTCTTAACGCACTGTGGATGGCAAGAACACCACAAGAGAAATTAAAAGCTCTTAGTGCTCTTACATATTATTTTACAAAAATTATTACAAAGCCCACTTCAAAGAATTTTACTCATTATGTACTCTTCAACGGCCCAAAGCCCGGAGTCTATATCAATTATGGTTCTTTGATGAATACAGTCGGCAACAGAAAAGACTGTAGATGGAAAGGTTATTACAACCTTGAAGAAGCATTGAGGGATTTTTCGCTCTCAAACAATAATGTTCGTAACTTCTTTGTGGAAGACGAACGTGATAAAGAGCAATTAAAGCTCATAGAGATCTTGAAATCTCAAATTGGTAGTTCATCACCAATTAAAATAAATGATGAACCTAGTCCTTTTCAAACGGTAAAAGGTAAAGACATCTCAAATCCGTTGATGGTTGATGATTTACCAAAAATCATAGTAGATCCGTTGGGATCCCCAATTCAAATGAGTGAGGATGAGAGTTCCACTAAAATGAGTGAGTACAAAAAAGAAAGTGAGCGTTTCCATTTGCAGGTTAAAAGGCTGAAGAAAGAAAATCTTTACTTCAAGGAGATGGCCAGAAAAACTCAAGAAGCTTATTCTTCAGTTACTCACAATATTGAAGATTATGTCGAAGAAATTTCCAGATTAAATGACATAATTTATCATTTGGAGGCACAATTAAGGATGGAACCTATTCCCTTCCTACAATTCAAGAAGAGGATGACATTGAGTCATTCATTCCGACAAAATTTCTTGGAAAAACTTCCTTATGAAATCCAAGAAAAAATCAAAGATATGGCAAAAAAATCACATTATGATAAACTCATAGAACTCCAGAATATTCTAAAGAAGAATGCAGAAACAGACAGGTGGTACACTCATAACAATGTTGTTCAAGAAGTAATCCATTTTTTCGATCTGGAGCCCTTAATTTTGAATATTACATTCAATGAAGGAGCAATGCCATACTTA
Source organism: Agapanthus africanus (assembly GCA_030015575.1). Taxonomy (NCBI): domain Eukaryota; kingdom Viridiplantae; phylum Streptophyta; class Magnoliopsida; order Asparagales; family Amaryllidaceae; genus Agapanthus; species Agapanthus africanus. The sequence goes on from JASDDO010000336.1 coordinate 23,300, forward strand.
TTACAAAATCTTCAGGATTTTTATTGGGCAGGTATGATTAGGGAAATTGTTATTACTGACAGAATCCCCGAATTCTTTGGAGAAAAAATTTATAATGCTATCCAGGAATTTGCCCCTGAAGGAAGATATTACTTAACAATATTTTCAACATTCCCACATCAAGAAGGCAGGATCTTCTATCCCGCAGAAAGAATTATAATAATGTCCTCAGTACATATTCCCTTGGGAGGATTCAGTGCTCAATATGATTTCAAGGACATCAATGATCGATCAAAATATTTCAAGTTCCGAAGAAATCTGAAAGACGTCGATTTAACAAATTTGGAATTATTAGCCGAATCCAATACTACAAAACTGTTCTCATATATCTATGGACAAGAAGACGGAGAAGAAGATCAATCTGAAGAACCAGCAAATCCAATGAATTATTAGCAGAGGGATCTTCCACCCCAATAATTGAAACTCAAAAGATGCCAGAAAACAAAACATGTCTACTCAAAGATGCCAGCTCAAAAGTAAAGTACAACAGTGACTACCCTCTCAGTCTGGGTAGAGAATTCAAAGTCAAATGGTGGACCCGTTACACTCAAGATTACTGCAATGAGAAGGCAGTGGTGCATTATTAGTGATAACATTAATACCGTGGAATTCTCCATGCATCTGACTGTAATTAGGAGAATTATTTGGAGAAAAATTGAGTTCATTTGAAATGTCAGGAATAGGTGTTAAGATTGATATCGAAGAACTTGAAAAAGATTTCAAAGAAGAATCAGAATACTACACATGGTACTCTAAGCTAGATGCTTACTGTCAAGCTAAGATTCGAATTCAATGGATAAGAGATATTCAAAAATATCATGCTCCCTTTCATTTTGAAAACTGGTTAGACTTTTATTTTACAAAAAATGAAATTTCTGAACCATTCAAAAAATCTGCTATTAATGTACAGACAAGTTTGTACAAGAAATGGCAACTTCAAGATGGCACTACTATTACTGCTATCACTCCTCCCTTACAGACCTTGAAACTCCATTCCAAAGAAGGAGAAGTCATAGCTACACCTTTCAAAAGGGGTCGTGAAAGTATTGACCCTAGAGGAAATGATCAAGTTAATTTGGATGATGTCAAGAAATTATATCAACAGAATAATTACTCCAATCAAGTCTTACACACGATTTCAACACAAATAGATTCCTTATCTACGGACATTAAGGCCATTTCAAAACCAAGTTCAACGTTCCCTCACAGTACTTCTTTACCACATTTTCAACCAAGAAGTATTCCTAGAGCCCTAGAAAATAAGCTCACGTTTGAAAACGAGTCATTATTATCTAAAATAAACCAAACACTTGATTCAATTAACAAGAACCTTCCCGGTCCTTCAAAAATCAACAATATTGATACTATAGAAGATAAGGAAGAATCAGATTCCTCATTATCTTCTGATTCATCTGACAACTCTGTCGTTCAACAAATCAATGATGTTGAAAATGATATCTTACAGAATGACTCTAATCAGGATATTAATAAAAATCAAACACTTGATTCAATTAACAAGAACCTTCCCGGTCCTTCAAAAATCAACAATATTGACACTATAGAAGAAAATGAAGAATCAGATTCCTCATTAGAATCTAATTCCTCTGAAAACTCTGTAGTTCAATCCTCTTAAAACTCTGAAATTCAAAAAATCAATAATATTGATACTATAGAAAATAACGAAGAATCAGATTCTTCAAATTCATCATTAAAATCTGATTCCTCTGACAACTCTGTAATTCAAAAAATCAATAAAGTTGAAAACGATATTTTACAAATTAATTCTGATCAGGATATTAATAAAATTGAAAGAGGAAAGAAGCCAAATAATTTCAATAAACCTCGAACAAATTGGAACAATAGTAGAACTAAAGACTACTATCCACGACCTACCCCTCCTGACATTATGTATGAAGAAAGAGCAAAATTCCATACGAAAGATTATGATGGAAATTCCATTTATGAATGGAATATTGATGGAAAAAGTGAATATGAAATACTCAACACATTACAAGAAATGGGTATGGCCAAATTGGCATACAAAATGAAAAGATGTTCTGAACAAGATATTGCGAGTTTATTCATAACTGGTTTTACTGGACAGTTAAAGTATTGGTGGGACAATGCTTTGACCTTGCAAGACAAAACAGCAATTCTTGAGCATACTATAGACGTAGAAAATGCCCAAGGAGAAATTACTACCCAAAACGATTCAAGTGATTTCCTCATAGTTACCATAGCTATGCACTTTGTAGGAAATCCTCAGGAAGAATTAGCTTCTTCAAAGATATTCCTTACTAACATTAGGTGTCCAACACTTAGTGATTTCAGATGGTACAAAGACATGTTTTTGACTCATGTTCTTAAACGAACAGATAGTACTGCACCATTCTGGAAAGAAAAATTCATTACTGGTTTACCAACTCTGTTTTCCCAAAGAATTATGATCAATTTGCAAAAGGAAATGGGAACAGAACAAATTGATTTCACTTCAATGACCTTTGGTCAACTCTTTGCTTTTGTCAAAAAAGAAGCCCTTGCAGCTTGCCAAGAACTCAAATTCCAGGCTAAATATGGCAGTAAGAGAAAAGAAATGGGATCTTTCTGTCAAGCTTTTGGAATTACTGGAATCAGTGCTCCTTCCACTGAAAGAAAGAAAAAATTCCTTCAAAAATCTTTTTCACAAAAAAGATATTCAAAGAAATATAAAGATGATTCCTTTTCCCCAAAAAAATTCAGAAGATTCAATAGAAAAAAGAATTCAAGTGATTTCAAGTGCTTTAAATGTGGCAAGAAAGGTCATATTGCTAGCAAATGTCGAAGCAAAGGAAAGATTAATGAAATCATTGATGGCATTTCTGATATTGAAGAAAATGTCAGAAACAAATTAAAAGAAAGATTCCAAATCTATTCTGAGATCAATCATATTACTGACGATGATGATGGCAATTATGATTCCTCTAGTGAAAGTCAGGATGACTGTCACTGTAAACAGATTAATATGATTAAGTCTTCCACTGATAATAAGAAGATAAATTCTGACACAAAAGAATTCATCTTTGATATGATTCAACAATTACCTGATCCTATCAAACAAAAGAAACTTTTTGAAAGATTAAAATCTTTAATTCTGCAAGAAGAAGAGAAGTTTAATATCATTCAACCTTTCAGTATATCAAAAGTTTTTGAAAAATATCCTATGAATCAAACCTCTGGTATTAAGTCAATCTCTACCAGAGAATTGCAAACAGAAATTCATACTCTAAAGGAAGAAGTCAAGTCTTTAAGACAAACTACTAACAATATAGAGATGAAAAATATCTCTTTAGAAGCTCATATTGCAATTATTCAATCTAGACTTTCCAAAGGAAAAGAAACTTATCTAGAAATAGAAGAAGAAACACTTATTCCTCCACAAGAAATAAATATTACCCCTACTCAACCTTCAGCTTCTCAATTCATTTCCACGATTGAGAAATTCCAATTCCAAAAATGGTTAGTTCATCTAACTATTTCTATAGGAAATTTCAAACAAACCTTTGTTGCAATGTTAGACAGTGGTGCAGATCAAAGCTGCATCAGAGATGGTCTAATACCAACAAAATATTATAGTTTTACTAATGAAGTTCTTATAGCCGCCAACAACTCTCCTCTTCGAATCAAAGGAAAATTGACAAAAACCGAGATATGTAATCAAAACTACTGCTTTAAACATCAGTTTATTATAGTAGAAAATCTCAACACTGATATTATCTTAGGCACTCCATTCCTTACTCAAATCTACCCTTTTGTTGTTGATAACAAAGGTATCAGCACTAACATTATGGGTAATACTATACATTTCAGATTCCTGATTCCTGTTCGACAAAAGGAGTTAAATGCTTTGCAAAATAACTCCATTTATCAACATATCAACCTTATTCAAAGGAAGCAGAATAAGATAAATTTTCTTAAAGAAGAATTGTCTTATGCTCAAATTAAAGAGCACTTACAATTACCCAACACAAAACAAGAAATTCAACAGTTAGAAGATCTATTCAAAAGAGAAGTCTGTGCTGATCTTCCTAATGCTTTTTGGGAAAGAAAGAGGCACATCGTTGAATTACCATATGAAAAGGAATTTTCAGAAAGAAATATTCCTACAAAGGCAAGACCCATTCAAATGAATCATGATCTATTAGAAGTTTGTAAAAAAGAAATTCATATTCAAAGTTTAATGAATGACATTCTGAATCCATATTCAAAGTTTATGATTGTTTATATTGATGATGTATTAGTTCTCTCTGAAAACATTAATCAACATTTTAAACATTTGAAAACTTTCTTATATACTATAAAGAAAAATGGCTTAGTTCTTTCAGCCACAAAAATGAAATTATTTCAAAACAATATTCGTTTTCTTGGACATTTCATAAATCAAAGAACTATTCATTCTTTACCTTGCATTAATATTCCTCATCCTGATGCTTTCATAATTGTTGATACTGATGATTCAAAAGGTACTGACAATTCATTACCAGACTTCTTGACTAGTCATAGCTACACCATTCGAAAGGGTCTTGAGCACAAGGCCCTCCCATAGGATCAGTAGAGGATCCTTCTGATGAATGCTTGGAGTTCGATTTTGAGCTTCTCATTTGTTTCTGCATTTTTTTGAATTTTTGGAATTCCAGAAAAATCTTCATATCATCATTCTCTGAATCTGAGGAGTTGAAATCTATGACTGCTTTTGCCTTCTTTTGAGTCTTTACTTCTTTTGCAGGAGTTTTTGGTTCAGGCTTTACTGGTTCTTTTGGAATTTGCTGAATTTCTTGTTGAAGTTTCTTTCCCGTTTGAATGTAATGCACCACTGCCTTCTCATTGCAGTAATCTTGAGTGTAACGGGTCCACCATTTGACTTTGAATTCTCTACCCAGACTGAGAGGGTAGTCACTGTTGTAGTGTTTGAATAATGTAAATGTCCAACAAAATATCCATGGGACTTTGAAGGATTTGTGGAATAGGAGGGCTTTTTTGAAATGTTCACCTCCCGTTCTTTGGACCCAAGTTTGGAAGGCCTTTAGAACAACAGGTGGAAGTATGTCTGGAACGGGGCCAAAACGTAGCCACCATTCATAGAACCAGATAGGAATATTGTCAGCACAATTTGAGTGAAAGGTAAGGAACCATGAATGATTGAATGGCCTATAGAATAAGGTTCGAAACCAAGCCATTTGATAGTCTTGGTATGTATAACCTTTGGGAACGTAAGTAATTGAGAATTCTTTTGTAGTCCAGATGCTGGACCATTCATTTGGTAGAATAACCTTCTTTATGACGCATTTTGAATAAGAAATCAGTGAAGGAGTTTTTCTATCAGGAGTATGAGTGATTTCAGCTGACCCAGAGTCAACTAAGATCAACTCATAGAATTGTTGAGTTTTGAGGGGATCATCCAGCCAATAGGAGTTTGGCGGGAATAATTGATGAGTGTAGATTTGAAGTGTGTTGTAGTGGGGAGGTTCTTTGAAGGTGGTCAAGCAAATGTGTTGAACACCAGATTTTGTGAAATATGGGCTGTCTTGATCTTTTGGAGAAGTTTGAATTTGTGGAGTTGAATTTTGAGGTTTCTTGCTTTCCACTGCTGATGCGTAAGTTAGAGCAGGGAAATCTTGGAGAATATGGAATTTGTTTGCTGATGAAGTTGCTGCTGTCGATTTTTTCATCTCATAGTCCTTTGAAGTGCGAACTTTTGAATTGGGATCACCCATTTTTCCTGTAAGGAATTCCCTAGTCAAGAAGTCTGGTAATGAATTGTCAGTACCTTTTGAATCATCAGTATCAACAATCTTTTGAAATGTTCACCTCCCGTTCTTTGGACCCAAGTTTGGAAGGCCTTTAGAACAACAGGTGGAAGTATGTCTGGAACGGGGCCAAAACGTAGCCACCATTCATAGAACCAGATAGGAATCTTGTCAGCACAATTTGAGTGAAAGGTAAGGAACCATGAATGATTGAATGGCCTATAGAATAAGGTTCGAAACCAAGCCATTTGATAGTCTTGGTATGTATAACCTTTGGGAACGTAAGTAATTGAGAATTCTTTTGTAGTCCAGATGCTGGACCATTCATTTGGTAGAATAACCTTCTTTATGACGCATTTTGAATAAGAAATCAGTGAAGGAGTTTTTCTATCAGGAGTATGAGTGATTTCAGCTGACCCAGAGTCAACTAAGATCAACTCATAGAATTGTTGAGTTTTGAGGGGATCATCCAGCCAATAGGAGTTTGGCGGGAATAATTGATGAGTGTAGATTTGAAGTGTGTTGTAGTGGGGAGGTTCTTTGAAGGTGGTCAAGCAAATGTGTTGAACACCAGATTTTGTGAAATATGGGCTGTCTTGATCTTTTGGAGAAGTTTGAATTTGTGGAGTTGAATTTTGAGGTTTCTTGCTTTCCACTGCTGATGCGTAAGTTAGAGCAGGGAAATCTTGGAGAATATGGAATTTGTTTGCTGATGAAGTTGCTGCTGTCGATTTTTTCATCTCATAGTCCTTTGAAGTGCGAACTTTTGAATTGGGATCACCCATTTTTCCTGTAAGGAATTCCCTAGTCAAGAAGTCTGGTAATGAATTGTCAGTACCTTTTGAATCATCAGTATCAACAATCATGAAAGCATCAGGATGAGGAATATTAATGCAAGGTAAAGAATGAATAGTTCTTTGATTTATGAAATGTCCAAGAAAACGAATATTGTTTTGAAATAATTTCATTTTTGTGGCTGAAAGAACTAAGCCATTTTTCTTTATAGTATATAAGAAAGTTTTCAAATGTTTAAAATGTTGATTAATGTTTTCAGAGAGAACTAATACATCATCAATATAAACAATCATAAACTTTGAATATGGATTCAGAATGTCATTCATTAAACTTTGAATATGAATTTCTTTTTTACAAACTTCTAATAGATCATGATTCATTTGAATGGGTCTTGCCTTTGTAGGAATATTTCTTTCTGAAAATTCCTTTTCATATGGTAATTCAACGATGTGCCTCTTTCTTTCCCAAAAAGCATTAGGAAGATCTGCACAGACTTCTCTTTTGAATAGATCTTCTAACTGTTGAATTTCTTGTTTTGTGTTGGGTAATTGTAAGTGCTCTTTAATTTGAGCATAAGACAATTCTTCTTTAAGAAAATTTATCTTATTCTGCTTCCTTTGAATAAGGTTGATATGTTGATAAATGGAGTTATTTTGCAAAGCATTTAACTCCTTTTGTCGAACAGGAATCAGGAATCTGAAATGTATAGTATTACCCATAATGTTAGTGCTGATACCTTTGTTATCAACAACAAAAGGGTAGATTTGAGTAAGGAATGGAGTGCCTAAGATAATATTAGTGTTGAGATTTTCTACTACAATAAACTGATGTTTAAAGCAGTAGTTTTGATTACATATCTCGGTTTTTGTCAATTTTCCTTTGATTCGAAGAGGAGAGTTGTTGGCGGCTATAAGAACTTCATTAGTAAAACTATAATATTTTGTTGGTATTAGACCATCTCTGATGCAGCTTTGATCTGCACCACTGTCTAACATTGCAACAAAGGTTTGTTTGAAATTTCCTATAGAAATAGTTAGATGAACTAACCATTTTTGGAATTGGAATTTCTCAATCGTGGAAATGAATTGAGAAGCTGAAGGTTGAGTAGGGGTAATATTTATTTCTTGTGGAGGAATAAGTGTTTCTTCTTCTTCTTCTTCTTGATAGATTTCTTTTCCTTTGGAAAGTCTAGATTGAATAATTGCAATATGAGCTTCTAAAGAGAGATTTTTCATCTCTATATTGTTAGTAGTTTGTCTTAAAGACTTGACTTCTTCCTTTAGAGTATGAATTTCTGTTTGCAATTCTCTGGTAGAGATTGACTTAATACCAGAGGTTTGATTCATAGGATATTTTTCAAAAACTTTTGATATACTGAAAGGTTGAATGATATTAAACTTCTCTTCTTCTTGCAGAATTAAAGATTTTAATCTTTCAAAAAGTTTCTTTTGTTTGATAGGATCAGGTAATTGTTGAATCATATCAAAGATGAATTCTTTTGTGTCAGAATTTATCTTCTTATTATCAGTGGAAGACTTAATCATATTAATCTGTTTACAGTGACAGTCATCCTGACTTTCACTAGAGGAATCATAATTGCCATCATCATCGTCAGTAATATGATTGATCTCAGAATAGATTTGGAATCTTTCTTTTAATTTGTTTCTGACATTTTCTTCAATATCAGAAATGCCATCAATGATTTCATTAATCTTTCCTTTGCTTCGACATTTGCTAGCAATATGACCTTTCTTGCCACATTTAAAGCACTTGAAATCACTTGAATTCTTTTTTCTATTGAATCTTCTGAATTTCTTTGGGGAAAAGGAATCATCTTTATATTTCTTTGAATATCTTTTTTGTGAAAAAGATTTTTGAAGGAATTTTTTCTTTCTTTCAGTGGAAGGAGCACTGATTCCAGTAATTCCAAAAGCTTGACAGAAAGATCCCATTTCTTTTCTCTTACTGCCATATTTAGCCTGGAATTTGAGTTCTTGGCAAGCTGCAAGGGCTTCTTTTTTGACAAAAGCAAAGAGTTGACCAAAGGTCATTGAGGTGAAATCAATTTGTTCTGTTCCCATTTCCTTTTGCAAATTGATCATAATTCTTTGGGAAAACAGAGTTGGTAAACCAGTAATGAATTTTTCTTTCCAGAATGGTGCAGTACTATCTGTTCGTTTAAGAACATGAGTCAAAAACATGTCTTTGTACCACCTGAAGTCACTAAGTGTTGGACACCTAATGTTAGTAAGGAATATCTTTGAAGAAGCTAATTCTTCTTTTGCTGATGAAGTTGCTGCTGTCGATTTTTTCATCTCATAGTCCTTTGAAGTGCGAACTTTTGAATTGGGATCACCCATTTTTCCTGTAAGGAATTCCCTAGTCAAGAAGTCTGGTAATGAATTGTCAGTACCTTTTGAATCATCAGTATCAACAATCATGAAAGCATCAGGATGAGGAATATTAATGCAAGGTAAAGAATCAGGCTTTACTGGTTCTTTTGGAATTTGCTGAATTTCTTGTTGAAGTTTCTTTCCCGTTTGAATGTAATGCACCACTGCCTTCTCATTGCAGTAATCTTGAGTGTAACGGGTCCACCATTTGACTTTGAATTCTCTACCCAGACTGAGAGGGTAGTCACTGTTGTAGTGTTTGAATAATGTAAATGTCCAACAAAATATCCATGGGACTTTGAAGGATTTGTGGAATAGGAGGGCTTTTTTGAAATGTTCACCTCCCGTTCTTTGGACCCAAGTTTGGAAGGCCTTTAGAACAACAGGTGGAAGTATGTCTGGAACGGGGCCAAAACGTAGCCACCATTCATAGAACCAGATAGGAATATTGTCAGCACAATTTGAGTGAAAGGTAAGGAACCATGAATGATTGAATGGCCTATAGAATAAGGTTCGAAACCAAGCCATTTGATAGTCTTGGTATGTATAACCTTTGGGAACGTAAGTAATTGAGAATTCTTTTGTAGTCCAGATGCTGGACCATTCATTTGGTAGAATAACCTTCTTTATGACGCATTTTGAATAAGAAATCAGTGAAGGAGTTTTTCTATCAGGAGTATGAGTGATTTCAGCTGACCCAGAGTCAACTAAGATCAACTCATAGAATTGTTGAGTTTTGAGGGGATCATCCAGCCAATAGGAGTTTGGCGGGAATAATTGATGAGTGTAGATTTGAAGTGTGTTGTAGTGGGGAGGTTCTTTGAAGGTGGTCAAGCAAATGTGTTGAACACCAGATTTTGTGAAATATGGGCTGTCTTGATCTTTTGGAGAAGTTTGAATTTGTGGAGTTGAATTTTGAGGTTTCTTGCTTTCCACTGCTGATGCGTAAGTTAGAGCAGGGAAATCTTGGAGAATATGGAATTTGTTTGCTGATGAAGTTGCTGCTGTCGATTTTTTCATCTCATAGTCCTTTGAAGTGCGAACTTTTGAATTGGGATCACCCATTTTTCCTGTAAGGAATTCCCTAGTCAAGAAGTCTGGTAATGAATTGTCAGTACCTTTTGAATCATCAGTATCAACAATCATGAAAGCATCAGGATGAGGAATATTAATGCAAGGTAAAGAATGAATAGTTCTTTGATTTATGAAATGTCCAAGAAAACGAATATTGTTTTGAAATAATTTCATTTTTGTGGCTGAAAGAACTAAGCCATTTTTCTTTATAGTATATAAGAAAGTTTTCAAATGTTTAAAATGTTGATTAATGTTTTCAGAGAGAACTAATACATCATCAATATAAACAATCATAAACTTTGAATATGGATTCAGAATGTCATTCATTAAACTTTGAATATGAATTTCTTTTTTACAAACTTCTAATAGATCATGATTCATTTGAATGGGTCTTGCCTTTGTAGGAATATTTCTTTCTGAAAATTCCTTTTCATATGGTAATTCAACGATGTGCCTCTTTCTTTCCCAAAAAGCATTAGGAAGATCTGCACAGACTTCTCTTTTGAATAGATCTTCTAACTGTTGAATTTCTTGTTTTGTGTTGGGTAATTGTAAGTGCTCTTTAATTTGAGCATAAGACAATTCTTCTTTAAGAAAATTTATCTTATTCTGCTTCCTTTGAATAAGGTTGATATGTTGATAAATGGAGTTATTTTGCAAAGCATTTAACTCCTTTTGTCGAACAGGAATCAGGAATCTGAAATGTATAGTATTACCCATAATGTTAGTGCTGATACCTTTGTTATCAACAACAAAAGGGTAGATTTGAGTAAGGAATGGAGTGCCTAAGATAATATCAGTGTTGAGATTTTCTACTACAATAAACTGATGTTTAAAGCAGTAGTTTTGATTACATATCTCGGTTTTTGTCAATTTTCCTTTGATTCGAAGAGGAGAGTTGTTGGCGGCTATAAGAACTTCATTAGTAAAACTATAATATTTTGTTGGTATTAGACCATCTCTGATGCAGCTTTGATCTGCACCACTGTCTAACATTGCAACAAAGGTTTGTTTGAAATTTCCTATAGAAATAGTTAGATGAACTAACCATTTTTGGAATTGGAATTTCTCAATCGTGGAAATGAATTGAGAAGCTGAAGGTTGAGTAGGGGTAATATTTATTTCTTGTGGAGGAATAAGTGTTTCTTCTTCTATTTCTAGATAAGTTTCTTTTCCTTTGGAAAGTCTAGATTGAATAATTGCAATATGAGCTTCTAAAGAGAGATTTTTCATCTCTATATTGTTAGTAGTTTGTCTTAAAGACTTGACTTCTTCCTTTAGAGTATGAATTTCTGTTTGCAATTCTCTGGTAGAGATTGACTTAATACCAGAGGTTTGATTCATAGGATATTTTTCAAAAACTTTTGATATACTGAAAGGTTGAATGATATTAAACTTCTCTTCTTCTTGCAGAATTAAAGATTTTAATCTTTCAAAAAGTTTCTTTTGTTTGATAGGATCAGGTAATTGTTGAATCATATCAAAGATGAATTCTTTTGTGTCAGAATTTATCTTCTTATTATCAGTGGAAGACTTAATCATATTAATCTGTTTACAGTGACAGTCATCCTGACTTTCACTAGAGGAATCATAATTGCCATCATCATCGTCAGTAATATGATTGATCTCAGAATAGATTTGGAATCTTTCTTTTAATTTGTTTCTGACATTTTCTTCAATATCAGAAATGCCATCAATGATTTCATTAATCTTTCCTTTGCTTCGACATTTGCTAGCAATATGACCTTTCTTGCCACATTTAAAGCACTTGAAATCACTTGAATTCTTTTTTCTATTGAATCTTCTGAATTTCTTTGGGGAAAAGGAATCATCTTTATATTTCTTTGAATATCTTTTTTGTGAAAAAGATTTTTGAAGGAATTTTTTCTTTCTTTCAGTGGAAGGAGCACTGATTCCAGTAATTCCAAAAGCTTGACAGAAAGATCCCATTTCTTTTCTCTTACTGCCATATTTAGCCTGGAATTTGAGTTCTTGGCAAGCTGCAAGGGCTTCTTTTTTGACAAAAGCAAAGAGTTGACCAAAGGTCATTGAGGTGAAATCAATTTGTTCTGTTCCCATTTCCTTTTGCAAATTGATCATAATTCTTTGGGAAAACAGAGTTGGTAAACCAGTAATGAATTTTTCTTTCCAGAATGGTGCAGTACTATCTGTTCGTTTAAGAACATGAGTCAAAAACATGTCTTTGTACCACCTGAAGTCACTAAGTGTTGGACACCTAATGTTAGTAAGGAATATCTTTGAAGAAGCTAATTCTTCTTGAGGATTTCCTACAAAGTGCATAGCTATGGTGACTATGAGGAAATCACTTGAATCGTTTTGGGTAGTAATTTCTCCTTGGGCATTTTCTACGTCTATAGTATGCTCAAGAATTGCTGTTTTGTCTTGCAAGGTCAAAGCATTGTCCCACCAATACTTCAACTGTCCAGTAAAACCAGTTATGAATAAACTCGCAATATCTTGTTCAGAACATCTTTTCATTTTGTATGCCAATTTGGCCATACCCATTTCTTGTAATGTGTTGAGTATTTCATATTCACTTTTTCCATCAATATTCCATTCATAAATGGAATTTCCATCATAATCTTTCGTATGGAATTTTGCTCTTTCTTCATACATAATGTCAGGAGGGGTAGGTCTTGGATAGTAGTCTTTGGTTCTACTATTGTTCCAATTTGTTCGAGGTTTATTGAAATTATTTGGCTTCTTTCCTCTTTCAATTTTATTAATATCCTGATCAGAATTAATATCGTTTTCAACTTTATTGATTTGTTGAACTTCAGAGTTTTCAGAGGATTGAGCTACAGAGTTTTCAGAGGAATTAGATTCTAATGAGGAATCTGATTCTTCATTTTCTTCTATAGTGTCAATATTGTTGATTTTTGAAGGACCGGGAAGGTTCTTGTTAATTGAATCAAGTGTTTGATTTATTTTAGATAATAATGACTCGTTTTCAAACGTGAGCTTATTTTCTAAAGCTCTAGGAATACTTCTTGGTTGAAAATGTGGTAAAGAAGTACTGTGAGGGAATGTTGATCTTGGTTTTGAAATGGCCTTAATGTCAGTAGATAAGGAATCTATTTGTGTTGAAATCGTGTGTAAAACTTGATTGGAGTAGTTATTTTGTTGATATAATTTCTTGACATCATCCAAATTAACTTGATCATTTCCTCTAGGGTCAATACTTTCACGACCCCTTTTGAAAGGTGTAGCTATGACTTCTCCTTCTTTGGAATGGAGTTTCAAGGTCTGTAAGGGAGGAGTGATAGCAGTAATAGTAGTGCCATCTTGAAGTTGCCATTTCTTGTACAAACTTGTTTGCACATTAATAGCAGATTTTTTGAATGGTTCAGAAATTTCATTTTTTGTAAAATAAAAATCTAACCAGTTTTCAAAATGAAAGGGAGCATGATATTTTTGAATATCTCTTATCCATTGAATTCGAATCTTAGCTTGACAGTAAGCATCTAGCTTAGAGTACCATGTGTAGTATTCTGATTCTTCTTTGAAATCTTTTTCAAGTTCTTCGATATCAATCTTAACACCAACTTTAGTGATAACATTAATACCGTGGAATTCTCCATGCATCTGACTGGAATTAGGAGAATTATTAGGAGAAAAATTGAGTTCATTTGAAATGTCAGGAATAGGTGTTTGATTGTGAATCCTTATTGAAGGATCTTCTTGAGTACAAGGAGTTTCTACCATGAAAGATCTAGATTCTCTAAATGAATTTCTGGGAATAGAATAGGGTCTGATGGATGTCCTATTTTCATTGAGTGAGTTGAAACGAACCAGGACTGTACCATCTTGTTCTTCAACTATCTCTTGAATTTCTGTTCTCTCGAGATTTCTTGGTCTCTGAGGAACATCTATTTGAAAGGCTTCTGGAATGGTAATTTCATTCCATTTCAGACGTTTAGGAACAAAGGTCTTTGAATAGTCGGCATCAATTTGTAATAGTATTGTCTCATCAGTAAAGTTATTAATCAATTTGCATTTGGGATTAATAGCAGAACTCATTAATCGAAAGTAAATGCGATAAATAATCACAAATTGTTCTGCAAGTTTTTCAAATTCATCTCCTTGCAAATGAACATCAAGAATTAAGGAATTCATAATTAAAGGATCAGTTAATGATACAGGAAAATTAGGAATACAATTGAAATAAATAGGACCATTACAAATATTAGTTTGAATCATACTTAATATTGACGATTTGTATCTTCTTAATCGTTTATCACGTAAAGCCATGTAAACAGGAATGTCTATGCCAATATGAGCAAGTGGTTTGACTGCTACTTGAATCATACCAAAATGAATATAACGAAATCCTTTCTCTAAATATTTTCGTATAGAAATATGAGATAAAAGAGGAATTGATTGAAACTTATTTTGAATGTTTAAAGTCTCTTCATGAATTTTTACGCTAAAAGCGCTTTTGAAATCAAAAGTACCAATTTTGTAAATATTTTCAATATTTTCATTAGGAATAGTCCAGTTTGAATAATCCTCATTAATCATCTCTTCTTTGCTTTGTATTATGCGTCCTGAATCACTTCCAGAACCAGAGAAAAATTTTCTAATAAAACCAGCCATCATCAATAGCAATTTTATGAACTAAACACAGATCATACCTTGACCGGGAACAACGGGAACACTCCACCGGGAACACCTCGCTCTCTCTTCGGGCTTACCAACGGATTCACGAGCTTACCAACGTCTTACCAACGCTCAGGATATTCACTATGAATAGGTCACTTGTTGCTCTCAACGAAGAGTGGAATTACCAGAGAAACTTGGCTCTGATACCATAAGGGGGTTCAGGATCATAAAACGAAGTAAACAAGAAGATGGAATGAGAACTGGTTTTGATATATTTGATTTGAGAGGTTTTTGGAGAGGTTTTAGAGAGAGAGTTCACGCTTTGTAAACTTTACTCTTTACTTCTGTATCCAAATCCTTTCAAATCAAATATATCAAAACCAGTTCTCATTCCATCTTCTTGTTTACTTCGTTTTATGATCCTGAACCCCCTTATGTTTGAATAATCCTCATTAATCATCTCTTCTTTGCTTTGTATTATGCGTCCTGAATCACTTCCAGAACCAGAGAAAAATTTTCTAATAAAACCAGCCATCATCAATAGCAATTTTATGAACTAAACACAGATCATACCTTGACCGGGAACAACGGGAACACTCCACCGGGAACACCTCGCTCTCTCTTCGGGCTTACCAACGGATTCACGAGCTTACCAACGTCTTACCAACGCTCAGGATAGTCACTATGAATAGGTCACTCGTTGCTCTCAACGAAGAGTGGAATTACTAAAAAAAAATCGAACTCCAAGCATTCATCAGAAGGATCCTCTACTGATCCTATGGGAGGGCCTTGTGCTCAAGACCCTTTCGAATTGTAAATTAAAAAAAAAAAAAAAAAAAAAAAAAAAAAAAAATTGTATATATATCTTATCTTTCTAGTGTTTCTAGTGTTCTCTGTAGTGAATGGTGACTACAGCTAGTCCGGAGCAAACGGCTACCGGTAAAGACTTATCAAATCCGTTCAAAAAAGGTTTGCTCCTAACCCAAAGGAGTATGGCTCTCAAACAGCCAATTTACTGGAGAAGTAATTCTCCACAACAACGTCATATGTAGAACGGTTCAAATCTACATGCTAGCCCAATCTCAAACGGTGGTTGGTAAAGGCATTTCAAATCCGTTAATGGCTGCGGATTTGCCAAAAATTCGATTACTAAAAATTCCTCTCAAAAGTAAGGACAGCTCAAAAGAAGACGAAAGATGTCTACTCAAAAGATGCCAGCTCAAAAGAAAACAAAAGATTCCTACTCAAAAGATGACAGCTCAAAAGAAGACGAAAGAGGTCTACTCAAAAGATGCCAGCTCAAAAGTAAAGATTCCTACTCAAAGAAGACAGCTCAAAAGAAGACGAAAAATGTCTACTCAAAGATGCCAGCTCAAAAGAAAAGATGCCCGCTAGAAGACGCCAGCTCAAAAGTCAAAAGATGCTTTCTCAAATAATTAAAGACAGACTCAACTATTCAAAAAGGAAGGACAAGACAACCACTCAAATAATGGAAGACAAACTCAGCTTTTGAAAAAGCAAGACAAGACATCCACTTAAAAGATTCGTGCTGATCCAAAGAGCATTCCAGAGGAGCATTCAAGTCTATATAAACACAACTCATTCATGTAACAAGGCAGAGGTTTTTGGAGAGGTTTTAGAGAGAGAGTTCACGCTTTGTAAACTTTACTCTTTACTTCTGTATCCAAATCCTTTCAAATCAAATATATCAAAACCAGTTCTCATTCCATCTTCTTGTTTACTTCGTTTTATGATCCTGAACCCCCTTATGGTATCTGATACCATAGTATCAAAAGCGCTTTTAGCGTAAAAATTCATGAAGAGACTTTAAACATTCAAAATAAGTTTCAATCAATTCCTCTTTTATCTCATATTTCTATACGAAAATATTTAGAGAAAGGATTTCGTTATATTCATTTTGGTATGATTCAAGTAGCAGTCAAACCACTTGCTCATATTGGCATAGACATTCCTGTTTACATGGCTTTACGTGATAAACGATTAAGAAGATACAAATCGTCAATATTAAGTATGATTCAAACTAATATTTGTAATGGTCCTATTTATTTCAATTGTATTCCTAATTTTCCTGTATCATTAACTGATCCTTTAATTATGAATTCCTTAATTCTTGATGTTCATTTGCAAGGAGATGAATTTGAAAAACTTGCAGAACAATTTGTGATTATTTATCGCATTTACTTTCGATTAATGAGTTCTGCTATTAATCCCAAATGCAAATTGATTAATAACTTTACTGATGAGACAATACTATTACAAATTGATGCCGACTATTCAAAGACCTTTGTTCCTAAACGTCTGAAATGGAATGAAATTACCATTCCAGAAGCCTTTCAAATAGATGTTCCCCAGAGACCAAGAAATCTCGAGAGAACAGAAATTCAAGAGATAGTTGAAGAACAAGATGGTACAGTCCTTGTTCGTTTCAACTCACTTAATGAAAATAGGAGATCCATCAGACCCTATTCTATTCCTAGAAATTCATTTAGAGAATCTAGATCTTTCATGGTAGAAACTCCTTGTACTCAAGAAGATCCTTCAATAAGGATTCACAATCAAACACCTATTCCTGACATTTCAAATGAACTCAATTTTTCTCCAAATAATTCTCCTAATTCCAGTCAGATGCATGGAGAATTCCACGGTATTAATGTTATCACTAAAGTTGGTGTTAAGATTGATATCGAAGAACTTGAAAAAGATTTCAAAGAAGAATCAGAATACTACACATGGTACTCTAAGCTAGATGCTTACTGTCAAGCTAAGATTCGAATTCAATGGATAAGAGATATTCAAAAATATCATGCTCCCTTTCATTTTGAAAACTGGTTAGACTTTTATTTTACAAAAAATGAAATTTCTGAACCATTCAAAAAATCTGCTATTAATGTACAGACAAGTTTGTACAAGAAATGGCAACTTCAAGATGGCACTACTATTACTGCTATCACTCCTCCCTTACAGACCTTGAAACTCCATTCCAAAGAAGGAGAAGTCATAGCTACACCTTTCAAAAGGGGTCGTGAAAGTATTGACCCTAGAGGAAATGATCAAGTTAATTTGGATGATGTCAAGAAATTATATCAACAGAATAATTACTCCAATCAAGTCTTACACACGATTTCAACACAAATAGATTCCTTATCTACGGACATTAAGGCCATTTCAAAACCAAGTTCAACGTTCCCTCACAGTACTTCTTTACCACATTTTCAACCAAGAAGTATTCCTAGAGCCCTAGAAAATAAGCTCACGTTTGAAAACGAGTCATTATTATCTAAAATAAACCAAACACTTGATTCAATTAACAAGAACCTTCCCGGTCCTTCAAAAATCAACAATATTGATACTATAGAAGATAAGGAAGAATCAGATTCCTCATTATCTTCTGATTCATCTGACAACTCTGTCGTTCAACAAATCAATGATGTTGAAAATGATATCTTACAGAATGACTCTAATCAGGATATTAATAAAAATCAAACACTTGATTCAATTAACAAGAACCTTCCCGGTCCTTCAAAAATCAACAATATTGACACTATAGAAGAAAATGAAGAATCAGATTCCTCATTAGAATCTAATTCCTCTGAAAACTCTGTAGTTCAATCCTCTGAAAACTCTGAAATTCAAAAAATCAATAATATTGATACTATAGAAAATAACGAAGAATCAGATTCTTCAAATTCATCATTAAAATCTGATTCCTCTGACAACTCTGTAATTCAAAAAATCAATAAAGTTGAAAACGATATTTTACAAATTAATTCTGATCAGGATATTAATAAAATTGAAAGAGGAAAGAAGCCAAATAATTTCAATAAACCTCGAACAAATTGGAACAATAGTAGAACTAAAGACTACTATCCACGACCTACCCCTCCTGACATTATGTATGAAGAAAGAGCAAAATTCCATACGAAAGATTATGATGGAAATTCCATTTATGAATGGAATATTGATGGAAAAAGTGAATATGAAATACTCAACACATTACAAGAAATGGGTATGGCCAAATTGGCATACAAAATGAAAAGATGTTCTGAACAAGATATTGCGAGTTTATTCATAACTGGTTTTACTGGACAGTTAAAGTATTGGTGGGACAATGCTTTGACCTTGCAAGACAAAACAGCAATTCTTGAGCATACTATAGACGTAGAAAATGCCCAAGGAGAAATTACTACCCAAAACGATTCAAGTGATTTCCTCATAGTTACCATAGCTATGCACTTTGTAGGAAATCCTCAGGAAGAATTAGCTTCTTCAAAGATATTCCTTACTAACATTAGGTGTCCAACACTTAGTGATTTCAGATGGTACAAAGACATGTTTTTGACTCATGTTCTTAAACGAACAGATAGTACTGCACCATTCTGGAAAGAAAAATTCATTACTGGTTTACCAACTCTGTTTTCCCAAAGAATTATGATCAATTTGCAAAAGGAAATGGGAACAGAACAAATTGATTTCACTTCAATGACCTTTGGTCAACTCTTTGCTTTTGTCAAAAAAGAAGCCCTTGCAGCTTGCCAAGAACTCAAATTCCAGGCTAAATATGGCAGTAAGAGAAAAGAAATGGGATCTTTCTGTCAAGCTTTTGGAATTACTGGAATCAGTGCTCCTTCCACTGAAAGAAAGAAAAAATTCCTTCAAAAATCTTTTTCACAAAAAAGATATTCAAAGAAATATAAAGATGATTCCTTTTCCCCAAAGAAATTCAGAAGATTCAATAGAAAAAAGAATTCAAGTGATTTCAAGTGCTTTAAATGTGGCAAGAAAGGTCATATTGCTAGCAAATGTCGAAGCAAAGGAAAGATTAATGAAATCATTGATGGCATTTCTGATATTGAAGAAAATGTCAGAAACAAATTAAAAGAAAGATTCCAAATCTATTCTGAGATCAATCATATTACTGACGATGATGATGGCAATTATGATTCCTCTAGTGAAAGTCAGGATGACTGTCACTGTAAACAGATTAATATGATTAAGTCTTCCACTGATAATAAGAAGATAAATTCTGACACAAAAGAATTCATCTTTGATATGATTCAACAATTACCTGATCCTATCAAACAAAAGAAACTTTTTGAAAGATTAAAATCTTTAATTCTGCAAGAAGAAGAGAAGTTTAATATCATTCAACCTTTCAGTATATCAAAAGTTTTTGAAAAATATCCTATGAATCAAACCTCTGGTATTAAGTCAATCTCTACCAGAGAATTGCAAACAGAAATTCATACTCTAAAGGAAGAAGTCAAGTCTTTAAGACAAACTACTAACAATATAGAGATGAAAAATCTCTCTTTAGAAGCTCATATTGCAATTATTCAATCTAGACTTTCCAAAGGAAAAGAAACTTATCTAGAAATAGAAGAAGAAACACTTATTCCTCCACAAGAAATAAATATTACCCCTACTCAACCTTCAGCTTCTCAATTCATTTCCACGATTGAGAAATTCCAATTCCAAAAATGGTTAGTTCATCTAACTATTTCTATAGGAAATTTCAAACAAACCTTTGTTGCAATGTTAGACAGTGGTGCAGATCAAAGCTGCATCAGAGATGGTCTAATACCAACAAAATATTATAGTTTTACTAATGAAGTTCTTATAGCCGCCAACAACTCTCCTCTTCGAATCAAAGGAAAATTGACAAAAACCGAGATATGTAATCAAAACTACTGCTTTAAACATCAGTTTATTGTAGTAGAAAATCTCAACACTGATATTATCTTAGGCACTCCATTCCTTACTCAAATCTACCCTTTTGTTGTTGATAACAAAGGTATCAGCACTAACATTATGGGTAATACTATACATTTCAGATTCCTGATTCCTGTTCGACAAAAGGAGTTAAATGCTTTGCAAAATAACTCCATTTATCAACATATCAACCTTATTCAAAGGAAGCAGAATAAGATAAATTTTCTTAAAGAAGAATTGTCTTATGCTCAAATTAAAGAGCACTTACAATTACCCAACACAAAACAAGAAATTCAACAGTTAGAAGATCTATTCAAAAGAGAAGTCTGTGCTGATCTTCCTAATGCTTTTTGGGAAAGAAAGAGGCACATCGTTGAATTACCATATGAAAAGGAATTTTCAGAAAGAAATATTCCTACAAAGGCAAGACCCATTCAAATGAATCATGATCTATTAGAAGTTTGTAAAAAAGAAATTCATATTCAAAGTTTAATGAATGACATTCTGAATCCATATTCAAAGTTTATGATTGTTTATATTGATGATGTATTAGTTCTCTCTGAAAACATTAATCAACATTTTAAACATTTGAAAACTTTCTTATATACTATAAAGAAAAATGGCTTAGTTCTTTCAGCCACAAAAATGAAATTATTTCAAAACAATATTCGTTTTCTTGGACATTTCATAAATCAAAGAACTATTCATTCTTTACCTTGCATTAATATTCCTCATCCTGATGCTTTCATGATTGTTGATACTGATGATTCAAAAGGTACTGACAATTCATTACCAGACTTCTTGACTAGGGAATTCCTTACAGGAAAAATGGGTGATCCCAATTCAAAAGTTCGCACTTCAAAGGACTATGAGATGAAAAAATCGACAGCAGCAACTTCATCAGCAAACAAATTCCATATTCTCCAAGATTTCCCTGCTCTAACTTACGCATCAGCAGTGGAAAGCAAGAAACCTCAAAATTCAACTCCACAAATTCAAACTTCTCCAAAAGATCAAGACAGCCCATATTTCACAAAATCTGGTGTTCAACACATTTGCTTGACCACCTTCAAAGAACCTCCCCACTACAACACACTTCAAATCTACACTCATCAATTATTCCCGCCAAACTCCTATTGGCTGGATGATCCCCTCAAAACTCAACAATTCTATGAGTTGATCTTAGTTGACTCTGGGTCAGCTGAAATCACTCATACTCCTGATAGAAAAACTCCTTCACTGATTTCTTATTCAAAATGCGTCATAAAGAAGGTTATTCTACCAAATGAATGGTCCAGCATCTGGACTACAAAAGAATTCTCAATTACTTACGTTCCCAAAGGTTATACATACCAAGACTATCAAATGGCTTGGTTTCGAACCTTATTCTATAGGCCATTCAATCATTCATGGTTCCTTACCTTTCACTCAAATTGTGCTGACAATATTCCTATCTGGTTCTATGAATGGTGGCTACGTTTTGGCCCCGTTCCAGACATACTTCCACCTGTTGTTCTAAAGGCCTTCCAAACTTGGGTCCAAAGAACGGGAGGTGAACATTTCAAAAAAGCCCTCCTATTCCACAAATCCTTCAAAGTCCCATGGATATTTTGTTGGACATTTACATTATTCAAACACTACAACAGTGACTACCCTCTCAGTCTGGGTAGAGAATTCAAAGTCAAATGGTGGACCCGTTACACTCAAGATTACTGCAATGAGAAGGCAGTGGTGCATTACATTCAAACGGAAAGAAACTTCAACAAGAAATTCAGCAAATTCCAAAAGAACCAGTAAAGCCTGAACCAAAAACTCCTGCAAAAGAAGTAAAGACTCAAAAGAAGGCAAAAGCAGTCATAGATTTCAACTCCTCAGATTCAGAGAATGATGATATGAAGATTTTTCTGGAATTCCAAAAATTCAAAAAATGCAGAAACAAATGAGAAGCTCAAAATCGAACTCCAAGCATTCATCAGAAGGATCCTCTACTGATCCTATGGGAGGGCCTTGTGCTCAAGACCCTTTCGAATTGTAAATTAAAAAAAAAAAAAAAAAAAAAAAAAAAAAAAAAAAAATTGTATATATATCTTATCTTTCTAGTGTTTCTAGTGTTCTCTGTAGTGAATGGTGACTACAGCTAGTCCGGAGCAAACGGCTACCGGTAAAGACTTATCAAATCCGTTCAAAAAAGGTTTGCTCCTAACCCAAAGGAGTATGGCTCTCAAACAGCCAATTTACTGGAGAAGTAATTCTCCACAACAACGTCATATGTAGAACGGTTCAAATCTACATGCTAGCCCAATCTCAAACGGTGGTTGGTAAAGGCATTTCAAATCCGTTAATGGCTGCGGATTTGCCAAAAATTCGATTACTAAAAATTCCTCTCAAAAGTAAGGACAGCTCAAAAGAAGACGAAAGATGTCTACTCAAAAGATGCCAGCTCAAAAGAAAACAAAAGATTCCTACTCAAAAGATGACAGCTCAAAAGAAGACGAAAGAGGTCTACTCAAAAGATGCCAGCTCAAAAGTAAGGACAGCTCAAAAGAAGACGAAAGATGTCTACTCAAAAGATGCCAGCTCAAAAGAAAACAAAAGATTCCTACTCAAAAGATGCCAGCTCAAAAGTCAAAAGATGCTTTCTCAAATAATTAAAGACAGACTCAACTATTCAAAAAGGAAGGACAAGACAACCACTCAAATAATGGAAGACAAACTCAGCTTTTGAAAAAGCAAGACAAGACATCCACTTAAAAGATTCGTGCTGATCCAAAGAGCATTCCAGAGGAGCATTCAAGTCTATATAAACACAACTCATTCATGTAACAAGGCAGAGGTTTTTGGAGAGGTTTTAGAGAGAGAGTTCACGCTTTGTAAACTTTACTCTTTACTTCTGTATCCAAATCCTTTCAAATCAAATATATCAAAACCAGTTCTCATTCCATCTTCTTGTTTACTTCGTTTTATGATCCTGAACCCCCTTATGGTATCAGAGAACTCTCTCTCTAAAACCTCTCCAAAAACCTCTGCCTTGTTACATGAATGAGTTGTGTTTATATAGACTTGAATGCTCCTCTGGAATGCTCTTTGGATCAGCACGAATCTTTTAAGTGGATGTCTTGTCTTGCTTTTTCAAAAGCTGAGTTTGTCTTCCATTATTTGAGTGGTTGTCTTGTCCTTCCTTTAATTATTTGAGAAAGCATCTTTTGACTTTTGAGCTGGCGTCTTCTAGCGGGCATCTTTTCTTTTGAGCTGGCATCTTTGAGTAGACATTTTTCGTCTTCTTTTGAGCTGTCTTCTTTGAGTAGGAATCTTTACTTTTGAGCTGGCATCTTTTGAGTAGACCTCTTTCGTCTTCTTTTGAGCTGTCATCTTTTGAGTAGGAATCTTTTGTTTTCTTTTGAGCTGGCATCTTTTGAGTAGACATCTTTCGTCTTCTTTTGAGCTGTCCTTACTTTTGAGAGGAATTTTTAGTAATCGAATTTTTGGCAAATCCGCAGCCATTAACGGATTTGAAATGCCTTTACCAACCACCGTTTGAGATTGGGCTAGCATGTAGATTTGAACCGTTCTACATATGACGTTGTTGTGGAGAATTACTTCTCCAGTAAATTGGCTGTTTGAGAGCCATACTCCTTTGGGTTAGGAGCAAACCTTTTTTGAACGGATTTGATAAGTCTTTACCGGTAGCCGTTTGCTCCGGACTAGCTGTAGTCACCATTCACTACAGAGAACACTAGAAACACTAGAAAGATAAGATATATATACAATTTTTTTTTTTTTTTTTTTTTTTTTTTTTTTTAATTTACAATTCGAAAGGGTCTTGAGCACAAGGCCCTCCCATAGGATCAGTAGAGGATCCTTCTGATGAATGCTTGGAGTTCGATTTTGAGCTTCTCATTTGTTTCTGCATTTTTTTGAATTTTTGGAATTCCAGAAAAATCTTCATATCATCATTCTCTGAATCTGAGGAGTTGAAATCTATGACTGCTTTTGCCTTCTTTTGAGTCTTTACTTCTTTTGCAGGAGTTTTTGGTTCAGGCTTTACTGGTTCTTTTGGAATTTGCTGAATTTCTTGTTGAAGTTTCTTTCCCGTTTGAATGTAATGCACCACTGCCTTCTCATTGCAGTAATCTTGAGTGTAACGGGTCCACCATTTGACTTTGAATTCTCTACCCAGACTGAGAGGGTAGTCACTGTTGTAGTGTTTGAATAATGTAAATGTCCAACAAAATATCCATGGGACTTTGAAGGATTTGTGGAATAGGAGGGCTTTTTTGAAATGTTCACCTCCCGTTCTTTGGACCCAAGTTTGGAAGGCCTTTAGAACAACAGGTGGAAGTATGTCTGGAACGGGGCCAAAACGTAGCCACCATTCATAGAACCAGATAGGAATATTGTCAGCACAATTTGAGTGAAAGGTAAGGAACCATGAATGATTGAATGGCCTATAGAATAAGGTTCGAAACCAAGCCATTTGATAGTCTTGGTATGTATAACCTTTGGGAACGTAAGTAATTGAGAATTCTTTTGTAGTCCAGATGCTGGACCATTCATTTGGTAGAATAACCTTCTTTATGACGCATTTTGAATAAGAAATCAGTGAAGGAGTTTTTCTATCAGGAGTATGAGTGATTTCAGCTGACCCAGAGTCAACTAAGACCTCAGAAAAATTACTATACTATTAAAAAGGAAATGCTTTCAATTGTTAATTGCATTTTAAAATTTCAAGATGATCTTTTTAATAAAAGGTTTCTCCTTAGAATAGACTGTCAATCCGCAAAATTCATTTTAGAAAAAGACGTAAAAAATCTAGTTTCAAAACAAATATTCGCTAGATGGCAAGCTTTGCTTTCTGTCTTCGATTTTGATATTCAATATTTAAAAGGTATTGACAATTCATTACCAGACTTTTTGACTAGGGAATTTCTTACAGGAAAAAATGGGTGATCCCAATTCAAAAGTTCGCACTTCAAAGGACTATGAGATGAAAAAATCGACAGCAGCAACTTCATCAGCAAACAAATTCCATATTCTCCAAGATTTCCCTGCTCTAACTTATGCATCAGCAGTGGAAAGCAAGAAAGCTCAAAATTCAACTCCACAAATTCAAACTTCTCCAAAAGATCAAGATAGCCCATATTTCACAAAATCTGGTGTTCAACACATTTGCTTGACCACCTTCAAAGAATCTCCCCACTACAACACACTTCAAATCTACACCCATCAATTATTCCCGCCAAACTCCTATTGGCTGGATGATCCCCTCAAAACTCAACAATTCTATGAGTTGATCCTAGTTGACTCTGGGTCAGCTGAAATCACTCATACTCCTGATAGAAAAACTCCCTCACTGATTTCTTATTCAAAATGTGTCATAAAGAAGGTTATTCTACCAAATGAATGGTCCAGCATCTGGACTACAAAAGAATTCTCAATTACTTACATTCCTAAAGGTTATACGTACCTAGACTATCAAATGGCTTGGTTTCGAACCTTATTCTACAGGCCATTTAATCATTCATGGTTCCTTACCTTCCACTCAAATTGTGCTGACAATATTCCTATCTGGTTTTATGAATGGTGGCTACGTTTTGGCCCCGTTCCAGAAATACTTCCACCTGTTGTTCTAAAGGCCTTCCAAACTTGGGTCCAAAGAACGGGAGGTGAACATTTCAAAAAGGCTTTCCTATTCCACAAATCCTTCAAAGTCCCATGGATATTTTGTTGGACATTTACATTATTCAAACACTACAATGGTGACTACCCTCTCAGTCTGGGTAGAGAATTCAAAGTCAAATGGTGGACTCGTTACACTCAAGATTACTGCAATGAGAAGGCAGTAATACATTACATTCAAACAGGGAAGAAACTTCAACAAGAAATTCAGCAAATTCCAAAAGAACCAGCAAAACCTGAACCAAAAACTCCTGCAAAAGAAGTGAAGACTCAAAAGAAGGCAAAAGCAGTCATAGATTTCAACTCCTCAGATTCAGAGAATGATGATATGAAGATTTTTCTGGAATTCCAAAAATTCAAGAAAATGCAGAAACAAATGAGAAGCTCAAAATCGAACTCCAAGCATTCATCAGAAGGATCCTCTACTGATCCTATGGGAGGACCTTGTGCTCAAGACCCTTTCGAATTGTAAATTATAAAAAAAAAAAAAAAAAAAAAAAAAAAAAAAAAAAAAAAAAAAATTGTATATATATATATATATATCCTTCTAGTGTTCTCTGTAGTGAATGGTGACTACAGCTAGTCCGGAGCAAACGGCTACCGGTAAAGACTTATCAAATCCGTTCAAAAGGTTTGCTCCTAACCCAAAGGAGTATGGCTCTCAAACAGCCAATTTACTGGAGAAGTAATTCTCCACAACAACGTCATATGTAGAACGGTTCAAATCTACATGCTAGCCCAATCTCAAACGGTGGTTGGTAAAGGCATATTAAATCCGTTAATGGCTGCGGATTTGCCAAAAATTCGATTACTAAAGATTCCTCTCAAAAGCAAGAAAACAAAAGATGTCTACTCAAAGATGCCTGCTCAAAAGAAGACGAAAAAGGTCTACTCAAAAGAGGCCAGCTCAAAAGTAAAGATTCTTACTCAAAGATGCCAGCTCAAAAGAAGACAAAAGATGTCTACTCAAAAGATGCCAGCTCAAAAGGAGACAAAAGATGTCTACTCAAAGATGACAGCTCAAAAGAAAAAGAAAGATGCTTTCTCAAATAATTGAAGACAGACTCAACTATTCAAAAAAGGAAGGACAAGACATCTACTCATATAATTGAAGACAGACTCAACTATTCAAGAAAAGAAAGACAAGACAACACTAAAAGATTCGTGCTGATCCAAAGAGCATTCAAGAGGAGCATTCAAGTCTATATAAACACAACTCATTTATGTAACTAGGCAGAGGTTTTTTGGAGGGGAGGTTTCAGAGAGAGAGTTCACACTTTGTAACTTTACTCTTTACTTCTGTATCCAAATCCTTTCAATTCAAATAAAGATCAAAGCCAGTTCTCATTCCATCTTCTTGTTTACTCTGTTTTATGATCCTGACCCCCTTATGGTATCAGAGCCAAGTGTTCTAGTAATTCCACTCTTCGTTGAGAGCAACGAGTGACCTATTCATAGTGACTATCCTGAGCGTTGGTAAGACGTTGGTAAGCTCGTGAATCCGTTGGTAAGCCCGAAGAGAGAGCGAGGTGTTCCCGGTGGAGTGTTCCCGTTGTTCCCGGTCAAGGTATGATCTGTGTTTAGTTCATAAAATTGCTATTGATGATGGCTGGTTTTATTAGAAAATTTTTCTCTGGTTCTGGAAGTGATTCAGGACGCATAATACAAAGCAAAGAAGAGATGATTAATGAGGATTATTCAAACTGGACTATTCCTAATGAAAATATTGAAAATATTTACAAAATTGGTACTTTTGATTTCAAAAGCGCTTTTAGCGTAAAAATTCATGAAGAGACTTTAAACATTCAAAATAAGTTTCAATCAATTCCTCTTTTATCTCATATTTCTATACGAAAATATTTAGAGAAAGGATTTCGTTATATTCATTTTGGTATGATTCAAGTAGCAGTCAAACCACTTGCTCATATTGGCATAGACATTCCTGTTTACATGGCTTTACGTGATAAACGATTAAGAAGATACAAATCGTCAATATTAAGTATGATTCAAACTAATATTTGTAATGGTCCTATTTATTTCAATTGTATTCCTAATTTTCCTGTATCATTAACTGATCCTTTAATTATGAATTCCTTAATTCTTGATGTTCATTTGCAAGGAGATGAATTTGAAAAACTTGCAGAACAATTTGTGATTATTTATCGCATTTACTTTCGATTAATGAGTTCTGCTATTAATCCCAAATGCAAATTGATTAATAACTTTACTGATGAGACAATACTATTACAAATTGATGCCGACTATTCAAAGACCTTTGTTCCTAAACGTCTGAAATGGAATGAAATTACCATTCCAGAAGCCTTTCAAATAGATGTTCCTCAGAGACCAAGAAATCTCGAGAGAACAGAAATTCAAGAGATAGTTGAAGAACAAGATGGTACAGTCCTGGTTCGTTTCAACTCACTCAATGAAAATAGGACATCCATCAGACCCTATTCTATTCCCAGAAATTCATTTAGAGAATCTAGATCTTTCATGGTAGAAACTCCTTGTACTCAAGAAGATCCTTCAATAAGGATTCACAATCAAACACCTATTCCTGACATTTCAAATGAACTCAATTTTTCTCCTAATAATTCTCCTAATTCCAGTCAGATGCATGGAGAATTCCACGGTATTAATGTTATCACTAAAGTTGGTGTTAAGATTGATATCGAAGAACTTGAAAAAGATTTCAAAGAAGAATCAGAATACTACACATGGTACTCTAAGCTAGATGCTTGCTGTCAAGCTAAGATTCGAATTCAATGGATAAGAGATATTCAAAAATATCATGCTCCCTTTCATTTTGAAAACTGGTTAGACTTTTATTTTACAAAAAATGAAATTTCTGAACCATTCAAAAAATCTGCTATTAATGTACAGACAAGTTTGTACAAGAAATGGCAACTTCAAGATGGCACTACTATTACTGCTATCACTCCTCCCTTACAGACCTTGAAACTCCATTCCAAAGAAGGAGAAGTCATAGCTACACCTTTCAAAAGGGGTCGTGAAAGTATTGACCCTAGAGGAAATGATCAAGTTAATTTGGATGATGTCAAGAAATTATATCAACAGAATAATTACTCCAATCAAGTCTTACACACGATTTCAACACAAATAGATTCCTTATCTACGGACATTAAGGCCATTTCAAAACCAAGTTCAACGTTCCCTCACAGTACTTCTTTACCACATTTTCAACCAAGAAGTATTCCTAGAGCCCTAGAAAATAAGCTCACGTTTGAAAACGAGTCATTATTATCTAAAATAAACCAAACACTTGATTCAATTAACAAGAACCTTCCCGGTCCTTCAAAAATCAACAATATTGATACTATAGAAGATAAGGAAGAATCAGATTCCTCATTATCTTCTGATTCATCTGACAACTCTGTCGTTCAACAAATCAATGATGTTGAAAATGATATCTTACAGAATGACTCTAATCAGGATATTAATAAAAATCAAACACTTGATTCAATTAATATCCTGATTAGAGTCATTCTGTAAGATATCATTTTCAACATCATTGATTTGTTGAACGACAGAGTTGTCAGATGAATCAGAGCCAAGTGTTCTAGTAATTCCACTCTTCGTTGAGAGCAACGAGTGACCTATTCATAGTGACTATCCTGAGCGTTGGTAAGACGTTGGTAAGCTCGTGAATCCGTTGGTAAGCCCGAAGAGAGAGCGAGGTGTTCCCGGTGGAGTGTTCCCGTTGTTCCCGGTCAAGGTATGATCTGTGTTTAGTTCATAAAATTGCTATTGATGATGGCTGGTTTTATTAGAAAATTTTTCTCTGGTTCTGGAAGTGATTCAGGACGCATAATACAAAGCAAAGAAGAGATGATTAATGAGGATTATTCAAACTGGACTATTCCTAATGAAAATATTGAAAATATTTACAAAATTGGTACTTTTGATTTCAAAAGCGCTTTTAGCGTAAAAATTCATGAAGAGACTTTAAACATTCAAAATAAGTTTCAATCAATTCCTCTTTTATCTCATATTTCTATACGAAAATATTTAGAGAAAGGATTTCGTTATATTCATTTTGGTATGATTCAAGTAGCAGTCAAACCACTTGCTCATATTGGCATAGACATTCCTGTTTACATGGCTTTACGTGATAAACGATTAAGAAGATACAAATCGTCAATATTAAGTATGATTCAAACTAATATTTGTAATGGTCCTATTTATTTCAATTGTATTCCTAATTTTCCTGTATCATTAACTGATCCTTTAATTATGAATTCCTTAATTCTTGATGTTCATTTGCAAGGAGATGAATTTGAAAAACTTGCAGAACAATTTGTGATTATTTATCGCATTTACTTTCGATTAATGAGTTCTGCTATTAATCCCAAATGCAAATTGATTAATAACTTTACTGATGAGACAATACTATTACAAATTGATGCCGACTATTCAAAGACCTTTGTTCCTAAACGTCTGAAATGGAATGAAATTACCATTCCAGAAGCCTTTCAAATAGATGTTCCTCAGAGACCAAGAAATCTCGAGAGAACAGAAATTCAAGAGATAGTTGAAGAACAAGATGGTACAGTCCTGGTTCGTTTCAACTCACTCAATGAAAATAGGACATCCATCAGACCCTATTCTATTCCCAGAAATTCATTTAGAGAATCTAGATCTTTCATGGTAGAAACTCCTTGTACTCAAGAAGATCCTTCAATAAGGATTCACAATCAAACACCTATTCCTGACATTTCAAATGAACTCAATTTTTCTCCTAATAATTCTCCTAATTCCAGTCAGATGCATGGAGAATTCCACGGTATTAATGTTATCACTAAAGTTGGTGTTAAGATTGATATCGAAGAACTTGAAAAAGATTTCAAAGAAGAATCAG
Source organism: Agapanthus africanus (assembly GCA_030015575.1). Lineage (NCBI taxonomy): Eukaryota > Viridiplantae > Streptophyta > Magnoliopsida > Asparagales > Amaryllidaceae > Agapanthus > Agapanthus africanus. The sequence continues at coordinate 54,295 of JASDDO010000336.1, forward strand.
AATACTACACATGGTACTCTAAGCTAGATGCTTACTGTCAAGCTAAGATTCGAATTCAATGGATAAGAGATATTCAAAAATATCATGCTCCCTTTCATTTTGAAAACTGGTTAGACTTTTATTTTACAAAAAATGAAATTTCTGAACCATTCAAAAAATCTGCTATTAATGTACAGACAAGTTTGTACAAGAAATGGCAACTTCAAGATGGCACTACTATTACTGCTATCACTCCTCCCTTACAGACCTTGAAACTCCATTCCAAAGAAGGAGAAGTCATAGCTACACCTTTCAAAAGGGGTCGTGAAAGTATTGACCCTAGAGGAAATGATCAAGTTAATTTGGATGATGTCAAGAAATTATATCAACAGAATAATTACTCCAATCAAGTCTTACACACGATTTCAACACAAATAGATTCCTTATCTACGGACATTAAGGCCATTTCAAAACCAAGTTCAACGTTCCCTCACAGTACTTCTTTACCACATTTTCAACCAAGAAGTATTCCTAGAGCCCTAGAAAATAAGCTCACGTTTGAAAACGAGTCATTATTATCTAAAATAAACCAAACACTTGATTCAATTAACAAGAACCTTCCCGGTCCTTCAAAAATCAACAATATTGATACTATAGAAGATAAGGAAGAATCAGATTCCTCATTATCTTCTGATTCATCTGACAACTCTGTCGTTCAACAAATCAATGATGTTGAAAATGATATCTTACAGAATGACTCTAATCAGGATATTAATAAAAATCAAACACTTGATTCAATTAACAAGAACCTTCCCGGTCCTTCAAAAATCAACAATATTGACACTATAGAAGAAAATGAAGAATCAGATTCCTCATTAGAATCTAATTCCTCTGAAAACTCTGTAGTTCAATCCTCTGAAAACTCTGAAATTCAAAAAATCAATAATATTGATACTATAGAAAATAACGAAGAATCAGATTCTTCAAATTCATCATTAAAATCTGATTCCTCTGACAACTCTGTAATTCAAAAAATCAATAAAGTTGAAAACGATATTTTACAAATTAATTCTGATCAGGATATTAATAAAATTGAAAGAGGAAAGAAGCCAAATAATTTCAATAAACCTCGAACAAATTGGAACAATAGTAGAACTAAAGACTACTATCCACGACCTACCCCTCCTGACATTATGTATGAAGAAAGAGCAAAATTCCATACGAAAGATTATGATGGAAATTCCATTTATGAATGGAATATTGATGGAAAAAGTGAATATGAAATACTCAACACATTACAAGAAATGGGTATGGCCAAATTGGCATACAAAATGAAAAGATGTTCTGAACAGGATATTGCAAGTTTATTCATAACGGGTTTTACTGGACAGTTAAAGTATTGGTGGGACAATGCTTTGACCTTGCAAGACAAAACAGCAATTCTTGAGCATACTATAGACGTAGAAAATGCCCAAGGAGAAATTACTACCCAAAACGATTCAAGTGATTTCCTCATAGTTACCATAGCTATGCACTTTGTAGGAAATCCTCAGGAAGAATTAGCTTCTTCAAAGATATTCCTTACTAACATTAGGTGTCCAACACTTAGTGATTTCAGATGGTACAAAGACATGTTTTTGACTCATGTTCTTAAACGAACAGATAGTACCGCACCATTCTGGAAAGAAAAATTCATTACTGGTTTACCAACTCTGTTTTCCCAAAGAATTATGATTAATTTACAAAAGGAAATGGGAACAGAACAGATTGATTTCACTTCAATGACCTTTGGTCAACTCTTTGCTTTTGTCAAAAAAGAAGCCCTTGCAGCTTGCCAAGAACTTAAATTCCAGGCTAAATATGGCAGTAAGAGAAAAGAAATGGGATCTTTCTGTCAAGCTTTTGGAATTACTGGAATCAGTGCTCCTTCCACTGAAAGAAAGAAAAAATTCCTTCAAAAATCTTTTTCACAAAAAAGACATTCAAAGAAATATAAAGATGATTCCTTTTCCCCAAAGAAATTCAGAAGATTTAATAGAAAAAAGAATTCAAGTGATTTCAAGTGCTTTAAATGTGGCAAGAAAGGTCATATTGCTAGCAAATGCCGAAGCAAAGGAAAGATTAATGAAATCATTGATGGCATTTCTGATGTTGAAGAAAATATCAGAAACAAATTAAAAGAAAGATTGCAAATCTATTCTGAGATCAATTATATTACTGACGATGATAATGGCAATTATGATTCCTCTAGTGAAAGTCAGGATGACTGTCACTGTAAACAGATTAATATGATTAAGTCTTCTACTGATAATAAGAAGATAAATTCTGACACAAAAGAATTCATCTTTGATATGATTCAACAATTACCTGATCCTATCAAACAAAAGAAACTCTTTGAAAGATTAAAATCTTTGATTCTGCAAGATGAAGAGAAGTTTAATATCATTCAACCTTTCAGTATATCAAAAGTCTTTGAAAAGTATCCTATGAATCAAACCTCTGGTATTAAGTCTATCTCTACCAGAGAATTGCAAACAGAAATTCATATTCTAAAAGAAGAAGTCAAGTCTTTAAAACAAACTACTAACAATATAGAGATGAAAAATCTCTCTTTAGAAGCTCATATTGCAATTATTCAATCTAGACTTTCCAAAGGAAAAGAAATCTATCAAGAAGAAGAAGAAGAAGAAACACTTATTCCTCCACAAGAAATAAATATTACCCCTACTCAACCTTCAACTTCTCAATTCATTTCCACGATTGAGAAATTCCAATTTCAAAAGTGGTTAGTTCATCTAACTATTTCTATAGGAAACTTCAAACAAACCTTTGTTGCAATGTTAGACAGTGGTGCAGATCAAAGCTGCATCAGAGATGGTCTAATACCAACAAAATATTATAGTTTTACTAATGAAGTCCTTATAGCAGCCAACAACTCTCCTCTTCGAATCAAAGGAAAGTTGACAAAGACCGAAATATGTAATCAAAATTACTGCTTTAAACATCAGTTTATTGTAGTAGAAAATCTCAACACTGATATTATCTTAGGCACTCCATTCCTTACTCAAATCTACCCTTTTGTTGTTGATAACAAAGGTATCAGCACTAACATTATGGGTAATACTATACATTTCAGATTCCTGATTCCTGTTCGACAAAAGGAGTTAAATGCTTTGCAAAATAACTCCATTTATCAACATATCAACCTTATTCAAAGGAAGCAGAATAAGATAAATTTTCTTAAAGAAGAATTGTCTTATGCTCAAATTAAAGAGCACTTACAATTACCCAACACAAAACAAGAAATTCAACAGTTAGAAGATCTATTCAAAAGAGAAGTCTGTGCAGATCTTCCTAATGCTTTTTGGGAAAGAAAGAGGCACATCGTTGAATTACCATATGAAAAGGAATTTTCAGAAAGAAATATTCCTACAAAGGCAAGACCCATTCAAATGAATCATGATCTATTAGAAGTTTGTAAAAAAGAAATTCAAACTCTTTTAGATAAGGAGCTGATACGGCCGTCCAAATCACCTTGGAGCTGTGCAGCGTTTTATGTCATAAATCAAGCAGAAAAGGAACGTGGTGTCCCTAGGCTTGTTATTAATTATAAACCTCTCAACAAGGTTCTTCAATGGATTCGTTACCCTATTCCAAATAAAAGAGATTTATTAAAACGTTTAAGTATTGCAAAAATCTTTTCAAAGTTTGACATGAAATCTGGCTTTTGGCAAATTCAAGTTGCTGAAAAAGACAGATACAAAACCGCCTTTACTGTACCTTTTGGCCATTACGAATGGAATGTAATGCCTTTTGGACTCAAAAACGCCCCTTCAGAATTCCAAAGGATAATGAATGACATTCTGAATCCACATTCAAAGTTTATGATTGTTTATATTGATGATGTATTAGTTTTCTCTGAAAACATTGATCAACATTTCAAACATTTGAAAACTTTCTTGTATACTGTAAAGAAAAATGGCTTAGTTCTTTCAGCCACAAAAATGAAATTATTTCAAAACAATATTCGTTTTCTTGGACATTTCATAAATCAAGGTACTATTATTCCTATAAATCGAAGTATTGATTTTGCTGATAAATTTCCTGATGAAATTAAAGACAAAACTCAACTCCAAAGATTTTTAGGTTGTTTAAATTATATTTCTGATTTTATTCCAAGAATGAGACAAACCTGTGCGCCTTTATTTCAACGACTTCAAACAAATCCTCCACCTTGGACTTCGATTCATACAGGTATTGTTAAACAAATCAAAAGAACTATTCATTCTTTACCTTGCATTAATATTCCTCATCCTGATGCTTTCATGATTGTTGAGACTGATGCTTCAAATATTGGTTACGGTGGTATTTTAAAACAACGGCTACCAAACTCTTCAAAAGAAGATCTAGTCAGATATCACTCTGGTGTCTGGTTAGGACCTCAGAAAAATTACTATACTATTAAAAAGGAAATGCTTTCAATTGTTAATTGCATTTTAAAATTTCAAGATGATCTTTTTAATAAAAGGTTTCTCCTTAGAATAGACTGTCAATCCGCAAAATTCATTTTAGAAAAAGACGTAAAAAATCTAGTTTCAAAACAAATATTCGCTAGATGGCAAGCTTTGCTTTCTGTCTTCGATTTTGATATTCAATATTTAAAAGGTATTGACAATTCATTACCAGACTTTTTGACTAGGGAATTTCTTACAGGAAAAAATGGGTGATCCCAATTCAAAAGTTCGCACTTCAAAGGACTATGAGATGAAAAAATCGACAGCAGCAACTTCATCAGCAAACAAATTCCATATTCTCCAAGATTTCCCTGCTCTAACTTATGCATCAGCAGTGGAAAGCAAGAAAGCTCAAAATTCAACTCCACAAATTCAAACTTCTCCAAAAGATCAAGATAGCCCATATTTCATAAAATCTGGTGTTCAACACATTTGCTTGACCACCTTCAAAGAATCTCCCCACTACAACACACTTCAAATCTACACCCATCAATTATTCCCGCCAAACTCCTATTGGCTGGATGATCCCCTCAAAACTCAACAATTCTATGAGTTGATCCTAGTTGACTCTGGGTCAGCTGAAATCACTCATACTCCTGATAGAAAAACTCCCTCACTGATTTCTTATTCAAAATGTGTCATAAAGAAGGTTATTCTACCAAATGAATGGTCCAGCATCTGGACTACAAAAGAATTCTCAATTACTTACATTCCTAAAGGTTATACGTACCTAGACTATCAAATGGCTTGGTTTCGAACCTTATTCTACAGGCCATTTAATCATTCATGGTTCCTTACCTTCCACTCAAATTGTGCTGACAATATTCCTATCTGGTTTTATGAATGGTGGCTACGTTTTGGCCCCGTTCCAGAAATACTTCCACCTGTTGTTCTAAAGGCCTTCCAAACTTGGGTCCAAAGAACGGGAGGTGAACATTTCAAAAAGGCTTTCCTATTCCACAAATCCTTCAAAGTCCCATGGATATTTTGTTGGACATTTACATTATTCAAACACTACAATGGTGACTACCCTCTCAGTCTGGGTAGAGAATTCAAAGTCAAATGGTGGACTCGTTACACTCAAGATTACTGCAATGAGAAGGCAGTAATACATTACATTCAAACAGGGAAGAAACTTCAACAAGAAATTCAGCAAATTCCAAAAGAACCAGCAAAACCTGAACCAAAAACTCCTGCAAAAGAAGTGAAGACTCAAAAGAAGGCAAAAGCAGTCATAGATTTCAACTCCTCAGATTCAGAGAATGATGATATGAAGATTTTTCTGGAATTCCAAAAATTCAAGAAAATGCAGAAACAAATGAGAAGCTCAAAATCGAACTCCAAGCATTCATCAGAAGGATCCTCTACTGATCCTATGGGAGGACCTTGTGCTCAAGACCCTTTCGAATTGTAAATTATAAAAAAAAAAAAAAAAAAAAAAAAAAAAAAAAAAAAAAAAATTGTATATATATATATATATATCCCTTCTAGTGTTCTCTGTAGTGAATGGTGACTACAGCTAGTCCGGAGCAAACGGCTACCGGTAAAGACTTATCAAATCCGTTCAAAAGGTTTGCTCCTAACCCAAAGGAGTATGGCTCTCAAACAGCCAATTTACTGGAGAAGTAATTCTCCACAACAACGTCATATGTAGAACGGTTCAAATCTACATGCTAGCCCAATCTCAAACGGTGGTTGGTAAAGGCATATTAAATCCGTTAATGGCTGCGGATTTGCCAAAAATTCGATTACTAAAGATTCCTCTCAAAAGCAAGAAAACAAAAGATGTCTACTCAAAGATGCCTGCTCAAAAGAAGACGAAAAAGGTCTACTCAAAAGAGGCCAGCTCAAAAGTAAAGATTCTTACTCAAAGATGCCAGCTCAAAAGAAGACAAAAGATGTCTACTCAAAAGATGCCAGCTCAAAAGGAGACAAAAGATGTCTACTCAAAGATGACAGCTCAAAAGAAAAAGAAAGATGCTTTCTCAAATAATTGAAGACAGACTCAACTATTCAAAAAAGGAAGGACAAGACATCTACTCATATAATTGAAGACAGACTCAACTATTCAAGAAAAGAAAGACAAGACAACACTAAAAGATTCGTGCTGATCCAAAGAGCATTCAAGAGGAGCATTCAAGTCTATATAAACACAACTCATTTATGTAACTAGGCAGAGGTTTTTGGAGAGGTTTTAGAGAGAGAGTTCACGCTTTGTAAACTTTACTCTTTACTTCTGTATCCAAATCCTTTCAAATCAAATATATCAAAACCAGTTCTCATTCCATCTTCTTGTTTACTTCGTTTTATGATCCTGAACCCCCTTATGGTATCAGAGCCAAGTGTTCTAGTAATTCCACTCTTCGTTGAGAGCAACGAGTGACCTATTCATAGTGACTATCCTGAGCGTTGGTAAGACGTTGGTAAGCTCGTGAATCCGTTGGTAAGCCCGAAGAGAGAGCGAGGTGTTCCCGGTGGAGTGTTCCCGTTGTTCCCGGTCAAGGTATGATCTGTGTTTAGTTCATAAAATTGCTATTGATGATGGCTGGTTTTATTAGAAAATTTTTCTCTGGTTCTGGAAGTGATTCAGGACGCATAATACAAAGCAAAGAAGAGATGATTAATGAGGATTATTCAAACTGGACTATTCCTAATGAAAATATTGAAAATATTTACAAAATTGGTACTTTTGATTTCAAAAGCGCTTTTAGCGTAAAAATTCATGAAGAGACTTTAAACATTCAAAATAAGTTTCAATCAATTCCTCTTTTATCTCATATTTCTATACGAAAATATTTAGAGAAAGGATTTCGTTATATTCATTTTGGTATGATTCAAGTAGCAGTCAAACCACTTGCTCATATTGGCATAGACATTCCTGTTTACATGGCTTTACGTGATAAACGATTAAGAAGATACAAATCGTCAATATTAAGTATGATTCAAACTAATATTTGTAATGGTCCTATTTATTTCAATTGTATTCCTAATTTTCCTGTATCATTAACTGATCCTTTAATTATGAATTCCTTAATTCTTGATGTTCATTTGCAAGGAGATGAATTTGAAAAACTTGCAGAACAATTTGTGATTATTTATCGCATTTACTTTCGATTAATGAGTTCTGCTATTAATCCCAAATGCAAATTGATTAATAACTTTACTGATGAGACAATACTATTACAAATTGATGCCGACTATTCAAAGACCTTTGTTCCTAAACGTCTGAAATGGAATGAAATTACCATTCCAGAAGCCTTTCAAATAGATGTTCCCCAGAGACCAAGAAATCTCGAGAGAACAGAAATTCAAGAGATAGTTGAAGAACAAGATGGTACAGTCCTTGTTCGTTTCAACTCACTTAATGAAAATAGGAGATCCATCAGACCCTATTCTATTCCTAGAAATTCATTTAGAGAATCTAGATCTTTCATGGTAGAAACTCCTTGTACTCAAGAAGATCCTTCAATAAGGATTCACAATCAAACACCTATTCCTGACATTTCAAATGAACTCAATTTTTCTCCAAATAATTCTCCTAATTACAGTCAGATGCATGGAGAATTCCACGGTATTAATGTTATCACTAAAGTTGGTGTTAAGATTGATATCGAAGAACTTGAAAAAGATTTCAAAGAAGAATCAGAATACTACACATGGTACTCTAAGCTAGATGCTTACTGTCAAGCTAAGATTCGAATTCAATGGATAAGAGATATTCAAAAATATCATGCTCCCTTTCATTTTGAAAACTGGTTAGACTTTTATTTTACAAAAAATGAAATTTCTGAACCATTCAAAAAATCTGCTATTAATGTACAGACAAGTTTGTACAAGAAATGGCAACTTCAAGATGGCACTACTATTACTGCTATCACTCCTCCCTTACAGACCTTGAAACTCCATTCCAAAGAAGGAGAAGTCATAGCTACACCTTTCAAAAGGGGTCGTGAAAGTATTGACCCTAGAGGAAATGATCAAGTTAATTTGGATGATGTCAAGAAATTATATCAACAGAATAATTACTCCAATCAAGTCTTACACACGATTTCAACACAAATAGATTCCTTATCTACGGACATTAAGGCCATTTCAAAACCAAGTTCAACGTTCCCTCACAGTACTTCTTTACCACATTTTCAACCAAGAAGTATTCCTAGAGCCCTAGAAAATAAGCTCACGTTTGAAAACGAGTCATTATTATCTAAAATAAACCAAACACTTGATTCAATTAACAAGAACCTTCCCGGTCCTTCAAAAATCAACAATATTGATACTATAGAAGATAAGGAAGAATCAGATTCCTCATTATCTTCTGATTCATCTGACAACTCTGTCGTTCAACAAATCAATGATGTTGAAAATGATATCTTACAGAATGACTCTAATCAGGATATTAATAAAAATCAAACACTTGATTCAATTAACAAGAACCTTCCCGGTCCTTCAAAAATCAACAATATTGACACTATAGAAGAAAATGAAGAATCAGATTCCTCATTAGAATCTAATTCCTCTGAAAACTCTGTAGTTCAATCCTCTGAAAACTCTGAAATTCAAAAAATCAATAATATTGATACTATAGAAAATAACGAAGAATCAGATTCTTCAAATTCATCATTAAAATCTGATTCCTCTGACAACTCTGTAATTCAAAAAATCAATAAAGTTGAAAACGATATTTTACAAATTAATTCTGATCAGGATATTAATAAAATTGAAAGAGGAAAGAAGCCAAATAATTTCAATAAACCTCGAACAAATTGGAACAATAGTAGAACTAAAGACTACTATCCACGACCTACCCCTCCTGACATTATGTATGAAGAAAGAGCAAAATTCCATACGAAAGATTATGATGGAAATTCCATTTATGAATGGAATATTGATGGAAAAAGTGAATATGAAATACTCAACACATTACAAGAAATGGGTATGGCCAAATTGGCATACAAAATGAAAAGATGTTCTGAACAAGATATTGCGAGTTTATTCATAACTGGTTTTACTGGACAGTTAAAGTATTGGTGGGACAATGCTTTGACCTTGCAAGACAAAACAGCAATTCTTGAGCATACTATAGACGTAGAAAATGCCCAAGGAGAAATTACTACCCAAAACGATTCAAGTGATTTCCTCATAGTTACCATAGCTATGCACTTTGTAGGAAATCCTCAGGAAGAATTAGCTTCTTCAAAGATATTCCTTACTAACATTAGGTGTCCAACACTTAGTGATTTCAGATGGTACAAAGACATGTTTTTGACTCATGTTCTTAAACGAACAGATAGTACTGCACCATTCTGGAAAGAAAAATTCATTACTGGTTTACCAACTCTGTTTTCCCAAAGAATTATGATCAATTTGCAAAAGGAAATGGGAACAGAACAAATTGATTTCACTTCAATGACCTTTGGTCAACTCTTTGCTTTTGTCAAAAAAGAAGCCCTTGCAGCTTGCCAAGAACTCAAATTCCAGGCTAAATATGGCAGTAAGAGAAAAGAAATGGGATCTTTCTGTCAAGCTTTTGGAATTACTGGAATCAGTGCTCCTTCCACTGAAAGAAAGAAAAAATTCCTTCAAAAATCTTTTTCACAAAAAAGATATTCAAAGAAATATAAAGATGATTCCTTTTCCCCAAAGAAATTCAGAAGATTCAATAGAAAAAAGAATTCAAGTGATTTCAAGTGCTTTAAATGTGGCAAGAAAGGTCATATTGCTAGCAAATGTCGAAGCAAAGGAAAGATTAATGAAATCATTGATGGCATTTCTGATATTGAAGAAAATGTCAGAAACAAATTAAAAGAAAGATTCCAAATCTATTCTGAGATCAATCATATTACTGACGATGATGATGGCAATTATGATTCCTCTAGTGAAAGTCAGGATGACTGTCACTGTAAACAGATTAATATGATTAAGTCTTCCACTGATAATAAGAAGATAAATTCTGACACAAAAGAATTCATCTTTGATATGATTCAACAATTACCTGATCCTATCAAACAAAAGAAACTTTTTGAAAGATTAAAATCTTTAATTCTGCAAGAAGAAGAGAAGTTTAATATCATTCAACCTTTCAGTATATCAAAAGTTTTTGAAAAATATCCTATGAATCAAACCTCTGGTATTAAGTCAATCTCTACCAGAGAATTGCAAACAGAAATTCATACTCTAAAGGAAGAAGTCAAGTCTTTAAGACAAACTACTAACAATATAGAGATGAAAAATCTCTCTTTAGAAGCTCATATTGCAATTATTCAATCTAGACTTTCCAAAGGAAAAGAAACTTATCTAGAAATAGAAGAAGAAACACTTATTCCTCCACAAGAAATAAATATTACCCCTACTCAACCTTCAGCTTCTCAATTCATTTCCACGATTGAGAAATTCCAATTCCAAAAATGGTTAGTTCATCTAACTATTTCTATAGGAAATTTCAAACAAACCTTTGTTGCAATGTTAGACAGTGGTATCAGAGATGGTCTAATACCAACAAAATATTATAGTTTTACTAATGAAGTTCTTATAGCCGCCAACAACTCTCCTCTTCGAATCAAAGGAAAATTGACAAAAACCGAGATATGTAATCAAAACTACTGCTTTAAACATCAGTTTATTGTAGTAGAAAATCTCAACACTGATATTATCTTAGGCACTCCATTCCTTACTCAAATCTACCCTTTTGTTGTTGATAACAAAGGTATCAGCACTAACATTATGGGTAATACTATACATTTCAGATTCCTGATTCCTGTTCGACAAAAGGAGTTAAATGCTTTGCAAAATAACTCCATTTATCAACATATCAACCTTATTCAAAGGAAGCAGAATAAGATAAATTTTCTTAAAGAAGAATTGTCTTATGCTCAAATTAAAGAGCACTTACAATTACCCAACACAAAACAAGAAATTCAACAGTTAGAAGATCTATTCAAAAGAGAAGTCTGTGCTGATCTTCCTAATGCTTTTTGGGAAAGAAAGAGGCACATCGTTGAATTACCATATGAAAAGGAATTTTCAGAAAGAAATATTCCTACAAAGGCAAGACCCATTCAAATGAATCATGATCTATTAGAAGTTTGTAAAAAAGAAATTCATATTCAAAGTTTAATGAATGACATTCTGAATCCATATTCAAAGTTTATGATTGTTTATATTGATGATGTATTAGTTCTCTCTGAAAACATTAATCAACATTTTAAACATTTGAAAACTTTCTTATATACTATAAAGAAAAATGGCTTAGTTCTTTCAGCCACAAAAATGAAATTATTTCAAAACAATATTCGTTTTCTTGGACATTTCATAAATCAAAGAACTATTCATTCTTTACCTTGCATTAATATTCCTCATCCTGATGCTTTCATGATTGTTGATACTGATGATTCAAAAGGTACTGACAATTCATTACCAGACTTCTTGACTAGGGAATTCCTTACAGGAAAAATGGGTGATCCCAATTCAAAAGTTCGCACTTCAAAGGACTATGAGATGAAAAAATCGACAGCAGCAACTTCATCAGCAAACAAATTCCATATTCTCCAAGATTTCCCTGCTCTAACTTACGCATCAGCAGTGGAAAGCAAGAAACCTCAAAATTCAACTCCACAAATTCAAACTTCTCCAAAAGATCAAGACAGCCCATATTTCACAAAATCTGGTGTTCAACACATTTGCTTGACCACCTTCAAAGAACCTCCCCACTACAACACACTTCAAATCTACACTCATCAATTATTCCCGCCAAACTCCTATTGGCTGGATGATCCCCTCAAAACTCAACAATTCTATGAGTTGATCTTAGTTGACTCTGGGTCAGCTGAAATCACTCATACTCCTGATAGAAAAACTCCTTCACTGATTTCTTATTCAAAATGCGTCATAAAGAAGGTTATTCTACCAAATGAATGGTCCAGCATCTGGACTACAAAAGAATTCTCAATTACTTACGTTCCCAAAGGTTATACATACCAAGACTATCAAATGGCTTGGTTTCGAACCTTATTCTATAGGCCATTCAATCATTCATGGTTCCTTACCTTTCACTCAAATTGTGCTGACAATATTCCTATCTGGTTCTATGAATGGTGGCTACGTTTTGGCCCCGTTCCAGACATACTTCCACCTGTTGTTCTAAAGGCCTTCCAAACTTGGGTCCAAAGAACGGGAGGTGAACATTTCAAAAAAGCCCTCCTATTCCACAAATCCTTCAAAGTCCCATGGATATTTTGTTGGACATTTACATTATTCAAACACTACAACAGTGACTACCCTCTCAGTCTGGGTAGAGAATTCAAAGTCAAATGGTGGACCCGTTACACTCAAGATTACTGCAATGAGAAGGCAGTGGTGCATTACATTCAAACGGGAAAGAAACTTCAACAAGAAATTCAGCAAATTCCAAAAGAACCAGTAAAGCCTGAACCAAAAACTCCTGCAAAAGAAGTAAAGACTCAAAAGAAGGCAAAAGCAGTCATAGATTTCAACTCCTCAGATTCAGAGAATGATGATATGAAGATTTTTCTGGAATTCCAAAAATTCAAAAAAATGCAGAAACAAATGAGAAGCTCAAAATCGAACTCCAAGCATTCATCAGAAGGATCCTCTACTGATCCTATGGGAGGGCCTTGTGCTCAAGACCCTTTCGAATTGTAAATTAAAAAAAAAAAAAAAAAAAAAAAAAAAAAAAAAAAAATTGTATATATATCTTATCTTTCTAGTGTTTCTAGTGTTCTCTGTAGTGAATGGTGACTACAGCTAGTCCGGAGCAAACGGCTACCGGTAAAGACTTATCAAATCCGTTCAAAAAAGGTTTGCTCCTAACCCAAAGGAGTATGGCTCTCAAACAGCCAATTTACTGGAGAAGTAATTCTCCACAACAACGTCATATGTAGAACGGTTCAAATCTACATGCTAGCCCAATCTCAAACGGTGGTTGGTAAAGGCATTTCAAATCCGTTAATGGCTGCGGATTTGCCAAAAATTCGATTACTAAAAATTCCTCTCAAAAGTAAGGACAGCTCAAAAGAAGACGAAAGATGTCTACTCAAAAGATGCCAGCTCAAAAGAAAACAAAAGATTCCTACTCAAAAGATGACAGCTCAAAAGAAGACGAAAGAGGTCTACTCAAAAGATGCCAGCTCAAAAGTAAAGATTCCTACTCAAAGAAGACAGCTCAAAAGAAGACGAAAAATGTCTACTCAAAGATGCCAGCTCAAAAGAAAAGATGCCCGCTAGAAGACGCCAGCTCAAAAGTCAAAAGATGCTTTCTCAAATAATTAAAGACAGACTCAACTATTCAAAAAGGAAGGACAAGACAACCACTCAAATAATGGAAGACAAACTCAGCTTTTGAAAAAGCAAGACAAGACATCCACTTAAAAGATTCGTGCTGATCCAAAGAGCATTCCAGAGGAGCATTCAAGTCTATATAAACACAACTCATTCATGTAACAAGGCAGAGGTTTTTGGAGAGGTTTTAGAGAGAGAGTTCACGCTTTGTAAACTTTACTCTTTACTTCTGTATCCAAATCCTTTCAAATCAAATATATCAAAACCAGTTCTCATTCCATCTTCTTGTTTACTTCGCTTTATGATCCTGAACCCCCTTATGGTATCAGAGCAACGAGTTGTAAGACGAGTGCTCTCAACTCAAAATCAATTAACAAGAACCTTCCCGGTCCTTCAAAAATCAACAATATTGACACTATAGAAGAAAATGAAGAATCAGATTCCTCATTAGAATCTAATTCCTCTGAAAACTCTGTAGTTCAATCCTCTGAAAACTCTGAAATTCAAAAAATCAATAATATTGATACTATAGAAAATAACGAAGAATCAGATTCTTCAAATTCATCATTAAAATCTGATTCCTCTGACAACTCTGTAATTCAAAAAATCAATAAAGTTGAAAACGATATTTTACAAATTAATTCTGATCAGGATATTAATAAAATTGAAAGAGGAAAGAAGCCAAATAATTTCAATAAACCTCGAACAAATTGGAACAATAGTAGAACTAAAGACTACTATCCACGACCTACCCCTCCTGACATTATGTATGAAGAAAGAGCAAAATTCCATACGAAAGATTATGATGGAAATTCCATTTATGAATGGAATATTGATGGAAAAAGTGAATATGAAATACTCAACACATTACAAGAAATGGGTATGGCCAAATTGGCATACAAAATGAAAAGATGTTCTGAACAGGATATTGCAAGTTTATTCATAACGGGTTTTACTGGACAGTTAAAGTATTGGTGGGACAATGCTTTGACCTTGCAAGACAAAACAGCAATTCTTGAGCATACTATAGACGTAGAAAATGCCCAAGGAGAAATTACTACCCAAAACGATTCAAGTGATTTCCTCATAGTTACCATAGCTATGCACTTTGTAGGAAATCCTCAGGAAGAATTAGCTTCTTCAAAGATATTCCTTACTAACATTAGGTGTCCAACACTTAGTGATTTCAGATGGTACAAAGACATGTTTTTGACTCATGTTCTTAAACGAACAGATAGTACCGCACCATTCTGGAAAGAAAAATTCATTACTGGTTTACCAACTCTGTTTTCCCAAAGAATTATGATTAATTTACAAAAGGAAATGGGAACAGAACAGATTGATTTCACTTCAATGACCTTTGGTCAACTCTTTGCTTTTGTCAAAAAAGAAGCCCTTGCAGCTTGCCAAGAACTTAAATTCCAGGCTAAATATGGCAGTAAGAGAAAAGAAATGGGATCTTTCTGTCAAGCTTTTGGAATTACTGGAATCAGTGCTCCTTCCACTGAAAGAAAGAAAAAATTCCTTCAAAAATCTTTTTCACAAAAAAGACATTCAAAGAAATATAAAGATGATTCCTTTTCCCCAAAGAAATTCAGAAGATTTAATAGAAAAAAGAATTCAAGTGATTTCAAGTGCTTTAAATGTGGCAAGAAAGGTCATATTGCTAGCAAATGCCGAAGCAAAGGAAAGATTAATGAAATCATTGATGGCATTTCTGATGTTGAAGAAAATATCAGAAACAAATTAAAAGAAAGATTGCAAATCTATTCTGAGATCAATTATATTACTGACGATGATAATGGCAATTATGATTCCTCTAGTGAAAGTCAGGATGACTGTCACTGTAAACAGATTAATATGATTAAGTCTTCTACTGATAATAAGAAGATAAATTCTGACACAAAAGAATTCATCTTTGATATGATTCAACAATTACCTGATCCTATCAAACAAAAGAAACTCTTTGAAAGATTAAAATCTTTGATTCTGCAAGATGAAGAGAAGTTTAATATCATTCAACCTTTCAGTATATCAAAAGTCTTTGAAAAGTATCCTATGAATCAAACCTCTGGTATTAAGTCTATCTCTACCAGAGAATTGCAAACAGAAATTCATATTCTAAAAGAAGAAGTCAAGTCTTTAAAACAAACTACTAACAATATAGAGATGAAAAATCTCTCTTTAGAAGCTCATATTGCAATTATTCAATCTAGACTTTCCAAAGGAAAAGAAATCTATCAAGAAGAAGAAGAAGAAGAAACACTTATTCCTCCACAAGAAATAAATATTACCCCTACTCAACCTTCAACTTCTCAATTCATTTCCACGATTGAGAAATTCCAATTTCAAAAGTGGTTAGTTCATCTAACTATTTCTATAGGAAACTTCAAACAAACCTTTGTTGCAATGTTAGACAGTGGTGCAGATCAAAGCTGCATCAGAGATGGTCTAATACCAACAAAATATTATAGTTTTACTAATGAAGTCCTTATAGCAGCCAACAACTCTCCTCTTCGAATCAAAGGAAAGTTGACAAAGACCGAAATATGTAATCAAAATTACTGCTTTAAACATCAGTTTATTGTAGTAGAAAATCTCAACACTGATATTATCTTAGGCACTCCATTCCTTACTCAAATCTACCCTTTTGTTGTTGATAACAAAGGTATCAGCACTAACATTATGGGTAATACTATACATTTCAGATTCCTGATTCCTGTTCGACAAAAGGAGTTAAATGCTTTGCAAAATAACTCCATTTATCAACATATCAACCTTATTCAAAGGAAGCAGAATAAGATAAATTTTCTTAAAGAAGAATTGTCTTATGCTCAAATTAAAGAGCACTTACAATTACCCAACACAAAACAAGAAATTCAACAGTTAGAAGATCTATTCAAAAGAGAAGTCTGTGCAGATCTTCCTAATGCTTTTTGGGAAAGAAAGAGGCACATCGTTGAATTACCATATGAAAAGGAATTTTCAGAAAGAAATATTCCTACAAAGGCAAGACCCATTCAAATGAATCATGATCTATTAGAAGTTTGTAAAAAAGAAATTCAAACTCTTTTAGATAAGGAGCTGATACGGCCGTCCAAATCACCTTGGAGCTGTGCAGCGTTTTATGTCATAAATCAAGCAGAAAAGGAACGTGGTGTCCCTAGGCTTGTTATTAATTATAAACCTCTCAACAAGGTTCTTCAATGGATTCGTTACCCTATTCCAAATAAAAGAGATTTATTAAAACGTTTAAGTATTGCAAAAATCTTTTCAAAGTTTGACATGAAATCTGGCTTTTGGCAAATTCAAGTTGCTGAAAAAGACAGATACAAAACCGCCTTTACTGTACCTTTTGGCCATTACGAATGGAATGTAATGCCTTTTGGACTCAAAAACGCCCCTTCAGAATTCCAAAGGATAATGAATGACATTCTGAATCCACATTCAAAGTTTATGATTGTTTATATTGATGATGTATTAGTTTTCTCTGAAAACATTGATCAACATTTCAAACATTTGAAAACTTTCTTGTATACTGTAAAGAAAAATGGCTTAGTTCTTTCAGCCACAAAAATGAAATTATTTCAAAACAATATTCGTTTTCTTGGACATTTCATAAATCAAGGTACTATTATTCCTATAAATCGAAGTATTGATTTTGCTGATAAATTTCCTGATGAAATTAAAGACAAAACTCAACTCCAAAGATTTTTAGGTTGTTTAAATTATATTTCTGATTTTATTCCAAGAATGAGACAAACTTGTGCGCCTTTATTTCAACGACTTCAAACAAATCCTCCACCTTGGACTTCGATTCATACAGGTATTGTTAAACAAATCAAAAGAACTATTCATTCTTTACCTTGCATTAATATTCCTCATCCTGATGCTTTCATGATTGTTGAGACTGATGCTTCAAATATTGGTTACGGTGGTATTTTAAAACAACGGCTACCAAACTCTTCAAAAGAAGATCTAGTCAGATATCACTCTGGTGTCTGGTTAGGACCTCAGAAAAATTACTATACTATTAAAAAGGAAATGCTTTCAATTGTTAATTGCATTTTAAAATTTCAAGATGATCTTTTTAATAAAAGGTTTCTCCTTAGAATAGACTGTCAATCCGCAAAATTCATTTTAGAAAAAGACGTAAAAAATCTAGTTTCAAAACAAATATTCGCTAGATGGCAAGCTTTGCTTTCTGTCTTCGATTTTGATATTCAATATTTAAAAGGTATTGACAATATTTATTAGTAAAGCATCTTTTGACTTTTGAGCTGGCGTCTTCTAGCGGGCATCTTTTCTTTTGAGCTGGCATCTTTGAGTAGACATTTTTCGTCTTCTTTTGAGCTGTCTTCTTTGAGTAGGAATCTTTACTTTTGAGCTGGCATCTTTTGAGTAGACCTCTTTCGTCTTCTTTTGAGCTGTCATCTTTTGAGTAGGAATCTTTTGTTTTCTTTTGAGCTGGCATCTTTTGAGTAGACATCTTTCGTCTTCTTTTGAGCTGTCCTTACTTTTGAGAGGAATTTTTAGTAATCGAATTTTTGGCAAATCCGCAGCCATTAACGGATTTGAAATGCCTTTACCAACCACCGTTTGAGATTGGGCTAGCATGTAGATTTGAACCGTTCTACATATGACGTTGTTGTGGAGAATTACTTCTCCAGTAAATTGGCTGTTTGAGAGCCATACTCCTTTGGGTTAGGAGCAAACCTTTTTTGAACGGATTTGATAAGTCTTTACCGGTAGCCGTTTGCTCCGGACTAGCTGTAGTCACCATTCACTACAGAGAACACTAGAAACACTAGAAAGATAAGATATATATATAAATTTTTTTTTTTTTTTTTTTTTTTTTTTTTTTTAATTTACAATTCGAAAGGGTCTTGAGCACAAGGCCCTCCCATAGGATCAGTAGAGGATCTTAGTTGACTCTGGGTCAGCTGAAATCACTCATACTCCTGATAGAAAAACTCCTTCACTGATTTCTTATTCAAAATGCGTCATAAAGAAGGTTATTCTACCAAATGAATGGTCCAGCATCTGGACTACAAAAGAATTCTCAATTACTTACGTTCCCAAAGGTTATACATACCAAGACTATCAAATGGCTTGGTTTCGAACCTTATTCTATAGGCCATTCAATCATTCATGGTTCCTTACCTTTCACTCAAATTGTGTGTTGATAGCAACCTCTATCTCTGGAATGGTAATTTCATTCCATTTCAGGCGTTTAGGAACAAAGGTCTTTGAATAGTCAGCATCAATTTGTAATAGTATTGTTTCATCATTAAAGTTATTAATTAATTTGCATTTGGGATTAATAGCAGAACTCATTAATCGAAAGTAAATGCGATAAATAATCACAAATTGTTCTGCAAGTTTTTCAAATTCATCTCCTTGCAGATGAACATCAAGAATTAAGGAATTCATAATTAAAGGATCAGTTAATGATACAGGAAAATTAGGAATACAATTGAAATAAATAGGACCATTACAAATATTAGTTTGAATCATACTTAATATTGACGATTTGTATCTTCTTAATCGTTTATCACGTAAAGCCATGTAAACAGGAATGTCTATGCCAATATGAGCAAGTGGTTTGACTGCTACTTGAATCATACCAAAATGAATATAACGAAATCCTTTTTCTAAATATTTTCGTATAGAAATATGAGATAAAAGAGGAATTGATTGAAACTTATTTTGAATGTTTAAAGTAAGGGGGTTCAGGATCATAAAACAAGGTAAACAAGAAGACGGAATGAGAACTGGCTTGATCTTTATTTGAATTGAGAAAGTATTTGGATACAGAAGTAAAGAGTAGAAGTCACAAAGTTTACAAGACTGTGAACTCTCTCTCTAAAACCTCTCCAAAAACCTCTGCCTTGTTACATGAATGAGTTGTGTTTATATAGACTTGAATGCTCCTCTGGAATGCTCTTTGGATCAGCACGAATCTTTTAAGTGGATGTCTTGTCTTGCTTTTTCAAAAGCTGAGTTTGTCTTCCATTATTTGAGTGGTTGTCTTGTCCTTCCTTTTTGAATAGTTGAGTCTGTCTTTAATTATTTGAGAAAGCATCTTTTGACTTTTGAGCTGGCGTCTTCTAGCGGGCATCTTTTCTTTTGAGCTGGCATCTTTGAGTAGACATTTTTCGTCTTCTTTTGAGCTGTCTTCTTTGAGTAGGAATCTTTACTTTTGAGCTGGCATCTTTTGAGTAGACCTCTTTCGTCTTCTTTTGAGCTGTCATCTTTTGAGTAGGAATCTTTTGTTTTCTTTTGAGCTGGCATCTTTTGAGTAGACATCTTTCGTCTTCTTTTGAGCTGTCCTTACTTTTGAGAGGAATTTTTAGTAATCGAATTTTTGGCAAATCCGCAGCCATTAACGGATTTGAAATGCCTTTACCAACCACCGTTTGAGATTGGGCTAGCATGTAGATTTGAACCGTTCTACATATGACGTTGTTGTGGAGAATTACTTCTCCAGTAAATTGGCTGTTTGAGAGCCATACTCCTTTGGGTTAGGAGCAAACCTTTTTTGAACGGATTTGATAAGTCTTTACCGGTAGCCGTTTGCTCCGGACTAGCTGTAGTCACCATTCACTACAGAGAACACTAGAAACACTAGAAAGATAAGATATATATACAATTTTTTTTTTTTTTTTTTTTTTTTTTTTTTAATTTACAATTCGAAAGGGTCTTGAGCACAAGGCCCTCCCATAGGATCAGTAGAGGATCCTTCTGATGAATGCTTGGAGTTCGATTTTGAGCTTCTCATTTGTTTCTGCATTTTTTTGAATTTTTGGAATTCCAGAAAAATCTTCATATCATCATTCTCTGAATCTGAGGAGTTGAAATCTATGACTGCTTTTGCCTTCTTTTGAGTCTTTACTTCTTTTGCAGGAGTTTTTGGTTCAGGCTTTACTGGTTCTTTTGGAATTTGCTGAATTTCTTGTTGAAGTTTCTTTCCCGTTTGAATGTAATGCACCACTGCCTTCTCATTGCAGTAATCTTGAGTGTAACGGGTCCACCATTTGACTTTGAATTCTCTACCCAGACTGAGAGGGTAGTCACTGTTGTAGTGTTTGAATAATGTAAATGTCCAACAAAATATCCATGGGACTTTGAAGGATTTGTGGAATAGGAGGGCTTTTTTGAAATGTTCACCTCCCGTTCTTTGGACCCAAGTTTGGAAGGCCTTTAGAACAACAGGTGGAAGTATGTCTGGAACGGGGCCAAAACGTAGCCACCATTCATAGAACCAGATAGGAATATTGTCAGCACAATTTGAGTGAAAGGTAAGGAACCATGAATGATTGAATGGCCTATAGAATAAGGTTCGAAACCAAGCCATTTGATAGTCTTGGTATGTATAACCTTTGGGAACGTAAGTAATTGAGAATTCTTTTGTAGTCCAGATGCTGGACCATTCATTTGGTAGAATAACCTTCTTTATGACGCATTTTGAATAAGAAATCAGTGAAGGAGTTTTTCTATCAGGAGTATGAGTGATTTCAGCTGACCCAGAGTCAACTAAGATCAACTCATAGAATTGTTGAGTTTTGAGGGGATCATCCAGCCAATAGGAGTTTGGCGGGAATAATTGATGAGTGTAGATTTGAAGTGTGTTGTAGTGGGGAGGTTCTTTGAAGGTGGTCAAGCAAATGTGTTGAACACCAGATTTTGTGAAATATGGGCTGTCTTGATCTTTTGGAGAAGTTTGAATTTGTGGAGTTGAATTTTGAGGTTTCTTGCTTTCCACTGCTGATGCGTAAGTTAGAGCAGGGAAATCTTGGAGAATATGGAATTTGTTTGCTGATGAAGTTGCTGCTGTCGATTTTTTCATCTCATAGTCCTTTGAAGTGCGAACTTTTGAATTGGGATCACCCATTTTTCCTGTAAGGAATTCCCTAGTCAAGAAGTCTGGTAATGAATTGTCAGTACCTTTTGAATCATCAGTATCAACAATCATGAAAGCATCAGGATGAGGAATATTAATGCAAGGTAAAGAATGAATAGTTCTTTGATTTATGAAATGTCCAAGAAAACGAATATTGTTTTGAAATAATTTCATTTTTGTGGCTGAAAGAACTAAGCCATTTTTCTTTATAGTATGTAAGAAAGTTTTCGAATGTTTAAAATGTTGATCAATGTTTTCAGAGAAAACTAATACATCATCAATATAAACAATCATAAACTTTGAATATGGATTCAGAATGTCATTCATTATTCTTTGGAATTCTGAAGGGGCGTTTTTGAGTCCAAAAGGCATTACATTCCATTCGTAATGGCCAAAGGGTACAGTGAAGGCGGTTTTGTATCTGTCCTTTTCAGCAACTTGAATTTGCCAAAAGCCAGATTTCATGTCAAACTTTGAAAAGATTTTTGCAATACTTAAACGTTTTAATAAATCTCTTTTATTTGGAATAGGGTAACGAATCCATTGAAGAACCTTGTTGAGAGGTTTATAATTAATAACAAGCCTAGGGACACCACGTTCCTTTCTGCTTGATTTATGACATAAAACGCTGCACAGCTCCAAGGTGATTTGGACGGCCGTATCAGCTCCTTATCTAAAAGAGTTTGAATTTCTTTTTTACAAACTTCTAATAGATCATGATTCATTTGAATGGGTCTTGCCTTTGTAGGAATATTTCTTTCTGAAAA